>KV908354.1:604767-614767 GCA_002005505.1 Botryococcus braunii
CAAGTCTTCACCCCACATAGGAAAATTCAATACTTGTCAAGTACTTCCCGGACCCGGTCTTTAGTCAAGGTGGTGAAGCGTTCCATTGGTGTTGTACAGTAGTGGCCATCCATACACACCATACCATAACAAGGCCCAAGTGTGCGTATGTCTACGACTTGGCCAGAGCTAACGTAGATGGCATCGCTAAGACGGTGAGCTTGCACAAGGGGGAGGCTGGCTCTTACAATGTGTGGTTTATGCCTCTGACAAAAATAGGTGGGCTTCTGCAGGTGGACCAGGCTCAGCTAGAGACAGTCCTCCCTTCAGAAGGGGGCCGAGTGCTACTGCTGAAGGGGCCGCACTACGGCAAAACAGGCGAGATGTTGGGTGTAGACACCGACAAGTTCCAGGCACACGTAAAGGTCAAGGGCGGTGCGGATTTGTGGCTGGAATATGAAGACATCTGCAAGTTGATTTGATCAATGGCTCATGGTTGTACTAGGCAGGAACGAATGATTTTGCTGGCCACGTTCCTGACAATTGATTTACAAATGAAAGCTACTCAGATAACAATTGATCAGTGGTAAATCGGTGCGTTTTTGGACACAGAAGAGCTTTGACGATGATTACATTGAGGGCGGAGCAAATGCCGCTTGAACTGAGCATAGATACCTGAGGCCAGTTCTGATCGTTCCTTCGTCTACACATGGTTCTAATGGTTAACAAACTAATCTTGCCTACCATAATGTTTCAACGTTCCAGAAGTGGCACGTCACAGAGCTGATTTTGATTACTCGTACAGAGAACATGGTCAATAGCCCAGTAGATTCTGGGCAATCAAACATTGCCGTACGTGTTACTGCCCAGTAGATTCTGGGCAATCAAACATTGCCGTACTTGTTACAGCCCAATGTATGTCTCAGACCACAATTACACTAGTCATGACCACTCAGGCACCATGTGTCCAGAGGGTACCGCAATAATCTACATCTGGGTTGACCCAGTGTCCACTGGTCGTTTTTGTCATGGACCTGTCCGTTGCCAATTATAAATCCCGCCAGTCTAAATTCACCACAAAGAATAAGTACTCCATGATAATAATGAGATCCTTAGATGCCATCACGTGAATGGGCCAAGGGCCAGAGGTCTGAAACTGCAAATACAAGAAAGCATTTTATATAAAGGTCTGAAACTGCATATACAAGGAAGGCATTTTATATCAACTTAAACCAAAGGATCCACTTCTGAATAGGCCATCCATGCTCGACGTTTCTCGAGGACAAACTGGTTCCCGGTTTGCCAGGGGCCTGTTGAAAGAGTTCGGGACCATGTCAAGCACAGACTCCCGAAACAAAACAACATCATAAACTCATACACGCTGGTGACACAAAGCAAAGCTTTAATTTTCATTTATTTTTTTTGACCAACTGCTCACCTACAAAATTGTTGGCCTTTCCATAGAGAACTCTCTCCCGCAGGCCCGAGAATAACGCCTCCCTCGAGAGTTTTATTACCAAAGAACGGCCCCACAGTTTAGTCAAACTTTCGAGTCCTAGCACAATGTGCTGGTTCACTACGTCTTCACAACTATTACCGTCTCACCTCCGTGTAAGTGAGCACTGAAGGATCAAAAGCAAACACAGCCCTCAAACATAATTCCTGCTCAGAAAACCTGTCAGACCCATCCAAGTCAACTCACTCAATTGGAGTTCGACCTCCATCACTTCAGTGATCACACCCCATGAGTTCGGACCCTATGATGGGTGCTCTTCAGCAGGTGCTGCCAAAGGACCACTGTGTAGGAACAGTCTGACACGCTGCTCACAAGGAGGCTGCCAAGTTGTAAGTCAGCTAGTCCGTTTACCAGAACAAACTCATACGGGATTCACTTCTTCACTTCTTGCATACAAGATTTACTAAACATACAGGATGAGTCACACAACCATTTGAAATAGAATACAACATGAGGTAAGTGGGGCAGTCCTCAGATGATCAAGACTCCCTTTCAAAACTACCGCAACTGCTTATCCTACAGATATGATCACAGTTTTCCCACTGCTCATGCAACCAGAGTCCAACCGTCAGCCTCACTCTGAGGATCATCTAGCCTCACCCAAGCTTCATCAACCACATCTGCTGCCATAGTGTTGCCCAGAAGACAAGAGCCGCTGAATATTGCGACATCCAGAACATCCCAATCTGCAATACACATCCCACGTCAGAGCTATGGGTCCAAAACATTATAGACCAAATTTGAACAGTGTCCACAGACAGGTCAAGGCATGTGTGCAAGACCCTGCACAAAATCTCTCTGCTTCATTATTTTTTCTTTCTTATTTTGGTGCTCAATTTACCTGAAACAATGCTGTCAGCATCAGAACAGATAGACATCGGAGATGCTGGTGATGTTACAGCAATCGTCAACGCTGGAGTAGAACAACTCGGTGCGAGTTGGTGTGCTTCACAGCCTGCAATGCCATACATTAGCAAATTCAGTTTCCTCTGCAAGGACAGTTGCTTGATTTTTACAGCGACTCCTCTACCATACATTGCAGCAGACTGTCTGAGTGCAGAAGTATGCATTCATTCTGACGACATGCACGCCCCTTGCCAGTCAGAAACAAGATGTCTTGAATATCATCCATCACAAATCGGACATGATATCGAGCAACATGACTTTTCCCAAAAACCCATACAAGACGGTGAACTCCAACCTGGAAACATGACACAGCAGATCACTGTCACTTTGCAAGGATCTGTGACATGGTGCATAAACAGACGGCAAGACAACTTCATGCCACACAATCTGAAAAGCTCATGGGGGATTTTTTTTTTTTTTTTTTTTTTTTTTAAACACAGCTTCCTTGCATCATTGTTGGATGGTTAGCACAATTTTTTATGGAAAGGGTCGGGTCCAGACCTGAATACTCCACCAGAGGGGTTGAAGGCACTGGTGGAGATAAATCCGGCCAAGAAGCTACCGGGATATCCAGGACATGGGTGTTGTCAGGCCCTTCCTGACAAAACTTCCAAACATTGCCAGACAACGGGTACACGGCGTCGAGGGCATTGGAAGCCTCATATATTTCTGAGTCCAGTGGCAGGGACTCCGTCGAACAGCCCAAGTCTGGCTTGGAGTTGAAATGGCCACTGCCTGCAGTGCTTCATGCGCTGAGTTAGTGGCTGTTCTCGAAACCTGCAGCATTGCACTCATGACAAGCCTGCTTCATCCAGAGCCATTTTAAAGAATCGACATATCAAGGACCAAAGACACGAGTCAAAAGCAGCAACTGAAAATCAATGATGTGGCCGTAGAGTTGGCAATGCTCAGACCTTCATGGACGGTGGCCAATCTGGCAATTATCTCGGCCCAATTAGGAAATGAAAAGGGAGCAGCGATAAAGATTTTTCAGTAAAGTGCAAGTTTTTGTGTAATGCGGAATTCATGCCGAACTCAATTTGCTAGGAAATGCAGGTAGTTTCAAATTGCAGATGAATTGCTGCACTTAACCCAAATCATGTAAATTCTAGAAAATCTTCAACCTGCGTTCATCCTGTGTTCATGAGTGTAGAATGATTACAATTGAACCGGCCAATGTTCGCATACAGTCCCAAATGACATCAGAGATCTCTTCGAACATCGGCCCTCTCCCACAGTTGTGCTTTAAAGATCTTGAAATCCGTAGGAAGTCCAGAGCCTGTGCACAAACATCCATAGGGTTCGCCAGCATTACCTGGCCGGTGGGGTACCCCTGGAAGATGGAAATCTATCTCGCAGAGGAGAGCCTTCGACTTCCGTACCGACTTCCATTGTAGAGGCCTTGACTTCCTGAGTAGCACCGCTTTGTCCGAAGAGATAGGATCTCTTGCCAACGGCAGCTTTTCCGGTATTGGTTCAATACTGTCAGGTGATTCTACAGCACCCCACAGAAAGCCATCAACTTTGCCATAACCAATATGGGGAAGAACAATCGCATCATACTCTTGACTCTGACATGCTGAACAGTTCTTGCCCAACTTACCGGAAGTCCATTTTTCCTGGGGCTCCCGCTGTCCCACATGAGCGCGCTGATGCTTATGGTTCAAAGTAGAGGCTGGACAGTCCCCCTTTGTGTGGGTTTTGCTCTTTGGAGCTTTAACACGTGGATCAGCTGTCGTGGGTGCTGCCCCGGGGATGTAGGATGTGACGCGTTTGCTTTTCCCGCCTTTGCTGTGAGGCATCTGCAATAAACCACACCATTACTGGGTAAGATGACAACTTCCAGAGAGTTCATGAAAGAAACATTCCCAACCATTAAAAAGGTATATGCTGTACATGTACATCGCATGATTTGCCCCTTTTGGTGTACCTCTCATGAGCGCAGTTTCGTTTGTAACTAGTCACATAGAGATTTTCTCGGTCACCGATGAAATAGCGCACTACCGCTGTTCCTGCCCAGAAGGAGGGCTAATTTAAACTCACTAGAGAAATTCCTTCTAGAGTGAAGCATACCCATAATACTTTCTTTTCACACGAACTGGGTTGTGTGGAAATCCTACTGGGAATATCTTGGACTAACGCCCAATTTGGTGCCATGCACAGTGCTGCATTTCTCAATC
The DNA here is from genome assembly GCA_002005505.1 of Botryococcus braunii. NCBI lineage: Eukaryota > Viridiplantae > Chlorophyta > Trebouxiophyceae > Botryococcus > Botryococcus braunii. The sequence goes on from KV908354.1 coordinate 609,349, forward strand.
AACCGTGAGCCAGAGAGACATGCAGCAGATGTCAAAACTTGAGTGTTTCAATTGCCTTACTAAATCTGGCAAATCAAGCTTACACTACCTTGCTTCTGCGGGGGTGCATATACTTTTAAAATTTCTTCTCACGGAAAACTTGCTTTAGAGTTCACCAAGGAATATGTAGTCAATGGTGAGCACACATACACCGTGCAAGATTCCCCATCTAAAGCGATTCCAAAAGATTTCCAGTGGGTAACAAACCCAGAGCAGAGCCACTTGATGATCGGTACGAGCAATAGCCGGAAGGGAAACTACATTTCCTTCACTGAAAACCTCAAGACAAAATGTCCCGAAGTTGGGCAAGTTGGAAGAAATGTCCCAGCCCCCTTATACCTCGAACGGTTACAGTCGAAAAGACTTTCCTGGAGTATGTCATAACATGCCACGGCTCAGCAAGTAAGCCAACTAACTCACAATTTCACTCATTCATGTAGTTTGTTCATCCTTAACTCATCTCCCGAAGGCCTCGAAAGGCTTCCGCAGCGTAGATGGGGTTATCGTTTAACATACTGGCACGGACCGGCCAATCGTGAAACAACATCATTGACGCGCGGTGATAATCCTATTTGAAGGCCTGTGAAAAGTACACACCAACCCAGCGGTGCATATTGAAGATTCCAAACCCGCAAGGATTATCCACCGGGCACAAGCCCTGGAACCCGAACCGAAAGGCCTCCCTAGTCTTCATGCCACCCGACACCAACCCTCTCGAGCAAGAATTGGACAAAATTGACTTGATTTCCAAACCTAGAACCTGATACTTTAAAGTAAGGACTTCTCCACGGTACAACATACTCCCTGCGGGTAACACCGGGCTAGACGAAGGTGGGGCACAGACAAAGGTTTCTCACCTTCCTTAAGCAAGTACAGAAGCACCAAGTTTGAAACTAATGTTAGTCGGCGTTAATGCTACGTAAACGTTGGGCGTCTCCTGTTCAGTGACCAGTGTTCACCCGAATCGGACAATGGCCCGAATTGGCCCGGGGGTCGAGGAATTGTTCGTACTGACAACAGAGTTCTCTCCTGAGCCTCAGGATCTCCGGCGAGCCAATCAGGCGGTGCGAAGTCAAGTCGCACGAATCGTGGACAGCTAACTACGTTCTGGCAGGATACCCGGAAGATACTCCGGTTAGCTGGACGCAGCATCAAAGATGCAAGAAAGATGCGCGCCCACAGAATCGATATGGAACCTTTGCCGTCTTCTCGTTGGGATTCTTTGAGAAGCAACGATTTTGGGTTCTGGTTCCAGGCACTTCGAATCGGTAGGGTGGGGCAACCGTGTGTTGGTCTCAGCTTGCCAGAGCCTGATGCTTCCAAGTGCCATTTAAGTCTCGGACGTTAAGTCGAACTAGAAACCTTTACTCATCTTACCGTATGCCGAGACTTGGAAAAAGATTCGGGTCGGTAGGCTTGAGCACAGATTGGTAGGTCAAAGTGGGGTTTCTGCGTGCGAGATGTTCAAGAACAGCTCGTGTCGAATGGAAGACCGCGCTCACCATCGATGTGAAAAGATCTTTATTGCCACGGGGTACTTTCGCGGGGCCCTCTGCCGGTTTGCATGCACGTAGCAGACAGTTCTAGTATTCGCGATGTGTTTAGCCCGATATTCACAGGTTTTCGAGGCAAGTACTTCAAGCCTTAATTTAGTACGGATGTTAGTGCTTAACCTTTCTTTGCACTTGCTTATGCACTATTTGCAGTGGCTGCTAAGTTTTCCATTGTGTATTCTTTGTTGTTGTACCGCCGTATATTTTTGCAGAGTCCCTGTCTTGACAGTCTTTGCTTCAGACACACACTCGCTCACTCGCTCTCTCTCTCTCTCTCTCTCTCTCTCTCTCTCTCTCTCTCTCTCTCTCTCTCTCTCTCTCTCTCTCTCTCTCCCCCCCCCCCCTTCTGTGTGTGTGTGTGTGTGTGTGTGTGTGTGTGTGTGTGTGTGTGTGTGTGTGTGTGTGTGTGTGTGTGTGTGTGTGTGTGTGGGTGGGTGGGTGGGTGGAGGATTCATCTGGCTCTGCTAGTCCCAATCACAGTAGAAGCACATTCGGGTCAGCATGATGAAAGGCCTGCCAGCCAACACAACAGAAAGATTTGTTTACACTTTTGCATGTAGACATGACTTCTGCAGGGAAACACAAAGGTGATGAAGTCACCCTCCCTACATGAGAAGTTAATACCCAGCAAAACAAAGGACTTCTCTGCCCTGGGTGACCACAGCATCCACCTGACACAATCTACCAATTACCATCAAGGTAAAGGGTCCCTGTGTGCGGACCCAAGCCCCTGGCCCTTGAAGGATCCTTGAGAGATTACAAACAATGCCAGCACCAGTTGCCGGGTTCGTACTTAAAAGCTTGTGTCCAAACCCTGCGCTTAGATGCGCGAAGACTCGAAACACAAGAATGAAGCACACAGGGTCACAATTTTGAGGGTGGATAATGGCGGCAAGGGGTTGCCGCCATTATCCACCCTCAAAATTTCTACCAGTGGCTAACCACTTTGCTGCAGAAGTACACCAAAGGCTGACCCACCTATCTGGTTTCGTTTTAATGCCACACCAAGAGTTCTTGAAGAACCCATTCTAAAACCAAATACCATGCCATACAATCTGTGGACCACGCATGCAGCACAGATACCAACAATCCATGTCGTTCCAGATCTACCACGTTCATATGCATTCTGAAACAACGCTGGAGCAAGTTGAAAGCTCTGATGTTGGACGCCGCAGTCTTGTCACAAGCACACAAGGGTGCGCGTGGCAGGATACTTAGACAAGGCTGCCACATGCATGTGGCACGTCCTGCTAATAAAGGGCACACGATGTACAACAACGACCAAATAAAACCAGAATACTTCACTATTTATTTTAAATAAAACCATAAACCCCACCCTTATGAAGCACAATATTACCCCAGCCCAGCATCTGCTGGCGAATTAATTGCACACCCACAGAACAAAAGTCGCACAGGAAAGTAGGCCAGAGAGCTCCAAGGCATGGCCGCTCCACTCTGGCTACATTAGCCTGGCTTTCTTCTTCAATTAACCAGCAACTCCCTGCAATGGTAGTCAGCAGCCAGGCCCAGTTGCTTCTTGAGCAAGAGAGACCAGCCAAGAAGATGAATGATGAATCAGGCCAAGATTTGTGCGTGGGGCCAGAATCGCCCACAAGAACGAATCGTGAGGTGCCAGCTTTTGAATCAAAAAGCGACATCATCTTCACTGACTGCTCAAAAGGAGTGTGATGGCATGAACATAGTGTTGTCTGCACCATCACTCCACAGCTACCAAGTGGTGAGGACAATGCACACACCCAATCAGCCCTTGGTTGTAACGCTACCCGTACTGTGAGACTCCCACCCCTTTCTGGCTGCAACACAACATAAATGGTACGAAGAATCAGCTAAGCCTCTCAAGGAACCACACGTGCTCATGACTAAACGAATGAATGTGACACACGTGCCCATGCAGGTCCGAAAATGGGAGAACAGAAGCCCAGTTACTTTCTCGTTAACCTCCAGATCTTGTCCACCCATCCATCCCTCCCAACACGCAGACTACAAACAACCCATCCACTGGAGAGCCGATCAGACTTAGAGTAGCTCATCCAGGGACACGGGGAACTCCAGCGTCAGCGTCAGGTCACATTTCAGTCCGAAATTTGCCACAATTGGGATCGTCCCGGCTCAGAAACGGAAGAAATTGTGCCAAAAAGCCAAAAAAAATTCGAACTTGCTGAAGTTCCCAGGGACACAGTAGCATGATCCAGCAGCGCAAACTCGCCGGGCCCGGATCACAGCCACTATTAACACAACCATTGGCTCCCACTGGTCGAAAGAAGTAAAAAGGATCGGGTCACTCAGCCATTCCAAAGTGTAACGACAATACCTCCTCCGATGACTTTCCTTCTCCCTGACCAACGCCGTGAGCCGGGATGGGGCCAAAACCAGGGACAACCACCGCCTCAGGAGACTGGCCTTGACCCTGGCGGGGTCAAAGCAGAGGTTCGGGCCGCCCAACCCCTGCTTTGACCCTTGAAAGGACCTAAACTTATCGTATAAGAAAGCGCAACTGTTCCTCTCTGAATGGATGTCTCTTGTACCATGAAACCAATTAAGCCCCCAGCCTCGGTACAGCTAGCTCAACTGTCACATAGGGGATCCTCTGAGGACCCTGCAAGCCCTCCTTGCGGCCTCATTAGGTTTTTGGCCATCCCAAAGGGGAAGCCTCGTCCGTCTGGGCCATGAACATAACACACCCCAAAAAGTGACAGGTCGCCTCGCCTTCCCAAAGCCATGGCAAGCATCCAAGTGCGAGGCCAGCAAGAGATCGTTCATTTCTACCCATTTTGAACGTCGCACAAGGAATAGCCGAAGAATGTTGCTGGTGCTCTTCTAAGCCAAGCTCAACAGATGCCCTGGGTTTCACCCCAGGATGCTACACAGGAATTCCTTTGATTCCAGCATTTGCCGGAAAAGCAACAATGCCATGTGTAAAACTTCCCCATACCAAACCATACTTGAGACCCTGTGTCTGGCATTGCCATATGTAACAATCAAAAATAATCAAAAACCTGCTAACACAAACTGCAAACTAATCACATCTAAATCTCCGATATAACAGCCCTTTCAAGTTCAATAATGAGGTTCAAAGCCGACATGCTCGTCGGAAATAAAACAAAGCCAGCATGCAGCGATATTCAGGAATAGTGGCCCAACGACAACTTACATAAGAGGGCATATGATTCTAACAGCGACAACACCGCTAACATTTGCCTTCCCCTCGAGGCCCCCGAACTTATGTACACAGACACGGATGCATGGGCTCTAGCACTTTCCACCCCGATCGAAATTTGCATGCAGCTTCCGCGACCTCAGGTTACACAACCCAGCTTTCCCTAACCAAACCATACACAACCCAGCTTCTGCCCCCAAGAGATACACAACCTGCTTCGCACTGCCACAAGGACACACAACCCGCCTCCCCAACCAAAGGGTATGCAACGTTGCTTCCACTACCAAAGCATACGCAAACTCACATCCACTACCTCAGGATACGCAACCCCTAACCTCCTATGTGAGCTACACCTGACTTTCTGCCGTGCGGCCCTCATGCCCTCCCCCCCCTTCCAGCCCCAAGCTCCACATACCAAGACCACTGCCTGGGGCTGGAGCAGGACGACACAACATGAAGCAGGACGTTCCAGCACGGGGTGCAGTTCCTTGTTATCAGCTCAGTCCTTTCTCCATATCAGCCGGAGCAACCAACTTCACCCAAAACCCCAATCCTAAATCCAGTAGGCGGTATCCCAAGACTTGGGGCTGATTGGCTGATGCACGCACCTAGTCAACATGCGAAGCAATGTGGAGCACCGTGGTGGAGA
>KV908354.1:619767-657267 GCA_002005505.1 Botryococcus braunii
TGCTTAGAGAGCGCGCGCATGCCTCGATGGTCACGTTTGCCCACCTTGAACATGCAACTCTGCCGTCCTGGAATCCGCCGTGTTCGAGCTGGGTCCGACCCCACGGGTTTATTTCCCTCCCTTTTTTCCCCTTCTTTTTCCTCCCTTTTTCTCCCTCTATTTCCCCCCCCCTTCTATGGGTGGTTTTTGGTAGAGAAAAAGAGCGCAGTAATCATCCGCAAAAACTCTAAAGAAGAGGGCGGCCGCTCCGGCTTCGTCCCAAAAAGCCATTGGAGGGGCTGTAGGGCCAGAATGGGAGGGGCTGGATGGGAGGGGCTGAATGGGAGGAGCTTACCTCGGACGGTTTGCAGGCATCCGGTTTCTGAAGCTCCGCCCGCCCCAATCCCTCAGCGCACAGCTGCCGTTGAATGGCCGTCAGTCGGTGCAGCTCCAACACCTGTCTCCATCCGGCCCCCCCGACCCCTTCGATGGATCGTTCCCGGCTTAGGAAACAGTGTGAAGTGTGCATGACCCGGCACATGCCAACTTTCCCGACTTCCCGACTTTCTTCTCCGGCTTTAATCCCGGGCCATCCTAGGCCTGCACCTCACCTCCCAGGCCAGCCCCCCACCTGGCACAAGCACCCCCTCAACCAAAAGCTCCGGTGCCAGATTGCCCGCTGAGACTGGCAGCCTCGGCGGGCCAAATTCAGAGGTGCAAGCCTTGGCGCGCAATCTGGCCCAGGAGGTTTTGGTTGAGGGGGTCCTTGTGCCTTTGGCCCCTTGCCATAGATGTCATCCAGGAATCGACCAAGCACCGCAATCCGGACATTGACCTTACTGATGTGCTGCCCGGACCACCAGGGAAAGGTGTGGTAGCACTGACTCCCGCTTCCCCAGCCCTGTTCTCCTTTGCCCTTCACATTCTCCTCCTCTCCTCCCCCTCCTACTCCTCCTCCTCCCCCCCCCCCCCCATCTCTCTCTCTCTCGCGCACACACACACACACACACACACACACACACACACACACACACACGCGCGCGCGCGCGCGCAGACGCACAAATAGACATATGCGCACTCTCTCTCTCTCTCTCTCTCTCTCTCTCTCTCTCTCTCTCTGTGTGTCTCTTTCCCCCCCACCCCCCCCCCACACACACACACACACACACACACACACACACACATACACGCACGAGCGTGCACACACACGCGCACACCCACCGCTAGTCAGCACACTGAAAGTGCCAAAAGAAATCCCCCTGAACCTTGTGCATCTGGTGCTCTGCGTGGGGGAGGCTCACGCAGAGAAGGGGCCGGGATCCCCGGGGGGGGGGGGGGGCAACCTTGGTTGACGAGGACGAGGAGGAGAGCCTCATCCTTGGGTGACAAGGACAAGCGTGAGAGCCATTATCAAGCGTGACGAGGACCAGCATGAGAGCCCTCGTCAAGCATTCCGAGAACAAGCGTGAGAGCCCTCATAAAGCGTGACGAGGACCAGCATGAGAGCCCTGGTCAAGCGTGACAAGGAGGAGGGCAGCCTGAACAGGCATGCGAAGGGCACGGGCAAGGGGGGAGCGCACCTGATGAGCGTGCTCCTCCGAATGCCGTAAGATGGTGCGCCGGATGTCCTCATAGAGGGTGTCCCCCAGGATTTGGCGGACGGCTTCGGGGCGGCTGGAGGCGATGGCGGCGCGGAGGGCCTTCAGCATGGCCCCGCCCTCGGGCCCGCCGGACGCGCGGGGCCGCTTCTCTCCCCACGCCAGGGGGACCGGCTCCCCGCGCCGCTTGCCTTTGCCGGGCGTGGGTGGCTGCCCGCCCGCCGCCGCGTGGCCTTGCTGGTGCTGGGCCCGCGCTCCCACTGCCTTGAATCCCAGGTTCCCTCCTCCACGCCCCGCCTCCCACAGGGGGAGTGCGGGTGGCGGTGCGGCGTTGCTCACCCGGCTCGACCACTCCAGATGGACCTGCCCTCGCCGCCAGCCACACCCCCCATCAAGCCGGCCGCAGGCGCGCATCGATTCGAAGGCCGCCGGGTGGAAGGGCGTCAGCTGGAAGGCCCGGGGGAAAGGGCATCGATTCAAAGGCCCGGGGAAATTAAGAGACTTTGAAGGCCTCTCCTGGCAAAGCTCCAAAATCGGTGGGGAAATGTAAAATGAGGAAGTTGTGGGAGTTGTGCTCACGAGGGGCAGCACAGATCTCCAGACACTCCCCATTGGTGTAGCTGAATGTTCACCAAAACACAAAGCCCCCATTCGCCTTTACAATGTGCAAGCTCCACTGTAAGAAAGCAACGTTGTTACTCCAACAAAGAAAACCACACACACGCACACATCACCAAGAGGGGCTAGGCAGCTCATTAGGGAGGAAGCCCACAGGGACAGGGGGCAAAAGCCCGTAGACTTCTTCTGGGAGAGAGGGGGGCACCAGGAAGCGGGGAAGGGCGCACCTGGCTAGCAGCGGTGCGGGTGGGTTTGGGCCGCAGCAGCTGGGTGGGAGGGGCGGAGGCGGGGGGCGGGCTGGGGGGGGCTCCCGCACTGCTGGGAAGCGCCTGGCCCTCGGAGCTGCCCGGCACATTGTCCCCCGTGGCATCACTTCCGATGGAGCCGCCCAGGTCGCTGCCCAGCGGAACGTCGCTCCCACTACTGGACGGGACCTCCCCGGGCTTCGAGGTTCCCTCCCCCTTTTCTGCGCCAGTCCCGGTCCTCTCCTCCTTCCCGCTCATGCCCTGTCAGCCGCATGCCCATCTTCTTCTTCACCCAGCAGGGTCGGAAGGTCGCGCCCTCTCCGAGCGTGCACGAGCAAGCATTTCAGTTTGCCTCCCCTTTGCAAACATCGCAGGACATCCCCCCCCCCCCACACACACACACACACCCACCCACCCACACATACACACACATGCAGGCCCAGACTCACTCTCTCGCACTCTCTCTCGCTCTCTCTCTCACTCTCTCTCTCTCTCTCTCTCTCTCTCTCTCTCTCTCTCTCTCTCTCTCTCTCTCTCTCTCTCACACACACACACACACACACACACACACTCTCTCTCTCTCTCTCTCTCTCTCTCTCTCTCTCTCTCTCTCTCTCTCTCTCTCTCTCTCTCTCTCTCCCCCCCCCCTCTCTCCCTTGCTCATGTGCGACAGGGGGCTACGAGAAACGACAGTGGCAGAAGATCAGAGGGACACAGGGGAGTTGGAGGACAAATGAATTAGAAGCACTCTGTGAGTGCATGGAAAAAATCAAAAACACAGAACGAAGGCAGCAAACGTCCCGGTGGGGGGGGGGGGGGGCTGGGGCAGCAGAAAGGGGGTTAGGGAGGGGAGCTCACCAAGGCGCAGTGAGTGGCTTGAGGATCGGAGGGGACAGTCCCGGATGTAACACGTTCCCAAGCCTGGGTCTTGCCCATGTCCTCCGCCGTTCTGCACCACATCACCACCGATGAGCAACCACATCACCACCGATGAGCAACCACATCACCACCGATGAGCAACCACATCACCACCGATGAGCAACCACATCACCACCGATGAGCAACCACATCACCACCGATGAGCAACCACATCACCACCGATGAGCAACCACATCACCACCGATGAGCAACCACATCACCACCGATGAGCAACCACATCACCACCGATGAGCAACCACATCACCAGATATGAGGAACCACATCACCATCACCACAGATGAGGAACCACAAAACTACACTGCTCCCAGAATGGCCCTCACAGCACCATCCGCCAACTTCACAATCCACACAAAATTGTTGCTGGGCAGGTGCCACACCCTCCACAGAAGGGGCCAGAGACCTGTCTCTACCCCCACTTCCTGACGCACTCAAATTCCCTTACCTCCTTCAAGGCCTACACACGCATGTGTGCGCGCGCGCGCGTGCGCGTGTGTGTGTGTGTGTGTGTGTGTGTGTGTGTGTGTGTGTGTGTGTGTGTGTGTGTGTGTGTGTGTGTGTGTGTGTGTGTGTGTGTGTGCGTGTGGGTGCCGGGGGGGGGGGGGGGGGGCGTGTCTCAATTGTTGGGAAGGGCAGGTTTGCGAGGAGCTGCCAACACAAAAGCATGCGCCTCTGTAAAAGCAAGAAATGGGAGGATTCCCAAAATAGCAGCACGCATGCGCACGAGCTTAACGGCACTGTATGAAAGGCTCTGAAGCGCGGACGGGACCCCCCACCCCTCCCCACCCTCCATGTGTGGAATGCAAGGCTGCCCTCCCCAGCCCCAAAACGGGGGGGCAAACATATATACTCACACAAGGGCAGGGACAACCAAAAGAGAAGGCAGAGAAAACATCCCCCCCCCCCCAAAAAAAACAAAAAAAGCAAGGGATTTTGGCACACGCTATTCTTACAATATCCCAAGCCAACGTGTCAGCGATATGAGCAGCAGACGGTACGAGCGTACCGCCAACTGACGACATCGTCGGATGTATCGGAGCCGTTTCCGCTGCCCATGCGCCACGCTGGGACAACCTGGGTGCCCAGCGCAGTCTCCTCCTGGGGCCCCTTGCCGGGGCCCTCCCCCCGCACAGGTTGGTCCCGACTCGCGCGAGGGGTTGCTTGCCATGCCGGAACCCGCTGACACTCCATCGGACCCACTTTGGAAGCCGACTGCACGCCAGGGGAGGGCGCCTTGCTCTCCGCAGTCCCCGACACTCCCACGTGGGACCCGTCCGTGGGTATGTCAGCAATGGGGGAATTGGACTCCCCACTCTGCTGCAGCCCCACGCCCGTGATTGTGGGTGGGGAATCCTGCACGGGCTCGGTGCTGCGCTTGTGGGGGGTTGCGGAGGCACCCGAGGGAGCCGGGTGGATTATCATGTGCCGGCCGGGCAGTACATTTTGTACAACCACTGGCTGGGGCTGCCCGGGTCGGTCAGTGCCATGCTGCAATGCCACAGGGGCCAGCGGGAGCCCCACGGGGACCGGGGCCCCTGTGGGAACCTCCGGGAGGCGGGTCCGCAGCAAAGCTGGATCTACTCGTTGTACCACTGCTCCTGTTTGTACCGCATACATTGGTGGAGGTTGGAACGCTGTGTGAATCGCTGTAACGCTGCTCGGCTGTTGTGCCACCGCCGGCTCTACAGGCAGTACGCCTGGCAACCGCCGCGCTCCGATGTACTCTGCCGTATTGTAGGCTGGAAACAGGGGTTGGAATGCTTCGGCACCCTGCAAGCCGAGCCCACATGGTGTCAACAATGGGTTCTGTGAACATGTACGGCCGAGTTTTGTGGACCTCACTCACCCCAGACTGGACCAACGAAGGAACCTCCATCCCTCATAATCTGCTTCTTTCCACAAAAGCCCGGCCCCCTGAACATCCTACTGGAGAGGGGGGGGGAGAGAAGGGGGGGAGAGATGGGAGGGAGGGAGGGAGAGGAGGGGAGGGAGAGAGAGAGGGGGGGGGGGGAGAGAGGGGGGGAGAGAGAGAGAGAGAGGAGAGAGAGAGAGAGAGAGAGAGAGAGAGAGAGAGAGAGAGAGAGAGAGAGAGAGAGAGAGAGAGAGAGAGAGAGAGAGAGAGAGAGAGAGAGAGTGTGAGTGAGTGTCCTGCCACCCAATATCTGACCTCCCCACACGATGGGCATATTGAGCTCCAGAACCCCTCCCAAAACATGGGTTGAGCACACAAACTGAATCTTTCTTTCAGGCCATGCAGTAAGAAGCCTCTGTACTTCCTTCACACTGGCTAAAGAGTGCTGTATTCGTGAAATGGGCCCAGAGGGCTTCTGTTGTCTACTGCTGTGGAAGGTCCCCTCCTCCCTCCATTCCCCCTGGAACGCCCATGTTCCACTTCCCAAGTTCGCTCGGGTGCCCAGCACTACCTCAGTGGCCAATATCCCCACTGCACCTGGTCAGAACTTGAGAGCGATGTCTTGGCCATATTGCTCTCCAACATCTCACCAGGTCCAGTCCCAGACACCCAGAAGTGCAACCCCTAGATGGCTTCTAATTGGAAGTAGCCTTGCTGACCTACAAGAATAACTTGAGACGCCCTTACAGAACCGGTCGGGTCGATCAATATCCGCCACCTAGCCCCTTATCTGCCCATTAAAAAACGCCAGCCCGTAAGCTGGTCAGACACATCCTTCCACGCTTTGACTTGAAACTTTGTGGCAGAGGGCTTTACCCCCCCCCCCGGGGGGGGGGCCCCCTCGGGCACACTGAAGGAGTTGGGACAGTCGCCACAGTGTCAGACCCCAAAACTCCATAATCGCTCGTCAGCCCACCAAAACACGACCTATGAAAGTGCAATATTTTGCACAGAGAGACAAAATTGACACCGTCTGGTAAAAAAACGTCCTCCGCAGCCGGGACAGCACGAAGAAGATGCGGTCGGACCTCAACAAAACGTATACCGAAAGCAGGAATCCGACGAGAAGCGTACGTATTGATATTCTGACTCTGATTTTCTACACCAGTTCCATACAATAACGTCGGTCGGCGTGATCAGTGCGTCCGCATCCCAAAAAGTGCACCAGCCAACACCACCAGACAAAGCAGGGGGTAAAATCCCAGCAACGTCCACGAAGACGCAGCACGTCTGGTTTGCATGGATTTCAAACACAGTCCGTGGCCCGGACCACTCACCATAGTACCATTGCCGCCGCGAAAAAACACTGCCCGCGCGCTCTCGCAACGCTTTACATATGCAGGACTCTGACCGTTGGTAGAAGGCGAACAATGCTCCACAAACTATTTGTGTGTAGGCTGAAGTGTCGGTTGTGACCTACAAACCTGCCTGGCTGCCGCGTGCGTAGAGAGAACGTATCTTGGGTGACTTGGCCAGATATTTCGCCTTTGGTATCTGCTGGTATCTTTTCGCGAGACGTCGGTAGTCCTCTACATATCTCCGGCCGTCACGTCAGCAAAATCGACGATCCCCAATATCAGTAGGGAAGTGGCCTAGCCATGGCATAGGAATTCTGGATTGTATGAACTAATTAGGAACTACAGTTTTTCGCAGTCAGCCGTCTTCTGAAGTCGTTGGAACGGGTTACATCCTGTTGGAGGCGCTCACGACGCTTTCAGAAGCACTCAAGCAGGGACTTGTCTTGTTTTTTTACCTCTTATTTGGAAAAACAAAACTGATTTAGACTTATAAACAGGCAGCGGGCTCATGGCAGGTCTGCCATGATTTGCTCAACGGGCGACGGAAATGCGAACGTCCGACCTGCTCAGCGCGAAATTGTCTCTGCTGTGGTCAGCCTGGCAAAATACCATGGATGTTTCAGTACTTGAACCCTCCCACTAGTTAATGGCGGACGATGCTTCGGGTGCGGCGCCTCGGCCAACCCCGGGCTGACCATGAGACACTGTGACCACTTTGAGGACGCTGATTCCTCCACGGCTGCCAAAGTCTTCTACAGCTGGATAAATCAGGGTTTTCTGCGTGGTGCTGGTAGAGTCGCGAGAGATTCAGTGCGGACGGTTTTAGTATTGATGGTTGCGAGAAAGCATGTCTCATGTGTTGCCTTAGAAGTAGAGCAATCCTTTACCATGGAATACCCAAACTGTTAGCACATTTGTGCAGGCCTTGATTGCAGGTAACGCTCTGAGAGACTTTTTGGGGTGCCGTGACATTTCCTGCATCCCACTCTATCTTTGCCTGCGTAAAATGCTGAACTGTCAGGGTCACCGATTGTGCAAGACAACTCATTAATTAGGTGACTGTCCTTGGGGGAGGGGCATGAGTCATGACTCCAAGTGCGAGGAGTGGCCCCCCTCAGTTGCAACTCTTCCAATCTTTATGCTCACAGCTTCCATTAGGTTGCAGAGCTCCCTTCCATTCATGTCTTCTCCAAATTCAGGGCCTCGAATAGAAGGTAATCCTGTCACACTCTTTGTTTAGAGGGAAAAGTGAATATATCAGTCTGAGGCCCCCGATGCCCATAAAGCCGCGTTTTGCCATCCGAATGGCCGCAGCACTTGTGTTCTCCAAGCAGCACAGAGTGCGCCAGGATTTTACCTTCTATCTGAGGCCCTGACGTTAACAGTAGCCTACCTGTTGAACAACACAGTTCAAGCAGCAGGGCATGGATTGCTTCCCAGATAGTCATTACTGCGACGGAGGTGAGTCATTTCGCAGGACTGGGTTCTTCTGTAGAATAGAGAGGGAAGCTTATCCTAAGTACACACCATGAATCCTACATGACGGTACGCAGAATCCAGGGGCCACAGGCCAAAGTTGATGGTGAAAAACCGCTAGGAACATGGCAAGGAAAGGCACGGAGAGAACGGGGCTTTGCAGAGAGAAGCAGCACTAGGGGCTCGGTCTGCGAACCACTGGTGGGAGCACCGCTCGGCAGGTTACAACTTGGCGGCAATCAGATGGTCAGTGAAAGAGGGGAAACTGCACACGCACAAAGTCTTGGGGTAGGCGTTCAGGGCTCTCTCTCTCTCTCTCTCTCTCTCTCTCTCTCTCTCTCTCTCTCTCTCTCTCTCTCTCTCTCTCTCTCTCTCTCTCTCTCTCTCTCTCTCTCTCTCTCCCTCCCACCCCCCGCCCCCCATCTTCAATTTCCTAGAGCACATGGACGCCAAGAAATAAACCAGCAATAAATTAAATAGCGATACTGTTACAATACCATGAGGACGCATGACCTCATGCCTGCTCCTTGTTGTGTTTTATTCTCGCGAGACTCCTAGCAAGTCTACTAGGGGGACATTCCGAATTGTGGTGAGACTTTTGCAACTCTACCAAACGTACTAGGAGGACAGTCCAAATTGTAGTGAGACTCCAAGCAAGTCTACTAGATCTTCTCTGGGACATTCCGAACCATAATGAGACCCCTAGCAAGTCTACTACACCTACTAGGGGGACATTTCGAAATGTAACGAGACTCCTAGTTGGTCTACTAGACCTATCAGGGGGGGCATTCCGGAATGGAGTCAGACTCCTGGCAACTCTACTAAAGGCTACTAGAAGGACATTCCAAATTATAATGAGACTCCTAGCAAGTCGACTAGACCTATCAGGGGGACATTCCGAATCATAATGAGACTCCTAAAAACTCCACCAGACCTACCAGGGGGACATTCCGAAACACCAACCACGTACATCAATCAACACCCGCTCAGGGCCAAACACTAGTGTTACAGCCTCCCAGGTGTTGGCCAGACAGCCACCCAGTTGTTGGCAAGAGAGGTGCAAGCGGATGGCAGCTCCCAGGATAGCCACTGACACTGCCGCAACGCCATGACCTCCCCGCTCATGAACTAACGTGGAAGTACTGTTCATGTGCCGGCGGGCCCCAGCTGTTACTGGGAACTCCAGCGAGATCACATTTCAGTCCGAAATGTGCCACGATCGGGACCATCACGACCCGAAAGGGTAGAGATTTGTGCCAGAGAGCCACACAAATTTGACCTCCCTGGAGTTCCGACTTTTACAAGACTTTCCCATTAGCCTAAAGCCACAACCATCTCGATAGGGCAACTACCCCGTCACAGGGCTGATCACCCTCACCCGCAACATAACAGCAACACAACGGCCGTTACAAAGTATAGCGAGAAAATGGGTTAACCGAGAACGCATTGGGCACTGAAAGCATAAAGCGCCCTACTCTATGCTTCACCTCCACTTAATTAAATCTTGGTCCTTAATGTAGACTGACAGCATTTTGCTTGGTGTGGAAGCACTATGCAGAAGAGCGCAAAAGCTGGAGGGCCACCCATGAACTGCATCAATTGAGGAACGAGTCGTCACCATTGAATTTACCTAAAACGAGGAAGGAGTCGTCAGTGACCTAATTCATGGGTGACAACTTGTCACCCATGAATTAGTCAAAGGAGCAACGAGTTGTCACCCATGAATTAGTAAAAAGAGGAATGAGTTGTCACCCATGAATTAGTCAAAAGAGGAATGAGTTGTCACCATTGAATTACCCAAAACGAGGAACGAGTTGTCACCCATGAATTAGTCAAAAGAGGAATGAGTTGTCACCATTGAATTACCCAAAACGAGGAACGAGTTGTCCCCCGTCATGAATTACGTCACAAGGAGGAACACTTATCTTCCAGGCAGGCGCCAAGAGGCTCAAAGCCCCATCCGAACGCCGCGAGTAAGCAACCAAGCAACAACAACGATAAGAAGTTGCGACAACTGCTGTGTGCGGCCAAGGCAACAACAACCCAAGCAACAACAGCATCTACAAGATGTCGCAAAAGCTGCTGTGTACGGCCAAATGGAGGCCGCCCTGGAGGTCAGGGGCTGCTGGCCACCTCGTGCTTTTAATGTACACCGGGTTTGCACAGTACACTTCCGCAGTACAGTGCGGTGTCGTCAGACACCATGCCAGGTTCGATCTTCTTGCAGTCGCATGCTCGGCGCCTCACCGAACATTTTTTATCAGACCCCCACAGCCTCAAATTTCCAGCCAGGGCGGTTCTTGGGTTCCAAAAAAAGTACTATACATCGCGGACGAGGTTCAAGAATCATAACTACTCCCTGCATTCAGACCTAGACGATCCAAAGCCACACCCCTAAAGAATAGCACTGGTAGTAATACTACTACTGGAGCCCCAGAAGGGACTCCACTGTGACAAACGGAAACACTACTAATGATGTTACAAAAAAAAAAATAGTGACTTTGGATTTTGATAGTTATCAGCGCTGCTGCTGCTGCTACTATAATGGGATCGCCTCAGCCCTACAACCACAACCGTGTGTGTTGGTACACCAGTATTAGAAAAAGTTGTAAATGTGTTGATACAAATCCAACACCAGTATTGATACAAATCCAACCGAGGAATAAGGACACCCGCAGACCAGCAGGACCAGACGCGTGCCCTTCTCCTCCTTACAGAAGTTCTTCTAGCCATTCCAAAATGGAATGCATTCCAAACGGTAGGTATTCCAAACGGGAAGTACTCTGGCCTGGGCGAATCACACTCCAAATCAAGGTCCTGGGGCACACTCCGTGTGTCTCACTGTCGAGCAAGCCCCAGATACATCCCCCACCCTGGCAGAGAAAGTGGGAGCACCACACCTCCTCTTCCAACATGCCTAAACATCATTACAATTGCCGTGAAGTGTCCCCCCCCTCTCTTTCTCTCCACCCCCCTCCCCCCCCCCTCTCTTTGTGATTTTAAAGATTTCAACGGAATGAAGCAGGAAGGGCACCCCCGCAGGCACAAGAGACTGGCAGCAGCTCCAAACACCCGCTGATGAGGAGCGTGCGGCATGTGGGCCCACATGTGTGCAGGCCGGGGTTGGCAGCCACCACCTCCTGGACCGCCTCCGCATGCAGGTTGGTGCAGCCGCTCACATTGAGGTGCGTCAGCCCGCGCAGGCCCGCTGCCAGGCCGTACATTGCCGAGTCCGTCAGCTTCCTGTCCAACCGCGCCATCCCCGCTCAGCTAAAGGCGGCCCGTGAGAGCCCCCCCCCCCCACCCTCCTCCCCGCGCCTCTCCACAGAAGCCCTCATCTCACACAGGATTCCCCCACACATTTCCTAATGCCTGCTGATCTGCGCGCCCACGCACACACCACACACACACACACACACACACACACACACACACACATAGAGAGAGAGAGAGAGAGAGAGAGAGAGAGAGAGAGAGAGAGAGAGAGAGAGAGAGAGAGAGAGAGAGAGAGAGAGAGAGAGAGAGCGCGCGCGCGCGGGGGCAACTTCCGACCGGCGATGGCCTACCTACAGCAGTGCAGGGTGAGGGAGGTGAGGTGGCAGCACAGAATGGCGACGGCGACAATGGCTCGGTTGCCGACACTGCGGCAGCCACACAGGTCCAGGCAGCGCAGCTCTCTGCAGGATGAGGCCAGCGCCTCCACTCCCCGGTTCCCCACCCTCTCACACCACCCCACGTTCACTTCCTGCAGCTCCCTGCGTGCCCACCACACCCAACAACCTCAGGACCTTGCCAACCCACCCTGCATTCAGCTCTTTCAACCCCCTGCATCGCCCCGCACCTCCGCGGCGATCCGGACCCTGCTCTACCATTCCACACTTACGCACCCCCACTCCCAACATCTCCTGCTCCGAAGTTCAATTGCAAACGTCTCCGACTCCAAGTTCTGCAGGGGTATCCTGTAGACACACACACACACACACACACACACACACATGCAGGTGTGCGTGTGGGCCAAGAAATAGGCATTCCCCCGGCTGCCTATCACTTATCAGGGAATAAGACTGCATCTGAGGGTGTGCAGATAACGGCTTTCGTGTCGGTGGAAAGTTCTGTGAAAAGGGGGGCGGGGGGGAACTGGACAAAGGGGGCCGAGACCGGCAGGAGAGGGCCAGGGCGGAGAGGCCGACGTCGGACAGCAGAGAGCAGCCGCAAGCGGAGAGGCGGGTGAGGCGGGGGCACGCCGCTCCCACCGCAGCAAAGCCCGCGTCTGTCAGCAGGTTGCAGCCGTTGACGTTGAGGCTGTGCAGGTTGGGGCAGGCCCGGGCCACTCCCTCCAAGCCCGCGTCCGTCAGCTTGCTGCAGCCTCCCACCTCCAGCACCTGCCGCCACGCAGAGAGGCGTCTTTTACAAAAATATCGACCCGGATTGTCGGCCGTGCAGCTCCTTTGTTTTGGGAATTGAAGCATGGGGCACGTCTGCCATGGGGGAAGTGGTGATGAGCCAGCTTCATGGTGGCAGAGAGATAATGAGGCACGTTCATGGGAAGTAGCTAAACAGGCAGCTTGATGGGGAGTAAAAAAGAAGGCATCTGGATGGGAAGTAAATAATAAGGCACTTTCATGGGAAGTAAACAAGAAGATAGTTTGATTGGAAGTAGAGAAGAAGGCACTTTCATGGGAAGTAAAAAAGAAGAATGCTTGATGGGAAGTAGATAAAAAAAGGCACTTTCATGGGAAATAAATTTCAAGGCAGCTTCGTGGGAAGTAAAAAAGAAGGCAGCTTGATGGGAAGTAAATAATAAGGCGGCCTCATGCGAAGTAAAAGGCCTAAGCTACCACAAAATCCACAGCCACAGGCAGATCAAGTGCAACGATTCACAGATACATAGATATGCAAAATCGGGTCCGAGTTGCCACAAATTGCAGGGCCGAAAGCATCTGAGCCAAGCAAGTTGGATGCATGAGTGTATCGAACGTTGAACGATAGACACTAGCACGAACCCGCCCCCCCCCCCCCCAATGAATTCCTCAGTTGTCCGCCCCACCCCCCTGCCCAAGAAAGACCCGGACAACCCTAATCCCCATCTCACAAAGAAAACTTTCAGAGAGAAAGGGAGGCTTTCTGAAGGGTGGGCTGGAACAGAAAAAAGGGGAGGAGGTACCTGGAGATGCGACCCGCAGGAACGCGCCAACCGAACCAGCGGCGCATTGGACAAGTGCATGGCCCCCCGCAGACTCACCTCTCTCAAGAATCGGAAGCTTGAGGCCACGCCCCCCACCACCTTATCTGCCTGCACACACCCCTCAACCCTCCATCAGCCGAGCACATGCCAACCTACCCACCTGAAAACACCCCTAAATCCCTCCATCAGCCAAACACATACCAAAGCCATCTGCCTGTACACATCCCCTAATCCCTCCATCAGCCACACACATACCAACCTATCTGCCTGCATACACCCCTCGATCCCTCCATCAGCCACAGACATACCACCTTATCTGCCTGCAAAGACCCCTCAATCCCTCCATCAGCCAAACACATATGACATTTCCCCATACCGCCTTCACAATCTTAGAAAGCAAATGCAATTTGCAACTCCCCCTCCCACCTTACCTGCCTGCACACACGCCTCATCCCGCAAGTAGCCAAACACATGTGACAATCAATCTCTCACCCGAGACAGCAGAAACTAGATGAGAACTCCCCCAACCATGGGAGGGGGATTGGGAGAATGTTAACGCTCAAGAAGGGGAACCGCTCATGCTTCAGAGCATTAAGCTCACTCACACACACACACACACACACACACACACACACACACACACACACACACACACACACACACACACACACGCACGCACGCACGCACGCGCGCACGCACAAGCACACCTGGAGAGAGAAGGGAGTGGGGGACAAAAACGACGGGATGAAGATCACATTGTTTGCAGGGGACTCGAACCTGCGTGGGGCGTGGATGGGAGGCCAGCCACGCGAACGACATCTTGGTGGTGCAAGACGACAGCACGTGGCGCCACAGGGCGCAGGTACATGCAGCAGTGGCAATGTCGCGGTCTGAGAGGTGCTGGGAGATCCCCCACAGCAGGTCTGGAGGCAGATCAGCCCAGCCCCGGCCCCCCTTCCAGCTTATCGCCTGCCGCCTGGCAGGAGGCCAGTTCCAAAAGGCCATCTACGTCCGTAAACATGGTGTTACCAACCTTACTAACAGTACCTTACATGACAGCCTGACAGAATGACAGCCTCCCCCCCCCCCTCTGCGTGTGTGTGGGTGTCTCTCTCTCTCTCTCACTCACTCACACACACACACACTCTCTCTCTCTCTCTCTCTCTCTCTCTCTCTCTCTCTCTCTCTCTCTCTCTCTCTCTCTCTCGCTCGCTCGCGCTCTCTCTCTCTCTCTCTCTCTGTCTCTCTCTCTCTCTCTCTCTCTCTCTCTCTCTCTCTCTCTCTCTCTCTCTCACACACACACACACACACACACACACACACAAACACACACACACACACACAAACACACACACACACACACGCACGCACGCACGCACGCACACATACGCGTGCACAGAGTGTGGAACCAAGTGATGGAGGACAGAACTACATGAAAGAACAGCAGGTCTCCATTGGACAACACCCACAAGAGAAGTCAACAAAGGCAAGGTTAAATGCCCATATCTCCAACCACTGTACTGCGCAACAGATGTTCCTCTCTCTGCACCTGGGTTCAACTCCCACCTCTAGTCAAGCTGTGTCTAGACGTCATTTTTGCTCCCCCTTGTTGGACCCATCAAAGGTACAGTTCTGCAACCCAAGCCCAATCCTACCCTGCCTTTCTTCCCTGAAAATCCTCCACTTCTACATCCCTCCAAGTCCGCCCCATCACACCCTACCTCCAACTCCCCCTCTGCAACTGCAAGCAAGACGCCCTGCTTGTTGAGGCTCCAGCCTTAGTCCCCTTGCAATGCTCACTCTCCAGTGCCTATTTAGGCAGCCCAAAAGGGAAGGCAAGGCAGAGGGCAGGCACCTCAAGGGCAAGATGGCGGGAGCGCCGGCGGTTAACGACCGCATATGGCTGCACGTTTAAGCCCTCCGAGCCCGCCTCTATGCCTCGCTCTCTGATTTTGCCCAGCAGAGCAATGGCTGTGTGCAAGTTGCGTGCTGCATTGGCCCCAAGCAAGCCCGGGCGGGTCACTTAGACGACATTGGGTAGTCTTACAGACTCTTAAAAGGTAACATTTCTTTTCCCCCTTTTTTTGGGAGGGGGGGGGTAAATCTTGCTTAGGGCTATTTCCTTCTCGTGTCCAACTATTCTTCTGTTCCGCACACATTCGGAGATAACTTAAAAGCAGGACACCTTCGGGAAGAGCTACCTCCAATACGACCCCTAGAACACTTTGTTGCCCCCCCCCCCCACCCACCCACCCACCCACACCCACACACACACACACACACACACACACACACACACACACACACACACACGAACACACACAGGCGCGCCCATGCAGCCAAAGGGAAAGCCGACCAAGAGACGAAGGACAGCCAGGCAGAGCAGTCTGCATGTGAAGGTACAAGGCTTTGGTACATACCTGAGCATTCGCCCAGCAGCTCACTGATATTGGAGTCAGGGACCCGGTTTTCTTTGTTGCTGTGTCGGTATCGCTTGCTCATGTCCAGGTGCAGGTTGGAGAGGGCAGGTGCCAGGTCAATCGCCATTTTAGGAATAACACATGCGATGAGCCGAACTTGCTGACCTGTGCATGCACAATGGATTCCACCTTTGCATGATCCAATTGTCGCCATCCCAATAATACTTGAAGGTTCTTATACCTGTCATTCACAACCGAAACCGTCCAGAAGATTGCATTTCTGGCTTTCCCTCTCCAAAGAAACTTGTTTGTCAATACCTTTTGCCTACAGGAATCTGGAGGTTCTGATGTGGAGGTTGGCACGGCAAAGAGCAACAGCAGCTTCCAGTTTTCACAGCAGTCTTTTGCTGCCCACAGAGATTGCTTGCACTTGCAGCTTGTGGTTTGAGTTCATCGTGCGACAACATTTCTTTTGAGCCACACATTTCGAAGGAAGTTACCCTACAGAGCCTCATGACAGTCATAACTGTCGCATGGCCACTGAGGGTTCTAGTTATCAACCTGAGATGTGCTTGGCCTTTTCCAGAACTTGCAACCTCACAGTTGAACCCATGCCAGCTTAGCTCAACAAAATCACGTCAAGATGGAGTTACTATGTGCCCCGCATGTCAGAAACGCAAACTGGGTGCCTTTTTCTAAAGGGAGGCACGTTCCTTGCATCCACGACATGTGCGGTTCTTGCGACGTGCATAACCTTCAATATTTATCTAGCAGAGACACAGGCCGGGAAAGTACGGGTCGAAAGTGGTTGGCCGGACAATGCCTAGGGTAACGGGTTCATCCCGCCATCTGCCCCGTACTCACAACCCACTCGCCACGACTAGTTCCTTCTTCCTGATGCGAAACTAGCATGCCACTATTCTTGGCACCGTACCCACTAATGCTTCCGGAACCTTGCTAAATGTCAAGCACCTACTATGTCGGATGCCTACATCCAAAGACACGGACCCTCGACATAACTACGTCGAAACCTTCCTTAAACCATAGCTCCACTAAAAGGCGCACGACATAAAATACCAGTATGAAACCTCATTGCGAAGAAGCCGTGCCTTCCGGAAGCGCTGAGCGAAACTGCCGAACGCAAGGCCTGCTACCGACTCAGAAGACCTCAACGAAATACCGAATGAGCAGCCCACACTTTTACATAAAAGATTCCTTCTACAGAAAAAGCAGTGCTGACCTGTGGTGTTACGCAGGGAAAGCAAGCGGCAGGAATCCGAAATGGTCCAGTTCGAATAACCCCGTCCCGTGACGAAATTTTTTCTGAAAGAGCAGTTTGATGACAACGCTGATGAACTTATCGACCTGCCATGGTCGTTAAACAATGCTTAACATTATTTCCGCATACCAACATTTTATATCTAACTTCGAGGGTACTTTTGGCGGTACGTCCACGTCGGACAGGCCCATGTGCAGCACATGGATGGAGCACAACGTCAACGTCACGTCGCCAACGCGGCCAGCCGCGTTGGTTGGTGCTGCTTGCCACAGTGTGGCAATGCCACACTCGTCTTCTTCTTCGCTGCTGCTTTATTGCCAAGGGCAGTGCTTGGCTTCGCAGACACCCGAGGCACGGCTCTATGACAGCCCGTCCCACGTGCCTGTGTGACTGGTGAAGCGTGTCGGACTCATATTGACTCCAATCATATGAGCATGAATGGTGGGCATCATCATATTGGTCAGGAGCCTTGCTGCCATTAATTTAGGATTCGGTCCATCTGACACTTGGTGTCATTTAGGGCTGTGTTAAGGTGCTTGTGTACCCCAAGTGCTATGGAACGGCGGGGTCATGCAAGGCTGTAGTATCCAAACAATCTCCTAGACAGAAGTGTGTGTGTGTGTGTGTGTGTGTGTGTGTGTGTGTGTGTGTGTGTGTGTGTGTGTGTGTTGTGTGTGTGTGTGTGTGTGTGTGTGTGTTTGTGTGTGTGTGTGTGTGTGTTTGTGTGTGTTTGTGTGTGTCTGTGTGTGTGTGTGTTTGTGTGTGTTTGTGTGTGTGTGTGTGTGTGTGTGTGTGTGTGTGTGTGTGTGTGTGTGTCTGTGTGTGTATGTAATTCGTTCGAGCTGATAGTAAATCCTACGCGATGCATCTCGTTACGCCTTGTATGCCATTTCTTGTCCTCATAACAAAATAGGAAAGGTCTGTGCTGCATGCAGAGTGAATGTCAAGTTGGTTAATGCTACCGCTATTTCAATCCACAGTTAACAGTCCGTATAGAGTGTGAGCGACCTTCCGCGCTCCCCTAGAAATGAATATTGATCCACTGTTGGTGTGGTAAACAGGACATCCAAAGCCAAATAGTTATGGGCCACAACCTTTTACACCGTCCCATGTGCCGGTATGTGGCGAACCGACTGCCTGTAGGCACGCTTTCTCAACTCTACAGGGCACGATTAAGATTACGAGCTATGCTTTGAGAGGGGTGCAGTATACTCTCTAGACGATATTCCATCGACCGTGTGTCGGCCTG
The DNA here is from genome assembly GCA_002005505.1 of Botryococcus braunii. Taxonomy (NCBI): domain Eukaryota; kingdom Viridiplantae; phylum Chlorophyta; class Trebouxiophyceae; genus Botryococcus; species Botryococcus braunii. Next base: position 637,963 of record KV908354.1, read on the forward strand.
CCTGCCTCTGTCCAGAGACTAGTCACCCATGCACGCGATGTCCAGTGTCTCTCTCTCTCTCTCTCTCTCTCTCTCTCTCTCTCTCTCTCTCTCTCTCTCTCTCTCTCTCTCTCTCTCTCTCTCTCTCTCTCTCTCTCTCACACACATTCACTCTCTCTCTCTCTCTCTCTCTCTCTCTCTCTCTCTCTCTCTCTCTCTCTCTCTCTCTCTCTCTCTCTCTCTCTCTCTCTCTCTCTCTCTCTCCACCCCCCCCTCCCTCCCTCCCTCCCTCCCTCAATCCCCCCCCCCTCTCTCTCTCTCTCTCTCTCTCTCTCTCTCTCCTCTCTCTCTCTCTCTCTCTCTCTCTCTCTCTCTCTCTCTCTCTGTGTGTGTGTGTGTGTGTGTGTGTGTGTGTGTGTGTGTGTGTGTGTCCGTCCCCTCCCTTGCCCTTCTCTCTCCCCGCTTCCCCGCTCCCCTCTGGTGCAGATTGACCCTGTAGGTGCTTAGCTTAGATCATCGCGCCTCGGACAAGTTCAGTGTGGCTCACAGACACACACAGAAGCTGCATGACAAATTTCAGCTCCCCACTGAGTAGCCAATAGCTACTAACAGTTGTGTACATCAGCTTTGCATCAGGCTTCGTCTCAGACCTAGAATCTGCACTCTCAGAGTTTGCACTCGAAGCAGCATCTTCCTGGATGACTGACTCACTGCTCAGTGTAAAGTGGAGTAGTGAGTCATTCATTCTTGAAGAGGAATGAGATAGAGAGAGACAGAGAGAGACAGAGAGAGAGAGAGAGAGAGAGAGAGAGAGAGAGAGAGAGAGAGAGAGAGAGAGAGAGAGAGAGAGAGAGAGAGAGAGAGAGCTCTCTCGCGAAGACAAAAGGTGGGCTAAATGTGGCCCCATGTTAGTGGCTGGACAGTTGTATTCTACCTCCTTCTACAAGACCGGGATTAGAAAGACCAGCCTAATGCTTTTACCACCCAAATCCATTGAATAATAGTTTCAAACAAGAAGTCACACCAGGCGAGCAACCAGCCGGCGACCCACAGCGGCAGCAATAATGAAAACTGACCCAATGCATGACAAAATATCCCTACACGTTTAATTGTGCACTGACGGCCTGGCTCAGAAGCCCCTGGATTCTCTATGACAAGGCCAGCGCCTCAGCATGCCACACCCCAAATGTTTCGAGTGGAAAGGCTTGAGGTTGGAAGGCTCGGATCGCCACGGGCTGTTGTTGACGCGCCAGCATAATGTTGTAGTGATCCAGATATTACAATGTCCTTATTTTTGCAAACACCCACCTCCCCCCCTCTCTCTCTCTCTTCCCCCCATCCCCCCGGTCTGTCTCTCTGTCTCTCGCTCTCTCCCCCCCCCCCCTCTCTCTCTCTCTCTCTCTCTCTCTCTCTCTCTCTCTCTCTCTCTCTCTCTCTCTCTCTCTCTCTCTCTATCTCTCTCTCTCTCCCCCCCCCTCTCTCATCCCTCCCCTTCCCTTCCCTCCCTCCCTCCCCATCCCTCTTGTGTTTTTTGACTACACCACCACCTGTTTTCGGCCCCTAGATCCCGCGTTCCCGCATGCACAATTTCTGGTGTGCGGTAGCCGCATAGTAAACAAGGGAAGGTTGTACCATATGTGTACGGCACTAAACCTTAACTGTACAATCTTGTACCTTATGATGTCTGCAAAGCAAATGATGCCCTGACTGATGCTGTGACAGCTTATCTAAGTTAAAAAAGCTATCTAACACTCCCATTAGAAGGCATGCGAGATGATTTCTAAGATAGTCACTTGAACCGCGAGCAATCTGCTTAACCTGGATCTGACACAAATGCATCTCGCCCACCATCTCAAAACCATATCAGAAGTGCTGAGGGGCAATATGTGCTCCTCTGAGATTAACTGCAAGTGCAATAATCGAAGCAAATCATTCAAAGCTCACAGCACAAGTCTTTAATAGGCGCATCAACCCTGCTGTGGTATACTTGCCCAAATTGCACAATACCATTATTCAATAATGCTCAAACTGTATAGAATTATTGCTCAGATAATGCTCAATTGTTCCAAATCATTACTCAGATAATACTCAAGTCATTCTGCCATTGCGAATTAACATTGCTGTTGTAGTCAATCAAAAAACTATTAAGTCATGTAGAACATTACTGCTGCGTATTTCTCAGGTTGCATTGTCATCTGACTCCATGAGCTCTCGCTTTGTTTCAAGTCCTTGCAAAGCAGCTGCTACTGTTGCTGCCTTCTTTGCTTCCTTCTCACCGCGAGTCCTTCCTCTCTTCTTCTTTTACTTTGGTTTCTGCTGCTCAACTGGCGTCGGCTGCTCAACTTGCATCTCTTGCTCATCAATGCTCTCATGATCCAGTAATGCTCTTCCCTGGACCATTCTCTTTCTGTAATTCTCATCCTCTCTCTGAGCACACACACTCTTGACATACCCCGTGCTCTCCACATTTTGTTGGTGAAAACAAAAGCAAATGATTCACTCGCTCAAAACCCTGTATATCTATCCGAGGAGGACAGCCACTCAAGCGGGCTATCCATGCTCAGAGGCAGGGACGCTCACGTGATCGCCGTGAGTAACGATGCTCACGTGAACAATCACTTGACACATATCACGATTAAACTCATGACATATATGTAGTGATCCAGAAAGGGTCTGGCCCACCTCTAAGTTCCCATAGCTAGTAATCTTCAATGGGTCTGCCAGTTGTGTCTTAAAAGATTGATGCATCTTCACGACCTTACGAGCTAATTTCTGTAAATCAGTTGCTGCTACTACCAGCAAGGCTGAACATCTTGGGTTGCTAATGCAGTCTGCCATGTCTCGATTGGTCAACTCAGGAAAGCTAGATATAATTTCATGTATGTACTTAGTTTCTGAAGAAGCTCACACTGAACGACTGTGTTAACCAAAGACCTGCTCTTAGGATCTGGCTCAGACATAATGATAATCCTAAGTGAACCGTGCGACCTGTGACAAATCGGACGGACAAACCGAGGTCGACGTCGAACGTCTAAACCATACTGCACGATAAATGACACGAGGGGAGTTGCTGTGGTAGCTCCAAGGCTCGCTCTCTCTCTCTCTCTCTCTCTCTCTCTCTCTCTCTCTCTCTCTCTCTCTCTCTCTCTCTCTCTCTCTCTCTCTCTCTCTCTCTCTCTCTCTCTCTCTCTCTCTCTCTCTCTCTCTCTCTCTCTCTCTCTCGCTCTCTCTCTCTCTCTCTCTCTCTCTCTCTCTCTCTCTCTCTCTCTCTCTCTCTCTCTCTCTCTCTCTCTCTCTCTCTCTCTCTCTCTCTCTCTCTCTCTCTCTCCCCCCCCCCTCTCTCCCTCCCTCCCTTCCTCCCTCCCTCCCTCCCCCTCCCTCCCTCCCTCCCAGCTCCACCCAGATCAAAAACCCCGGGAACTCCGAATATTCTGAAGATCCTTCTGGATTCTGACGCAAGTGCCAAATAATGATTGAATCATAAGCTGGCGCAAATGCCACAAGACGTAAAATATAGGACAAAATCCAAAAGGGAAAAGCCCCAAAATCTCATGGCGAAAATGCAGGGGGAAGCCCCTCAAACTAAGGTACAGCAAAGATAAGGTACAGGCCAGAAGCCATGCCTTAGCATTACTGCAAGGAAAGGGGGAAGCCCCAAAATATAAAAGCATCATAAAGGACGTGGGGAAAGCCCCAAAAACATGACCTGTAGAATGTTGCAAACCACCTGGTGGCTTTCTGGCATTCCATGGTCAGTGCCGCAAATCAAGTGAAGTCCAGGCACCTGCAGAGGAAATTACTTCTACTACCCCCACAGTCAGTGCTCAAGTTCCAGCCGGTTGAAGATTTCATATTGCCGTAGCGCTGCGTGATGATTCTTAGGACGGATCCAGTGACATACTGAAAGTCATATTCATTTGTAGCATGCACTCTCCCCCCCCCCCCCCAAATCACGAAGCGGTTCATGAAATCTGACCAGGTGTGAGGTATGTCGCTTAACCAATCTAGGTTCCTTAAACCTAGTCCTGCCAGTACGTAAAACAGCAATTGTTTTTTTCAATAATTACCTCTTGCTGTGAGTTGATGTGTGTTGCCGCTCTGTCGGCTGGGGCACGGCTGATCCCTCCTGCACACTATCTCAACACAATCAAGGATATCTCAAAAGAACGACTGTTCTCCTAGCTTAAACAGCATATTATAGCCATATGTTTAGCGTAATGGCATCATCAAAACAGAATTTGTAGAATTTGAATTTGTATAAAAATCCCTGTGACTCACACTCTTTGAGTAAGTGAACTGTGCCCAAGAGAAGCTTATGGAAGTGGACGAAACACGACCAAGCAAACGGGACAGGAGCTTGATAAGGGCACTCAAGACTTTGTTACAATAACTACTAAACTAATGATGTTGCATTACCTGTGACTCACACTCTTTGAGTAAGTGAACTGTGCCCAAGAGAAGCTTATGGAAGTGGACGAAACACGACCAAGCAAACGGGACAGGAGCTTGATAAGGGCACTCAAGACTGACTGATCCCTTGGACACTTCCTATATATACTAACTAAGGAGACTACTCATTTATTAGCCTCCTGACAGGTTTGCAACTCCAGATCTTAAGAGAGTACGGGCACGATCAAGTTTGCATGCCATCAGTACTATGCACTGGAATTTCAATGTACCTCATGATTCGACATGGTCGTCGATGAATAGTACGAATCTCGGTCGATGCTAATCTCGAGTCTAAGTGACTCGAAACTTTAACTCACCACCGAGATGAACCTCGAATCAAACACCAAGGACCGCAGGACTTAAAGTCTCACGATCGATGAGATCCGTGATAAGTATACCTTACTAGAAAACAACCAGAAAACAGCCCGAAATTGTACCAGGGCCACTATAAACCACTATGAGTGTCAATTTACCTTAAAGTACCATACAGTACAAACACACCCAAGTGAACTAAGATTGTACCTTAATGTTTATGAGCATTCTTAATATTATAAACCCTTGAAATGAATTGATGTGACTCACAAACATGCTAAGATGAAATGACCCAACATGTTGAAGAAATACCTAAGGTATACATGTTAGTGTCCATTTTTCCAACACCTCCCCTCATGTGTAGGGAGAAACATCTCAAGAAATATTGTTTGAAAATAGGTCACAAATTTATTTAAGACCTGCCATTGCTCTAAGCTTGGCAAAAATGACCTTGGAAAGTACCTTGGTGAAGAAATCAGCAATATTTTCACTGGTAGCCACATACTTTGGCTCAATTGCTCCATTCTCCACCTCATCTCTGACCCTGTGGTACCTTACAGCAATGTGTTTAGTCCTGGATGAAATGGGAATCCCCTTCACATTAGCAAGGGCCCCAGTATTGTCTGTGTAAACCACAATACTACCAGGATTTTCACCAAAGTCAGTAATCAACTTGGTGAACCACAGTGCCTCCTGAACTCCAGTGCACAAGGAAATAAACTCAGCTTCAACAGTAGACAAAGCAACTATTGGTTGCAACTTGCTACCCCATGAAACTGCAGCTGACCCGGACATGAAGACAAAACCAGAGGTGGACTTTCTACCATCCAAATCCCCTGCATAATCTGAGTCAACAAAGGCCATAAAACCTTTGTCACTCTTCTCCCACACAAGCCCCAAATTCTTAGTACCAGCAAGATATTTTAAGACATGCATGCCAGCACTGAGATGTGTATTTGAAGGGGCATTTGCAAAACGTGCAAGAACACCAGTAGCATATGACAGATCAGGCCTAATTGTGTTGGCCAAATATAAAATGCCCCCCACAAGTTCCCTGTACCTGTTGTCTTTAGGCAAGGGATCCCCTGAATTCTTCTGCAACTTGAATGAATTATCCAGGGGTGTAGCCTTGGGGTTGCAGCCTGTCATGCCAAAGCTGTCCAAAATGTCAGTGATTAGCTTCTCATTTGATAACTTCACTGACTTTAGACTACCATCTAAATACCTTTCAAAGGTAATCTGCATACCCAAAAAGTGTCGGGCCTCCCCTAAATCCTTCACTGCAAACTTACTTGCAAGGAGAGACTTCACTTCAGAGATACATTTGGGGTCCTGAGAAACTATGAGAATATCATCCACATATAAAAGTAGATAAACAGTCTCAGAACTAGCTCTCTGCAATATAAATAAAGATGGGTCTGCATCAGAAATGACAAAACCAGCAGATTTTAGAAAACTGCTGATAGTGACATACCAGGCCTAGGAGCCTGTTTAAGCCCATACAAGGCTTTGTGCAACCTGCAGACAGTGTTAGGCCCACCAATGTGAAACCCTTCTGGCTGCTGAATGAAGACCTTCTCTTCAAGGTCTCCATGCAAAAATGCAGTGCTCACATCCATTTGATGGACCTGCATGTTTCTCTCAACTGCTTTAGACAACACATATCTTAGAGTTGAGTGCTTGGAAACTGGTGCATACACTTCAGTGTAATCAACACCATAAATTTGTTTAAAGCCTTTGGCCACAAGCCTAGCCTTAAACCTCTCAATCTCTCCAGTTTCAGAAAGTTTTACTTTGTAAACCCACTTAACTGGAAGAGCCTTCTTCTTGGTTTTGTCATCAACCACAACATATGACCAGGTCCCTAGTGCTTTCAATGAATTCATCTCGTCTTGCATTGCACTGACCCACTTGTCACTCTCAGGTGAATTTATTGCATCTATATACTTTGCTGGCTCAATTATCAGTGTGTCTTTTTGCACTTGCACATAACCACTGAAAATTTCAACTGAATTTGCTTCATTTTGGAGTACTGTGTTCCTAACTCTGTCAGGATATCTACCCCCAAAGAGACCAGCAGGTGAGTGTGAGACCCCAGCACCTAGAAAATCAAACTCAACAGGCTCAAGTTGGACATCAGGAGCCTCATTAACTATACCTTGTTGGAGGACCACTTGTGGAACATCCTGAACGGGACGCGGGTCCGAGCCATGGGATTCAGGACCTGCAACGTCCTGATTTTCCCCAAGGTTAGTGTTTTCTTGACTTATAAACTTAGCCCTTTCAAGGTTTAGTTGATCAAACCTTATGACACTTGGATCAGTGCCCAAAGAGGCCAAAGAAACAGGAGACAAGTCTTCAGAAATTTCATGCACATCTTCTCCAATGATTGCAGTTTCAGAATCTATAGGAAAGTCCTCTTCATCATTCACCACATCAAGGAGATCAGGCATTTCATCATCATCAGACAAGGCCTCCTCAAACTTGACAAATTGTCTTGCACACACTGTGACTTTGGAATCTATGAGAACACGATAATTCTTGCTGTGCCCATCATAGCCCAAGAAAATACCCTCCTTACTGACAGGGCTAAATTTACCATCCCTTTTGGACTTTTCAATCATGACATGACACTTGCTCCCAAAAACACGTAAGTGACTGACATCAGGAACAGTGCCAAACCACATCTCAAATGGGGTCTTATCATGATTTGAAACTGCAGACAAATTCCTAACATAGTTTGCAGTTAAGAGAGAGTCACCCCAACATTCTGGAGGTAGGCTCGAGGCAGTCAGCATGGCTCTTGCTTTCTCCTGCAGAGTCCTGTTCAGCCTCTCAATTTTCTCATTTTGATTATGTGCATATGGTGCAGTCTTTTGGTGGACTGCACCATTTTTCCTGCAGAACTTTTCTAAACCAGAAAACTCAGTACCATTGTCGGTCCTGATAAACTTAACCTTGCACTCGTGCTGGGTCTGCCACTCAGTCAATAAATTAACTGCCTCTCTTGATGCATCTGCCTTTGACTTGAGTAGAATGGTTGCTGACATCTCAGAAAATTCATCTAAGGCATTAAGTGCATATTTCTCATCATCATAAGTTTCTGGTGAGACTGGGCCCATAAGGTCCATATGCACAACTTCTAATTTACTAGTGCAAGCAGTGCCTGTTGGTTTAAAAGGCTGCACAGTTTGTTTCCCATGCAAGCAGGCACTGCAGACACCTCTCGTACCAATAGAACTTGAGAAATCAGAAGAGGGGAGTTTCATTCCCTTGACCATTTTTCCCTTCATCATTCTTACCATGTAGGCTGGAGACAAGTGCCCCAGCCTCTGATGCCACAGGTCTGCATCCCTGTGAAGCACCTGAACATTGCATGCCTCCACAAACTTAGTTTCTGGATGAAAAGAAACATGCTTGTCTGGTAGAGCTAAGTCCACCAGCCACTGATAGGGGAAAGCATGCTCAGCATTTCCCAAATGGTACCCATTAGAATCTGTGAGGTAACACTCGATACCCATAATATTGACATTGATGCCATCTAAATAAGCTTTGCCCACTGATAGAAGATACTTCTTGCTAGAGGGAACATGCTTGACATTATGCAAGAACAAGGAACTGCCAGACTCGAGGAACACTTGCATGGAACCTTCTCCTACAATTTCCTCAGACTTGCCATTTGCCACAATCAGACGTTGTGGCACATCAAACTTGACATAATTTATCATGTTGTCACTTGAAGGAGAAATGTGATCAGTTGACCCTGAATCTATAAGCCAAGCAGGAAGAGAAGGTTGGGAGATTACTGTATCCCTCTGTACACAATTAGTTTGTGCCCTCCTCTCCTGTGCTGCAAGCTTAGGACACGTTGCTTTTATGTGTCCTGGATTCCTGCAGTACTGGCAAATTAGTACAGGCCTTCCCTGCTGTTGAAATGCAGGTTGTCCTGTCCCTGAATTTTCACGGTTAGCATTTTTAGGCACTTCTGCCTGGTGAGCACCTGGACCAGCCCCACCTGAACCACCTTGCCTGCCTGCAGGCTGACCACCCCCACCTTGATTCCTATGAGGTTTGGGGTTTGTGGTGTTTGGAGGGTTATATGGCTTCTTTGCTTGAAGATCCATATATGTTAACTCAAGAACATGCTGGAGTTGGTGCACATTTGGATAGTTGTTGCACACAGACAGCTGTAAACGCCTATCTACCTCATACTCTTCAGTGAGGCCTTCAATGATCATAGAGCACTGGCAAACCTCAGAACACTGCTCTCCTAGTGATTTGAGGTTGTTTGCAATTTTCCTGCACCTTAACACGTAGTCGGATGGTTTTTCACCTGGCTTCATGGCAAATAACCTTTGCTCCCTGTGGAGGCTCATCAGCCTAGCTGCTGCTCTAGCGTTAAACACCTGCAGCAACTTGTTCCACATATGGTAAGCACTTGTCAAGTCAGTAATCTGAACAGAATATTGCTCAGTACATGCTTGAGTGATAATGGTTTGAGCCTTGAAATCATCATAAGCTCCCTGATAATCATCATGAACACAGTAGTTGACATTCATTTCCCACAACATAGCATACACTTGCTTTGTCCATGTCAACCAATTGGTATCATTCAGCTTGACTAACTCTATCTTTGGAGTTAACTTCTGATGAGAAGAGAACGAAGGACCAGTGGTTGGATTTATGTTGGGCAGACCAGGAATACCTACGTTTGGAAATTGACCTTGCCCAGCACTATATGGTGGCCCCTGACTATGAGGAGGACCACCCCAACCACCACCACCTGGTCCACCAGGACCGCCTGGACCACCAGGACCGCCTGGTCCTCCAGGACCACCAGGACCACCCCCACCAAAGCCACCAGGAACATTCCCACCAGAGCCCGGATAGACAGGGTATTGCGGGTAGTTGCATGAGACTGGTGGAGGATGCCAAGTCGAGCTTGCTCCTCCAGGGGGACCCCCACTGTATGGTGGCCCACCTCCAGGAGGTCCACTGCCTGAGCTGTATGGGTAGCCACCACCAGGAGGGCCTCCAGCTGGAATTGCTGAAGCTGACGTTGACACTCCAAAGTTGGATGGTACCTGCACACTAGCTGGCTGCACCAAGGTTGGATTAGAAATTTGGTTCAGCGTTGAGGCAGGTAGTGAAATGGGGATCATGCCCCCAGTAGCCAGTGGTAGATAAACAGTTGCCTGTGCACTAGCTACTGATGTTGCTGGAACTATTGCGCCACTAGTAATAACTGGAACGCTAGCTGGCTGGACTGTCACAGCAGGATATTGCGAAACGGGTACTTGTAAAGGACCACTGGTAAGTGTCCTGGACCCTGAAACTGCAGACTGTGAAGGTCTGCGCAGAACCCTAGGTGCGCTTGAAACAGGAACAGGATTAATCCTGACTGCTCTTCTGACACTGCTAGGATCTAAAGGAAGGTTGGAAGGCATACTGTTATAATAGTGATAGAACATTTTGGTGCCTTTCCCTCAGAAGAGTAATAGTGGCCAGATCAGCTTCAATGATTAATAGGTGGCAGAACCTGGGAGTTTTGCCGGATCCCATCTAGACCAATTGTACACTGATTAGGAAGGATGAGGTAATTAGACACGGTTTGCTAGAAAGGATTTATGACGCCGGCGTGCAAGGACGAGGCACTTGATTGGGACATTAAAGGCACTTCGGGTGCTTATCTCTTGACTGTTGCCTATCAAGTCCTCATTCACATTCGGTCACTGCTTGTTCTCCGACACACAACAAGAGTACCGACGAGCTAATCACCCTTCGTGCCCGGGTCATACAGGTAAACTGACGTTAAGAGACTGAAGCCTCATTGACAATGGGTTAGGAAAGGTCTAGGTAATATTGTTAAGTTGATGCTAATGTTTTCCTCGTTGAACACGGATAATGCAGACTATCGGTAGTTACGTAGATTAAGTAGTTTGAATTACAGAGCGATGAGAGAAAGCAAGTAGCATTGTAATGACTTGATTGGGACATTAAAGGCACTTCGGGTGCTTATCTCTTGACTGTTGCCTATCAAGTCCTCATTCACATTCGGTCACTGCTTGTTCTCCGACACACAACAAGAGTACCGACGAGCTAATCACCCTTCGTGCCCGGGTCATACAGGGAACATTACGCCCAGAATTGTACAGGTTATGGGCCCACCAACTCTTGAGCTGGGCATCTGAAAGTATGTTCCGAGCCTACGATGGGACGAACGAAGCAGAGCGGGAGGATGATGACCGGCAGTAAAAGACCTTTTATTCCCCCAACTCCTTCACCACCTACATATGATAGCCTGAGGAGAGCTGGAGGAGATACGGGACCAAGAACACCAGAAGAACGAGCATTTCTGGTGAAGGATTTTGTCAGCCGCGCGTACGGACTGGGCAAAGTCGAACAGCCTCTGTGGTTCAGACGACGATTCTCGGTTTACCCAGCCTACAAAGTAACTGCGTGGGAGTGTTCATTCATCAACGCGGACCCAGGCTTCGTCACGCGAGCATTATTTGAACGACACCTACAACAGCTCGGAGGACCCAGCAAACCCGAGTATTGGGAAGAAAGGGCAGCCTACACAGCAGTGGAGTGTGCTCTCGCCACTCTTGACGAGGACTTCCTACTTTCCTTTCTGGGCAGCAGAAAAGGATTCAGCCCAGAGGAGTGGTGCACGGACACAGACAACGGAGACGAGGACAGGGACTCGCAGCGGTCAGAACCTAACGCAGACTGAGTAACATCAGCATGGCGAGAAAGAGATCTAAATCAAGGGAGCCATCTGAGGAGGAGCCCACCACAGAGGAAGCATCTACATCGTCTCCCACACGACAGCCGTGTACACCCAGCACATCAAAGGGCGAGGGAAATGTACTTCCCAAGGTCATAGCCACTCAAGTCAAAGTGCATATTAAACTGGACCGTCATGGCACAAATTTTGTGGTATGGGACAATGCTTTCACTGCTGCCAATAGTGCCAAGGGTTCTTTTCCTGCCATTCAGTCAGCCATGCCTGGAACTATCCATAATGCGGCTGCAATGCTTCTGCTGTATGAGTCAGTTCCAGAGGAATGGTTAGGAGAAGTGTCAAGTAAGCCGTCAGCATATGATGCATATCTGTTTATTTGCAAGAAATTTGTTGGTGGTTACAACACTCAAGCGAATGCAGACTGGCTGAAGGAAATGTCAAAAGGGATGAGACGTGGAGAAACGATCTCTCAGTATGTGTCTAGAATGATAAATCTCAAAAGCTGCCTGAAACGCAATGGACATGACCTCTTGGATGGTCATGTGGCCACCCAGATCGTGCAGGGACTGCCAGCAGCAGCTAATCCTCCTGGGCTGTTGCCCACTGCAGTAGCTTACCCCCTGGATGATCTGGCAGCTCTCATTTCCACCACTGCAGAGGCTTCTGGCTACAACGATGATGGAGAACAGCCTGCCATGGTGATGCAAGCAATGCCTGCTCAACGAGAGACTGCTCCAGTCCCTTCCACTAGCGGGGCCAATCACTCCAAACAGCCAGCAGACACAGAATCAAGGGGAGAAGTGAGAGGCACGTGCAACTACTGCCACAGGAAAGGCCATTTTTGGAGAGACTGCCGCAAACGTCAAAGGGATGCAGAGACACAACGCAATGTGGTGGCAGCTGTACAGCAACTTGCTGCTATGTGGCCCCAAGGACAGTTTCCTGGTGCACCCCAGCCACCTCCAAGCGTGCAGCATGCATTCCCAGGCACTGGAGCGTTCCCACTGCTGCACCCTCCTCCAGGCCCACCTTCTCCTCCCTCAGAAGGTATGCCATACGTGGTATCTTATAATGTGCTGGATGGCAGTAAACACCAACTGTCCAAACAGTCATGGCTTGTGGACAGTGGAGCGTCTGTACATCTTGTGAACAACCTTTCCTTGCTGCATGCCCCTACAGTACATGACCATCCTATTCCACTGCTGCTCGCTACATCTGATGCCACTGGGGTATTGTTGCTACTGGGTCAGTGTGTCTCATGTCCTCTCAGCATATTCCAGTGTGGCTGCATCATGTCCAGTGTGTTCCCTCAGCCACCACGAATATTCTCTCAGTATCTGCTGCTCTGCGTGATGGAATCAGGTTCAGTACAGATAAACTGGGAGCTTTCACTGCTGTCTCAGGACCGAGTGGTTGGCAGATGCCTGTGAAACCAGAGAATGGTCTCTATTATATCCACAACTGCATCCCAGTAGCACCAGTGAAGGTTCAGTATTCAGTGACAGCTGCCCTGCAGAAGAAATGCTCCAAAGGTCTAAGCCACGACTGTGCCAAACGTTTCCTGTGGCACAGCAGATTGGGACACCCAGGAGACCCCTGGATGAAACGCCTGAGCAGTGAGCAACTGGTTACTGGCCTAGACACCTTGATGTCCCCCTGTGAAAAGTGTCCTAAGTACTGTGAAGCATGCATTGAGGGGAAGCACGCACGTCCCCCATTTGGAGAAAGCTCTAGACCTGCTGAGAAACCCCTTGACAGAATCCACATTGACACTGTGGGCCCCATATCACCAGCAGCCATTACTGGGGAACGCTTTTGGGTAACTGTAACTGATGAGGCATCTGGGTGGAAGGCAGTGCTGCCAGTGAAGTCAAAAGATGTAATTGGAGCTGTTGTCAGAGACCTAATTCTGTATTGGCAAACTGAGAAGGAAACTACAGTGAAGTGCATCCGCAGTGACAGAGGGACAGAGTTTTTAAATACCAAGTTCAAAGAATTTTGTGCATCCCAGGGCACTAAGCTGGAGACATCTGCCCCATATACCCCTCAGCAGAATGGAGTTGCTGAGAGAGCCAACAGAACCCTCAAGGAGCGTACCAGGACCCTCCTCAATTTTGCTGCAGCAAGCCCTGTTATGTGGAAGGAAGCTCTGGAGACAGCCTGCACTCTCCTAAACATGGGACCCAGCACAGGCAGGCCCCTATCTCCCTGCGAAATGTTCATGGGATATAAGCCAGATGTATCCTTGCTGCGCACATGGGGATGCCTTGCATTTGTGCACGTTCCTGACCAGCAGAGGGGAGCCTTCGCACCAAAGGCTGTGGCTGGGATGTTCACTGGTTACTCTCCAGTATCAAAGGCATTTCGTATCTATATGGGAGGGGGGATCTGGAGAGAGAGCAGAGATGTTCAATTTGTGGAACACATTCGAGGAGCTACTCGGGTGGGAATGGCTGTTCTCCCTGACCAGCCCCAGCAGTTCTCATACCCTGAAGACTTATCAGAGCCCTTGCACAGCAGCAACCCAGTGGTGCCAGTGTCACAGCGCAGTATGCAGAATCAGACTGTCAGCAGCCCATGCTCCAGCAGTAGACCTGACAGCTCCTTCCCAGTACCCCCTGACCAGGCTGCAACTGAGCCTAATAGTCAGGGGAAGCCTTCTAAGGAGGAGGGCATTCTCATCATGTCTCCTGAAGCAAGCACGGGAGAGCAGCAGCCGGACCTGGATCAGTCCGGGGCTCTGGACGCTATTCAACGACTGGCGCGAGGAAGTGCGGACAAAGGACAACACCATCAGATATTAGAGCGAGCACAGCAATCACTGCGTAACACGCATCCGGCTACTACCATCCCGCCTCCGGACGGACTGTCGCGGGCTCAACGCTATGAGCAACGAACTGCGGCTCGAGATATCCTGCTGGCACAGGATAAGGGAGAGAGCTGTGAGCGAGAGGGGATGACTGAAGGTGACACAGAGTCACAGGGACCAGGGGAAGTGCAGGAATTGGGGCAGGACACCGAGAGACCTGCTTCACTTGTAAGAGATGAGAGGGGGGCAGTCTCTGATCAGACTGCAGATGGTCCAAGTGAGCTGAGCTGTATGGGTGGGACCTGCTCAGTGCCTGAGAGAAATGTTAGCGATGAGAACTCTATCAGTGATGCCCAAGGACAATGTGGTGCCAGCCACGCAAGTGTGGGCCATGCATGGGAGTGTGCTGCTGGGCCTGCGCCCCAGCGCTCATGTCTAGTAGGGAACAGACAGAGAGAGAGAGAGACATGGGCACAGCAGCAAGATAGACCAAGAGCTCATGGAATGCAGAGTGGTTCACATGTCTGTGAGAGTCCTGACGGGACTGCAAACCGTCAGCCATGTGAGAGTGTGTCTGAGGAGGTGAATCGAAAGCCAAGACAGTGTGAGAACTCCCCCAATTACAAGAGCTTTCCGAGAGGTACCTGTGTTTGGGAGGATGATGTGAGAGTGGCTGGCAGCAAGCTTGAGAGGGCAAGCTGTGAGTCTAAGAGAGAGAAAGAGCAGAGGGAGAGATCTGGATCTTTACCCACAGTCCCCACATGCAGTGCGGCGACATTCAGCGAAAGAGTAGTGGATGAGAGTGAGAGTAAGAGTAAGCAAGATCAGGGGAAGCACACTGGGGTGCGTTTTGGGAAGATTAGTGTGCCTTCAAGCCTAAAGGAGGCCCAGCAGTCCCCACAGTGGGAATACTGGAAGGCTGCAATGCAGGAGGAGCAAAACTCCTTAGATGCTCATGAGGTGATGGAGTTTGTTCCTAGACCTCGTGGGCACAAAGTAATCCCAGTTCACTGGATTTTCTCAGTGAAAATGGATGCTCATGGCAATGTTCTTAGGTTCAAGGCCAGGCTGGTAGCTCAAGGGTGTAGGCAAATTCCAGGAGTGGATGTGATGGAGGTATTTGCTCCCACCAGCAGTTATGGGTCTAGAAGAGCGTTACTGTCAGTGGCTGCACAGGAGGGTCTTGAAATCCACCAGGTGGATGTCAAGACTGCATTTTTAAATGGTGAATTAGAGGAGGAGGTTTATGTCACACAACCTCCTGGGTTTGAGAATGGGGATGGGAACACTGTGTGTCGCTTGAAGAAGGCATTGTATGGCCTGAAGCAAGCTCCAAGGGCATGGCACAAGACCCTTAATGAGAAGCTACATAACATGGGGTATGAGGTGTGCAAGAGTGATGCTGGGGTCTATGTGAAATGTTCTGTGGATGGAGGGAAATCCTTTGTGCTGATTTATGTTGATGATTTATTGATAGTTTCGAAGGGCATGAGTGAGATTGAGAGAGTGAAAGGGTTGTTGAAGCAGGAGTTCACCATTCATGATCTAGGAGAGGTGAAAGATTTCTTGGGCTGCCAAGTGATGAGGGATAGAGAGAAAGGGTTGATTTCTTTGAGTTGCATCCCAAAGATTGATGCCTTAGTTGAGAAATTTGGGCTGGATCTGGAGTCTGTGGGGCCAGACACCCCTATGACTAAGGATTTTGTGGCCACACAGCAACCTATGTCTAAGGACAACAGTGCCAGCATTGGAGCTGGGAGTCCCTTACCACCAGGTCACAGATATTGTGAACTGGTAGGGTCACTGTTGTACATTGCCAACACCACAAGGCCTGATATTTCCCAGGCTGTGGGAGTGCTTTCCAGGTATAGGATTATTCCCACCACTGCTCACTGGAATGAAGCCATCAGAGTGCTGAAATATCTGATGGCTACCAGGGATCTTGTGTTAGTACTTGGAGGGAAGGACACAGAGCTGGAGGGCTTTGTGGATGCAGATTATGGTGGTGATCAGGATCACAGGTTTTCCACTACTGGTTACGTAATTCGTGTGTTTGGAGGAGCAGTAGTTTGGGGAAGCAAAAAGCAGTCTGCAGTGGCTACATCTACTGTGGAGGCTGAGTTTATGGCGGCAAGTGCAGCTGTCAAAGAGGCAAATTGGATGAAGGGATTTCTGGAAGAAATTGGTATTTCTCCATGGATTGTGAAGATCCACTGTGATAATCAGGGATGCATCAATCATCTCAGAAATCCAGTATTCTCTAAGCATACCAAACACATTGCAATCAGCTTTCATTTTGCTCGGGAAGCCATTGCATTGGGGCAGGTTGATGTGAAATACGTTCCTTCTGCTAGGAATGTGGCAGATATATTTACCAAGCCTCTGACAAGGCAGGTGTTTCAGAGTCATCGTGAGGCTCTGGGATTGGCCAAGTTTTTGTGAGGAAAAGGCAAGGGGAAGTGTTATAATAGTGATAGAACATTTTGGTGCCTTTCCCTCAGAAGAGTAATAGTGGCCAGATCAGCTTCAATGATTAATAGGTGGCAGAACCTGGGAGTTTTGCCGGATCCCATCTAGACCAATTGTACACTGATTAGGAAGGATGAGGTAATTAGACACGGTTTGCTAGAAAGGATTTATGACGCCGGCGTGCAAGGACGAGGCACTTGATTGGGACATTAAAGGCACTTCGGGTGCTTATCTCTTGACTGTTGCCTATCAAGTCCTCATTCACATTCGGTCACTGCTTGTTCTCCGACACACAACAAGAGTACCGACGAGCTAATCACCCTTCGTGCCCGGGTCATACAGGTAAACTGACGTTAAGAGACTGAAGCCTCATTGACAATGGGTTAGGAAAGGTCTAGGTAATATTGTTAAGTTGATGCTAATGTTTTCCTCGTTGAACACGGATAATGCAGACTATCGGTAGTTACGTAGATTAAGTAGTTTGAATTACAGAGCGATGAGAGAAAGCAAGTAGCATTGTAATGACTTGATTGGGACATTAAAGGCACTTCGGGTGCTTATCTCTTGACTGTTGCCTATCAAGTCCTCATTCACATTCGGTCACTGCTTGTTCTCCGACACACAACAAGAGTACCGACGAGCTAATCACCCTTCGTGCCCGGGTCATACAGGGAACATTACGCCCAGAATTGTACACATACCACTAGGAGGAGAGATGCCTGAGCTTACAGGAGGAGCAGATACAGCTAGAGGTTGGCCAGCAGGATCAGCAGGAAGAGACTCTGAGTGATCATAATCCCCGTATAGATACTCATCACTTACCTCCCCTGCGTGGTGCCCCTCAGCTTCACTGTCCTCCGTTGAGCTGTTGGCACCTGCACCTGCACTAGAGGTGTAGCCCCTTGAGTCTCCTTGAGTAGAATAAGATTGTTCGAAACTTTCGTTGTTATAAACAGTTGAGGGATCATCCTCAATCATGATTGGTACTTCATATGATTCTTCAGGATTAGCATAGGGTGGCACAGTATATGTACCACTCATTGCATGAAAATAACGTAGTCAGCACAAACTCTAACAAGTAGAGCTCTCCAGCGACCACCCCAGCCTTCCCAAGGGAAAGCTGCCTTCACCAATAACCAACTTCTCTCCCACTGCCTTAGCCACAAGGGCTTAGACAATCGAGAAGTCCAACCAGAGTAACCCACCAGAAGACAACAAGAGTCCTTCTACCTGACACGGTCGTCTGTGTAGACCCCGTGCAGGCTTAGGTGCTCTTTAGTCTTTGAAGAGTGCTATGAAAAGCAGAACGTAGAAAGCTGCGAGGCTTCTTTACGTAGAAAGGTCCCGTACGCCGGGAGACGATAATACCATAAGCGATTTAATCGCCGATACCATTTAGCGTAATGGCATCATCAAAACAGAATTTGTAGAATTTGAATTTGTATAAAAATCCCTGTGACTCACACTCTTTGAGTAAGTGAACTGTGCCCAAGAGAAGGGAAGTGGATGAAACACGACCAAGCAAACGGGACAGGAGCTTGATAAGGGCACTCAAGACTTTGTTACAATAACTACTAAACTAATGATGTTGCATTACCTGTGACTCACACTCTTTGAGTAAGTGAACTGTGCCCAAGAGAAGCTTATGGAAGTGGACGAAACACGACCAAGCAAACGGGACAGGAGCTTGATAAGGGCACTCAAGACTGACTGATCCCTTGGACACTTCCTATATATACTAACTAAGGAGACTACTCATTTATTAGCCTCCTGACAGGTTTGCAACTCCAGATCTTAAGAGAGTACGGGCACGATCAAGTTTGCATGCCATCAGTACTATGCACTGGAATTTCAATGTACCTCATGATTCGACATGGTCGTCGATGAATAGTACGAATCTCGGTCGATGCTAATCTCGAGTCTAAGTGACTCGAAACTTTAACTCACCACCGAGATGAACCTCGAATCAAACACCAAGGACCGCAGGACTTAAAGTCTCACGATCGATGAGATCCGTGATAAGTATACCTTACTAGAAAACAACCAGAAAACAGCCCGAAATTATAGTACCAGGGCCACTATAAACCACTATGAGTGTCAATTTACCTTAAAGTACCATACAGTACAAACACACCCAAGTGAACTAAGATTGTACCTTAATGTTTATGAGCATTCTTAATATTATAAACCCTTGAAATGAATTGATGTGACTCACAAACATGCTAAGATGAAATGACCCAACATGTTGAAGAAATACCTAAGGTATACATGTTAGTGTCCATTTTTCCAACAATATGTATCTTACAGATGAACGTTCAAGGCATTCAAGGAACGTAGTATCCAAAATTTCGTCCCTGGTATCCAATCTGAGGAGGACAGCCACTCAAGCGGGCTATCCATGCTCAGGGGCAGGGACGCTCACGTGATCGCCTTGACTAACGGTGCTCACGTGAACAATCACAAGACACATATCACGACTTAAATCATGACAATGTAATCTTCGTTCTCCTCCTCCTCCTCCTCCATCATCATCATCATC
>KV908354.1:662267-687267 GCA_002005505.1 Botryococcus braunii
GCCTTTGCGGGGTGAAGATTTCAGTTTTCCGCATGAGATTAGGGTTGGTTTACAGGGTGGTGTCGTGAACGGTCGTAACTAAAGCAGTAAACCTGCAATGCCATGAATGCAGTGGAGGGGAGACATTGGGTAGAGGTGTGAGGCGGGTGTGGTTGGGCATGAGCAGGGGTTCGAAACTCCGTGGGGATGGACTGGCAGCCCGGTACAGGAACCTTGCTTTTCTCCGCACTCGGCCGCGACTCTTGGTGAGTTCCCTCCTGTGCACTTCCCTCTCCTCCTCCCAGGGCTTCTAGCATAGCTTCACACGCCACCACGCCCTCCCCGACATCACACCACACACACACACACACACACACACACACACACACACACACACACACACACACACACACACACACACACAGGGAGAGAGAGAGAGAGAGAGAGAGAGAGAGAGAGAGAGAGAGAGTGAGAGAGAGAAAGAGAGAGAGATATTGAGAGCGAGAGTAATAAAAAGGTCTGAAAGGGCGCGAGGGTTTGATTACTAGATCGTGTTGGCAGACTTTTGTGAGGAAGGTTTTGTTTGGCCTCTCAAGTAAGAAAGGGAAAATTGTGTTCAGTTGGGAAAAGGGAATGGGGCAAGTATGAGGAAACTTCCTGGTACTGGACACCATAGCTGCATTCAAAGTCATCTCAACTTCACCGAGCTATCGTGTTAGTTTGTTTTTCCCTCCCCCGCCCCCCGAGGGGGTGGGGGGGGGGGCGCCGCTTGTTTGGCTGTTGTACATTTGCCTTGCGTGGTGAGTAGCGCTGTGATGGTGGCTGCAGGAACGACAAATCCGCGGGCACAAGCTCAAATCCCAATCCCCTCTTGGGTGGCGATTTTCCTGATGATGTCCTGTTTTATGTGCCAACTGCTGGGCTGGATTACGGCTACCCCTACTGCCATAGGTGCAACATTTCTAAACACCTCCCCCCCGCTCTCACTTGTCACACTAATCACCTTGGGGGGCCGAACCTCATGCGGCATTTTCAATCTCTGTGCAGACCACTCAGTCCAAAAGATGAACTGTATTCTGATGAAGTCACACTGTCCGTC
Organism: Botryococcus braunii; assembly: GCA_002005505.1. NCBI lineage: Eukaryota > Viridiplantae > Chlorophyta > Trebouxiophyceae > Botryococcus > Botryococcus braunii. The sequence goes on from KV908354.1 coordinate 663,346, forward strand.
TCGCTTTTCGGTTATATCTGCAGTGAAACCCACTACCTGGCATTGCCCTGTAAGCACCCCCTCGCCCCCCTCTCCTCCCCCCCTTCTATCTCTCTCCCCGCCTCTCTCCCCCCTTCCTCTCGTCTCAGCCTCCCCCCTCTGTTTCTCTCCTCCTCCGCTCCCACCCCCCTTACCCCCCTCTCGAGCGCGTGCGCGCTCACTCTCTCTCTCTGCCCCCCCCCTCTCTCTCGCTATGTGTGTGTGTGTGTGTGTGTGTGTGTGTGTGTGTGTGTGGGTGTGTGTGTGTGTGTGTGTCTGTGTGTGTGTGTGTGTGTGTGTGTGTGTCTGTGTGTGTGTGTGTGTGTGTGTGTGTGTGTGTGTGTGTGTGTGTGTGTGTGTGTGTTGGGGGGATGGGGTGGGTGGGGAGCAGAAATGGGGGTCGGTGGACTCCTGCAGGAGGTGAAGAGCGGGAAAATAAAAAGGTGGGGAGGGCATGCAGGATGGGGACAGGGAGCCCCTATCTCAGAGACGTGGGTCCGGGGTTCGGGCTGGCGGACCCCATTCCCAGCCTGGCCTCTCGCCTTGCTTCCAAAGCTGGCCCCCGCTCCGCTTCTGACCCCGTTGTCCTCAACCAGTTCTGCCAAGGTGCCTCCCTTGCCCCCCCCCCTTCTCCCCCCCTCCCTTTCCCTATCATGCTTATGCTGATCATTCTATACACATACACACACACACACACACACACACACACACACACACACACACACACACACACACACACACACACACACACACACACACACACCCACGCAGGCACGCACACACACACACACACACACACACACACACACACACACACACATGCACGCAGGCACGCACGCATACACGGAACACGCACTCTCTCTCCGCCCCCCCTCTCTCTTTCTCTCTCTCTCTCTCTCTCTCTCTCTCTCTCTCTCTCTCTCTCTCTCTCTCACACACACACACACACACACACACACACACACACACACACACACACACACACACATACACACGTACACACATTACGTACAGGCATGGCTCCTCAGCAGTTGCAGCGGTGCGGGGTGCGGGGCGCGGGGAGCCTGAGTCAGCAGGGGAGTGACGGGGGCCTGGGGGAGGGGTAGTGTCGGCGCCGGCCCCGCTGCAGACGCTGGGTCCCCACGTGGCAGCCCTGGGGGTGGCCTTCTACTCGGGCACCCAGTTTCCCTCCACCTTCAACGGCAGCATCTTTGTTGCGGAGCACGGCTCATGGGACCGCGCTCAGTCCATCGGCTACCGCATCGCCAATGTGAAGGTGAATCCCAGCAGCCTTTTCCCTTCCCGGGGCGCCCACGGCACTTGTGTCTGCTATGCATGCCTGCCACACGATTGCGGAATGTTGTTGTGACAGACGCATGGCATAGCGTTGTTAAACTACCAAAGCGGTCGGGATGCGCTGGTGAGCTGTTTGGATAATATGCGTAGATGGGAAGCGCTTGTGGAATGCCTGGACAAACACATAGCTGGAATGCGTTTCTGGAATATTTGGATTAACACCGTGGTTGGAAGCGTGTGTGAGCCTGCTTGGTTCTTGCGTCGGTGGCAAGCGCTTGTGGATTGTTTGAATACCGCCATGGTTGGAAGCGCGTGAGTTGCTTGGGTAATGCGTCGATGGCAAGCGCTTGTGGAGTGTTTGAATAACACCGTGGTTGGAAGCGCGTGTGAGCCTGCTTGGTTCTTGCGTCGGTGGCAAGCGCTTGTGGATTGTTTGGATGATGCAGAGCTGGGATGCACTGGAGAAGTGTTTGGATGATGCTTTATCTTGGGGGCTCATGCGAAACGTCTGGGTAAAGCATGCGACAGTATTTGTGCTGCAAAGTCTTCGTTGCATCTGCGCACTGGTTGATGGCGCCTCGTGGGATTTGATCCCGAGGCCTCCCCTTGGGGCCCCGCCAAGCCCGACTTGAATAACTTGCCACAGCAACGCCAACCCCAACCACCGCCAACCGCGACCTGAAAAACTTCTCAAGCAGCAAACTCCATGTGACTTCCGGGATTCGAACCCGACACTGTTCACGCATCCACCCGAGACATTCCCGTGAATGCCGAAGTCCAGCCTGCGAAATGCGTTCCCAAGTGGCTCAAGAAAACCAAACTTCCTTCTCAGTGTCAGCCTCCGCTCCGAGTCCCTCAAGCCCCCATAAAGTTCCGCAGACACCGGCCGCTCGGAGGCTCCCGCCCTGGTTCCCCTGTTATGCTGATATCACTCCGCATCACAAGAACTGAAGAACTAGACTCTGAGACTCTTCATGCCGGCTGTTAGAGGCATTTGGGGACACAGCGGGGGAGGCAGCAATTGATGTGGGGGTGTGGGATGGGGCAGGTGGGCCCGCAAGGCGCTGCTGAGAGGCACACTGTGTTTGCAGAGGGCTGGCTGCAAGGTCTTGGGACTTCCAATGCGACAGTCTGGGGTGCGCCTTCCTGTGCACCACTCCTCTTAGGCGCTGTTGTCTCCCCCCCCCCCCTTCTCTCTCTCTCTCTCTCTCTCCCTCTCTCTCTCTCTCTCTCTCTCTCTCTCTCTCTCTCTCTCTCTCTCTCTCTCTCTCTCTCTCTCTCTCTCTCTCTCTCTCTCTCTCTCTCTCTCCTCTCTCTCTCTCTCTCTCCCTCCGCGCGCATGTGTGTGTGTGTGTGCGCGCGCGCGCGCGCTTCTCCGCATGGACGAGCATGGCTGCATGCACACTGAATCTATGAGAGGACCTCCCCCCCCCTTCTCTCTCTCTCTCTCTCTCTCTCTCTCTCTCTCTCTGTGTGTGTGTGTTTGTGTATCTGTCTCTCTCTGGCTCTCTCTCTCTCTCTCTCTCTCTCTCTCTCTCTCTCTCTCTCTCTCTCTCTCTCTCTCTGTGTGTATCTGTCTCCCTCACACACACGTACGCACACAATCACTCGCACATACACACTCTCACATACACACGCACCCGCACGCGCGCGCGCACACACACGCACGCACGCACGCACCCGCAAGCTCGCGCGCGCGCGCACATACACACACTTACACCCCTGTTCAAGGGCCCTACTAATAGTCAATGAGTCCATGCATCTATTGGGCTGGTCTCCTGATTCAAGCACTCCTCACACCCATTTAGCTCGGATGCCAAAAGCTGACGGGCGGGGCGGGGCGCAGGGAGGCCCGTGGATGTGCTGCCGCTGCCGGACGGGTCGTTGCTGGTCAGCGACGATCTAGCCAGGGTAGTGTACCGCATCGCATACTCAGGGCCGGCCTCCGCGGTGAGGCCCCGCGCGGGAGGGCTCCCTCCCTTGAGGGAGCCGGGGACTACTCCATTGCCAAGCCCGCAGGCGTCGACAACCCCAAGCTTGAGGGGCCCGACGCCATTGTGTCCCGCGCAGATGTACCGGAGCTCTATGCCATGGGCAATCCCCCCTCCCCCTGATCCCCTGGGGCCCGGTCCCGCAGTATGGAATCCCCCAAGACGGCGTGTGCATAGACACATGCAAGTGTCCTTAAAGCGTCCGGTTTTAAACGAGTTTAGGCCTCAGGTGGCCCCGTAGGTAAAATAAGTCAGACGTGCGGCAGGTGAAATAAATAGGAACGGCGGCTCATGTATGTTGGAGCGGTACTGGTAATCCCCAAGAGGGGGGGGGGAGGCAGAGATGTGCATAGGCCAGAGCCTGCTATAACTGAGGACAGGAGCAGAGGCTTTGCTAGGGCAGAGGGGTTCAGTGGCAAAGGTGTTAGCCGAGGAGGCGCCAGGCGAGAGCTTAAGTCCTGTTAGTGGCAACGGGTTCAGGGGCCAGGCTAGGGGCCATTTTTTGGGGTCTCAGCAACTGGAGACCTCGATGACCAGATTATGTGGAGACCGCAATGATCAGGTCATGGGTAGACCGTTTGACAGCCAAGTGGGGAGCTTCGATAAGCGCCTCGTTGACAAGGGCGGGAGCGGGAAGTTTCAAATTCCCGCAGCAAGGACGCAAGCTAAGGACACCTGGATGCGTGCGGTGAAGGGGTCTTTAAAAGGCCCTCAAATGGTTGAGTACAGTAATCAGGGCTTGAGCAGAGGGCTCGCTGAAGAAGACTAGATTCACGAGGGTCCGTGGTGGGTTCGCACGTAGGGGTGTTGGCGAGGGCCAGAGCAGATAGTTGTGTGACAGATGAGAGAGGAGAGGTGGTCTTTGCCCAGGCAGGAAACAGGAAGATTCCTGTGCCAACGGGCGAGAGCAGACGATCGTTCATGAAAACGGTTGAGACCACATGGGGCGGAGCAGAGGCGTTCTATCTAGAAAAGCGCGGGGAGGGCAGGCTCCAGGCCAAGGGCGGAGCATAAAGAAGAATGGACCATTGCCAAGACAGGAACGGAGATGTTAAAAGGGGTGGGGAGAGAGCAGAGGGAGGGGCTTATTTGTCTGTTGTCTGTGTGTGTATTTATTATTTTTTTTGGGTTTTTTGGTTTGTGATTGGAATATGATGGCCGCTCACGAATGAGGTGACCTACGGTGCCCTTGTCCAAATGCCGGAAGCAATCAAAAGCTTTTTGCTTTCGACAGTTTTGTCTCTGGCAACAAAGAGGGCTGCCCCTTACAGATAGCCCATGGTCCGGGCCACTCACTGCTCATTGTGCACCGTAAGACAGCCACATTAGTTTCCGATGGCTGCAACTGGCACCGGTTACTGTTCTCAACATCGTAGGCCATACGGTTTTTTGTGACAGTCCTAGATCGATTCAGAGCGTCTTAGGGGTGGTCCACACACAGGGAGGCCCAGGAAGCCTTTTTTTCTACAATTAATGCTGCGGGGTGGCTGAGAAGAGTAGTGCTCTGTGCACCTCTCAGTGCGTTTTTGCTAACTTCGCTGCTGGGGGATTTTAAAAAATTCCCCATGATTTAGCATTACCGTGGCTCGTCTTCTTAGTAAATCTTGACTTTCCGTTTATTTTTGTTTGACTTTCCCTTAATGTTTGATGTGTGAAAGTATGTATCGCTTCGGGGTGTCAAAGGCGACATCTCATGGTTGACGTTAGAGTTCCGAAGGAAATTGCGTCGTTGGCAGTGGCCAGCTTGAGCGCCTTGAGCACCGTTCCTGGTAGCCCTCACAAGTGGGTCCATGTGCATGTGGCAGTACTACTAATAATTAAATTGTAATAATACTATGATGGGACACTAACGAGTCCCATCCTGCCCTGTCTGTGTTTGCTGACATGGCCTGATTCATCTGTCATGTATATGAGAGAGTCATGCCTTTCAAAGAACATCTGGCGATGGATATGGATGGAACTTCCGGATGGGTCTGGGTCGGGCCATACCAGCATGTATGACACATGGTTTACGGATCAGATCTACTTCCGGGCCAGGGCTTCCACTATGGCACCGATACGTTTCTCAGTGCAAGTCCTAGCGCCATGGACACAGTGCCAGACATCGACAACACTGTACAATACATAAATGATACGTTCCTACAAAGTACCAGGTATTAAATTGGAACTGAAATCAACGTTTCCCGCATCAGAAATCCCATTTAAAAGCACGGCTGTTCTTCTCAAAGGGTTCCCATTCAGTACATGTACATTCAGTGCAGCGCTCATAGATAGTTTTCAAGAACATACCATATAAATATTATATAATTTATATAATTAAATTTGAAAAGTATTTTTGACTCTCTGGTAATACGAATGGAGAGGCCTAGACTTGCAGCAAGGCCAGTCTTTTTCTTGGTGCTGGCAACGGTGTTCTGTTGTGGGGCCCGCTCCCTCATTCCCATATTGTGTTGCTCGTGATTGGCCTCACTGCAACAGGCCTGGGGCCCCCACGGGCACATGCCACCATGCACATATGGGAAGCTTGTGTACTTATAACAGTGAAGCTTGTGTACTTGGTAAGGCATCTGGCACTCAAATGTTGCCTGCCTCCATGCACATGTGCTTGTGCACACTAGCACATATGGGTAGCTTGTGTACTTATGAGAAAGAGTCAAGCTTATGTACTTGTGAAGGCATCTGGCACTCGATTTTTGCCAAGTTGTTCGAAACCGTTCCCCATTCCTAGTTGCTAGTGAAATACTTAGCTTCTGCACACTAGAGCAAGCAAACACCGCACCCGCAAACACTGCACCTGCAAACGTCACAATTTTGTTGCAAGACACCCTTCAAACGAGGCAACTCAGCTATTGTGGGAATTCATTATGCCGTGTGAAAAGGGACGTAGTTGGTTAAGAGTCCTCAATGTCTGGAAGGTCAGGAGCATGAGGCGATGGCAAAGTCCCACCAGCGACGTCCATTCCCAACTATCTGCGTGACAGTCTGAAGCAGATGCAGAGCTCATCTGAAAATCTCGTCGAAAGAGACGACAAGACCAGTGAGTTTAGTTCTCACATGCGCATGAGAGCCATCCTCACCGGCATTCTTGGTTGGGTTCGGTCCTGTGACTGACTTCTGAGCTGCAAGGGCGGCCTTTCTGGGATCAAGTCCCATCTCTCTACCAGCCACTCATCAACTCCCACAGCCCCCTTCCACCCTGACGCCAGTTGCCGTATAAAAGCCTCCCGCTGGACAGTTACATCAGTGGAGACGTCTCAAATTAAGTACGGAGATGTAGTGAGATTACATTGGACGCGCGCGCACTCACGCACGCACGCACGCACACACACACACACACACACACACACACACACACACACACACACACACACACAGACACAGACACAGACACACACACACACACACACACACACACACACACACACACACACACACACACACACACATGCAAAAGCGCGTGCGCGCGCAGACACATACATAAAGACCCAAACGACGCATGTTCAACGTGTAATGAATCTTCAGCATATCAGGCCCGGGTTTGCAAGGACCAAGGACTTGACCCATGGCTGTTGCATGTCCACCTTGAGTGGAAGGAAGCATCCTCCCTTGAGTGGAGTGGAAGAGTGGAAGGAAGCATCCTCCCTAGCATGCAGGACCTAGCTGGCAGTGACTTGAGGCCAATTGCAACAGCCCTTACTGCGTGCAAAAGACCACCACGAAGCTGCAAGCAACAAAGCCAACTAGCAGAGCTAGGACTATTGAAATAAGAGTCAATGCCACCACGTGACGGGCCAGGCCACTACGTAAACATTACGCAGGCATGAACCTCGTGGCAGCAGTAACTGGGAAACGTGACAGGCCAGGCCACCACGTAAACATTACTCAGGCATGAACCTCCTGGCAGAAATAACTGGGAAATGTGTCAAGGAACAGGACACGAGCCTAGTCTCCATCCTTTGGTTTGGCAGGTGGAACGTTGAAGACAACCCGGAGAGAGATGAACTGGTGACTCGGTCGTCTTGACCAAGGAAGTCAAGTCTGCACATCAGGGCACTACGGAGGCTTTTCTTGTGCAATCCAATTTTTAAAGGGCCCTTCACACTCTGAGGACAGGTGATGAACTCCAATGACAATCGATGATCCTAAAAGAAAGAAGGCATGAAGATAAACTTAGTAGCTTGACTCAACTTCAGTGAAGCCAAAATAATAGTATGCTGGCATGGGCATGTGGCGTTCCAACTGTCTACAAACACCAATGGTCCCATACCCACGCATGTGGAAGTCTATGCCACTTCAACGAGGTTCACGTTTGAAATCAATGTTGGACAGGTTCAAGGGGCCAGACATGGAGGAGACACTAGATCTCGTCATTTAATAGACACTGAAAGCAAATGCATCACGAACCTCAGGAGCATGATGCAAAATATTGAGGAAGATGGACCTGCTGTGCCACGAGAAGGGCGGCAAGCATGTCATAAACATCCCACACAGGAAAGCGCAGGACCAAGGCCAAATTAAATCTGTACTTCGGGTATAAATCCTAGATGGTGCATTTATACTCCGGAATTCACGAGCCCGCTCCCGTAAACAAGACATGACGGTCCCCCTTCCACTAAAACCATACAATCCAGTCCAGTACCAATCAAGAAACACATCTGACAGTGACGTTTGCGAAAGGTCTAGCTTCCAACCTAAAGAATGATGCCTCGTTGATAAGAGAACATGCATTTTTAATTGCCCTGCTTCTGAAGACGCTGCAGTGATTGCAATGCATGCACATACCAGTCTCCGGATGGATGGTCAGACCCTCTTGAACAGCCAGTTGCGGTCCTCTTGGTGAAATTGGTGCTCCCCATTATTATGCCATGTCAGGTGCTGGGAATCTCCCACCATCATTAGCGTCCATGACAATTGAAACTTCGGGCACAAGACAAGTGCTCCCAAACTAAATCACCCTAGGAGTTTGACAAAGAATACACTCGGCATATACACAAGCACACAACGAAGCGCCCACACACAACAAAGCGCAACACCGAAGTAAAACATCAGTTATTAAATTTATGCATGTAGATAACAAAACCTGACCCAAGACATAAAGAAGACTTCCCATCCATCCAGCAAAGCGCTTCCGTCAGCTTATCGCTCCTGCCGGGAAAAACATCATGGCCCCTCCCCGCCCTTGCCAGAACAACCCCCCCCCCCCGGGGGTGAGGAAGGGCAGAGAAAATGCATATCTTTTTATAACTAGCCCCAATTTTAGCCACTGGCAAGTGCCTTTGTGGCTTACACTCGAGTTTTTTTCACTTCCTCAACGTTTCTCTTCAAGCAAAGCCTTAGCATTTTCAACGACGCAATATAGGAGCTGCACCTGCACACCCAGGGCTGCGTCCAGACCAATGCCAAAGTTTGGCCCAGCAACAGGTGGTTTTCACAACTGTCCTGCATTCGTGCACACAGCTCAGACCCAACTGTATCCACTCCTTTCAAGGATACCACGCACCCCACTGGTGTGGTCTGGGGCTTTCAGACTGGTCTATGTTTTTGTAAGATGGCAAAATGTGACTCTGTGCAGGACAGGTAATCCATCGCTCCAGTGTAAAAATGACTGAGAGAGGTATTCCCCCCTGTTTCTATGCTGCAATGCTGCCTGCTTCCTCAAAAACAAAATGTGACAAGTATGGTGACTCTCCATGAAAAAGTCTGTCGGAAGCCATGTTGCTGTGCTTGGTTCAGCAAACCAAGTTTTCCCACCGTTGACAGGGGAGCAGCGAGTTAAGACCATTCTCCCACGACCATCATGAATTACTACTCTGGACTGGACATTTGTAGTGTGGTCAGTTGACCACACTACATCAATTTGAAGCAATCCAATGACGAGGATTCTAGCCTGGTTCCCCCTGCACTGCGCCTGCAAACAGGTTCGGGACACTTCTGCAGTAAGGTCTGCACCAGTGATAGAAGAAACGGCTGGATCCCTGACAAATGCCTGAGCAGCCGATGGAGAGTACCCTCATGCATCTTTTTAATCAAACTGCGTCTACCTCCGAAGGTGCCTGGACACAGCACCAAATGCTCATCACATAGGATTGATGGCAATTTTGGCACAAACGAAACCACTGAGATTGCAAAGCTTGTTTGGTTGTGGGAAGTTGGGAAATGGAAAAGGTTGAGCACAACGTCTTTCATGCGTAGTGTTCAAGCAGCTGTAACAGATATGTGGTACAGCAGTAAAACCGGAATGTTCAAGCAGCTATAACCGGTAGTGTTCAAGCAGCTATAACAGATATGTGGTACAACAGTAAAACCGGATTCCTTGACGACAGCTTGAGGGAACAAAGAAGCAACAAGTGTACAAATATCCAGGCATACCAGGTGCGCTACCAACTTCTTGGGCTTGGTTCCTTCTTGATTTGGGAGTTGAAAAGCTACTTTGTAGGGTAAAGTGGCACTTAAAAGAGCCCCCTTGTAGATCTTCACTACTTCCTGGACTTCCCCTTCCCAGCCTTCTAAATCCAACTCAGGTATTTTGGGAGCATGAAACACCTGCAGTGGCGAACATCATTAACATGCACAGCGACACATATTATATTGAGGTGTATCGTCAGAATAATAATACCTACAACCAATACGTATGCGATGTCAACCACTCCAATTGAAGTCTATTACTCTGCTATGAGTTGTTTGTTATGAGGACGCCCTTCGTGTCTACCACGGTAGTGATATAATCTTCCAACGGCCTCTAACAAAAAATGGCGTATGCTAGGTACTTTCCTCCAAATCCCATACAAGCACATTTCTTGCGGCACCGTAAAGAGTCCCAACCGGGTAGCCGCTAGCATCACCACTACGCCTTACCTTGACCGACTTAATCACCTTGACTCTTGTTCCTTGTTCGATCCCCTCTTTCAGCTCGTCATCTTCCCCAAACATCGCAGATATCCGGCATTGCCTATGCGTCGAGTTCGCAACTGTGACTTTGACCCCGGGATTCCTGCAATGGCTGGTCTGCAATATCTTATCCCAAAATCAAATTGTGTAGCAGAGCATACACTTATGGACCTTTGTCGCACTCTACAGAGTCCCAATCCTGCCTGAGCAGTCAGTTGTGATTGTAAGGCTGAGGCCATCGGAACGGCAAAGGCGCTGCGCCTTCAATGTGACCAAATCAGAAAGCGGACTGGATTGCAGAAACCGTCTCAGCTATTATGGACGACCTTATAAAGGGACGCCTCGTATCTATCAACGATGGCCAGAATCCAAGGCAAATCAAACGATCAGATAGAGGATCAGCCTTCGGCAGCGGATAATCAGGACTCCGGAGTGTCAAACACCAAATGCCAATGGCATGGTGGAGGGTGACCTTCACGATTGCCCGGGCCGTGGGGCGGCAATTGGCTGCGAGGCTCCCTTATTTAAAATCAAGAGTGAAGCCTATTCTAACCGCATACCATAAATCCATCATGCAGGGACGCGGAATCCAAGGGCCAAATAGTCAAGGTGATATTGAGAAGGGGCGGGGGGGGGGGGGGGGGAGAGAGAGAGAGAGAGAGAGAGAGAGAGAGAGAGAGAGAGAGAGAGAGAGAGAGAGAGAGAGAGAGAGAGGAGGGGGGCACCCTACACCCACCTAAGGGGTGGGGGAGGCTGGGGCTGAGGGAGAAGGGGGGAGAGAGAGAGAGAGAGAGAGAGGAGAGAGAGAGAGAGAGAGAGAGAGAGAGAGAGAGAGAGAGAGAGAGAGAGAGAGAGAGAGAGAGAGAGAGAGGAGAGAGAGAGAGAGAGAGAGAGGAGGGGGGCACCCTACACCCACCTAAGGGGGGGGGAGGCTGGGGCTGAGGGAGAGGGGGGGGGAGAGAGAGAGAGAGAGAGAGAGAGAGAGAGAGAGAGAGAGAGAGAGAGAGAGAGAGAGAGAGAGAGAGAGAGAGAGAGAGAGAGAGAGAGAGAGAGAGAGAGAGAGAGAGAGAGACAGAGCGAGAGCGAGAGAGAGGGGGGAGAGGGAGAGAGAGAGGGAGGGAGAGGAGGGGGGGGAGAGGAGAGAGAGAGAGAGAGAGAGAGAGAGAGAGAGAGAGAGAGAGAGAGAGAGAGAGAGAGAGAGAGAGAGAGAGAGAGAGAGAGAGAGAGAGACAGAGAGAGAGAGAGGGAGAGGGAGAGGGAGAGAGACCATTGAATAGTGCAAAAATGGAGGCGTAACGCGAACTCAGAAAGATATGACCCAAACTATTAGGCAGCATGTGTTTAGAAATTGTGATTTGAAGATAGAAAAAACACCAAAATATAGACTAGTAGATAGGAGAAAAGTTATTCTTGTGGATACGGAGGTGTACTGATATAATCCCAAATCTGGGGCACCCCTACACCCACCCAAGGGGTGGGGGGAGAGGGGAGGGGGGTGTGGGGGGGGGAGAAGGGGAGGGAGGGGGGGGAGAGAGAGAGAGGGGGGAGAGAGAGAGAGAGAGAGAGAGAGGAGAGAGAGAGAGAGAGAGAGAGAGAGAGAGAGAGAGAGAGAGAGAGAGAGAGAGAGAGAGAGAGAGCGGGAGAGAGGGAGAGAGGGAAACAATAGCCACAGAGAGAAAGAGAGATGTCACTAACCAGTCCGAAAGCGTAACAATAATTAATGACTGTGGGAGAGCTGTAGTTTAGTGGATATGCATAGAAGAGTGTTGAAATGGAAGCAAGGTGCAGAGAAGAGTACTCTGACCCGGTGTGTAAAGTTGAAGGCGTGGATGCGCCTGTGAAAGCAATGGAGTAAGAAAAAAGTTGAGATGTATATCCCCAAACTATGCATGTGTTTAGGAATGGTGTTTTGAAAATAGAAAAAAGCAAAACATGAGGCTCCCTCATTTGTGTTTTGGGGGGGGGGGGGTGATATGCGAGTGTAGGGTTGGGGGATGGTTTTGCTTGGGGTGGTGCGGGGGCCCCCGCACCACACAGCCGGGGGTGTGATTTCCTCTTATGTAGTTCGAAAAGTTTACGCGTCGCGAACATCTCTGTTTCAACCAAGACCAGGAATAGGAAGCCCTTCGTCTTCCCGTCTTGACTCTTCAAAGGTAAAAGTGAAATATATCAGTCTCAGGCCCCTTTTGGAACCAGGTTCTTCTGCGCCTCTGTAAGCGTCTTGGCTTCTTGCTGGCATTTGTCCCCTTTTGGCTGTATCCTGGGGCCTTCCCAGCCTTCATACCTTACCTCTGATCCAGTTATATCTTTCTTAGGGTTTGTGTCTTGGGTCTTCTCATGCCCCGTGCCTCTCGGTGCTCAGACCTCGTGTGCTTGGTTCTTATCTCGTCATGGGCTGGGTACATGTAATTCCTCTCTCTTCTCTCTCCTCTGCAGAGGGTCACACGCTGCTGGGTGGCTCACCCTGGGTGGCCCTGCAACGCTAGGTGTGCAGACGTGCTTACAAAAAGTGCTCCAAAGATTTCTACACCATCCCCTTTTGTCTCTGGCCCCTGGACCTCGCATACCCGCATGCATGATTTTATGGCGTGCGGTTAGGATAGTCTTTACTCTATATTCGAAATATATTACTATATAGTGTGCACACGCCCAGAGGAAATAGTGTGCACACCCCCAGAGTAAATAGTGTGCACACCCCCAGAGGAAAATGAATTTAGAACCGTCGCACACAACCATGGATGGGCAGAAGTAACAGCCCCACAAAACTGCGCAGACAGGAGGGAAAGGTGTGCACTACTCAAACCTCCAATAAGGGTTCCAAATTGATGTTATTCGCCGGCCATAGTTCAATGACCCGGACTTGTAGGCTCAAGAAGTGTGGAGTCAGTAGAAAGACCGATTGGGGAAAGCCAACAGCTGTAGGCGCCACCCGCACCAACGTGCAAGGGTGCTGGCGTGCGTTCGTGCCCCGTGTTGAGACTGGTCATCCTCCTGAACAGACTTCAAGGCGCACGACTTCCTCCGCTTGCTTCAAGAGTTGACTTGGAAGAGTTCCAAGGACGGCTATGACATGAACAGAACAGGGCACAAGAAATGAGGACTGGACATCTAAATGAACGAAACTTCGGAGTTGGGCTGGCGTTGGTGTTGGGGGAGGTAGGGTGGACGCACTGGTGATCACCTCATGAGGGAAATGTGCTTTGCGTCTCGGGCAAACAAGGAGGATCTTCAGAAATTTACTTCTTTTGTTAAACGGGCCTGGGTTAGAGGTTTAGAGTTAAAAGGGAAATAGGAACTCTTTACTGACGTCAGCTTTCAAATCAACCCTGTGACATACATGGGGGATTTGTAAACATGGGGAGGAGTTGCGTCGGGCTTCAAATCAATCCTGTGACATATAATTATATGTCACCATATTTGTTATGGCAATCAGCGGAAGAGTATTTGACTGAGGCAAAGAGATCCGTTCATGAAGACGAAGATAGCGATTGATTACAATGCGTGAAGTTCTCGTCTTAAATCTGACGCAGAGCGGCCAATTATAGAATGTACGCGTTCATCTAAGTATATATGAAAACCAGAGAGAACTGTACGGGATCTCCCCATGCACGCATATGAAGTACAAGGTAATGGTTGTCTTTACATTCCCTCCCCCTTGGAATGAAGATGACGGGCAAGGGCCCTTCTTCATGAAACGCAGATCATGAAGATAGATCAAAAAGGCAAAGGAAACCCTTCCGATCTTGCGCAATTAACCCACACACATCGGGTCAATTACAAGTTGCAGAGAAACAAGACATTGGAAGATACTCCAGGCAGGGAAAAGAGGAACAATTCCCTCCAGTAGCACAGAAGATGGCCTTTAAGGGCCTTCCCTTCCAATAGAAAGTCGCATCTAGGGAAGAACTGTCCACCACTATAAGTTGATTCCAAGGGGCATGGCTCCCAATCCATATTACTCCCCCCCATCATTCAACCCAAGTACAGTAGAACAGTAAGCCAGAAAAATAAGGTACAGTGTACCTTATGCTGTACTGTGTGTTGTACTGCTTTTTGAAAGAGGGTCCACAGAGCCTAATTGCAAGGCAACAAACACCATAAGGAGTACCCTCCCAGCCCCAAACCCTCCCAACCCAGAACCCACCCTCCCAAGTCTAAGCGCAGCCGCAGTACGGAGACCCATGCGGCGAAGATCCAGGCTGCCAAGAGGAAATCATTGCTCCAGCAAGGTCATGGCAGTACTGGCGCAGCCGCGATAAGGTCTGTCAGGTGCCTGACATTCCGAAGCGCCTCCCAGGAATTATCATGATCTGACCAGCCTTTCCATTTCACAAGAAAGCGCCAAGAGCGTCCAAATTTCCTCTTGCCCAGGATGGTCTCCACTTCATAGTAATCTCCTTGTCTGCCTGTATACAAAGGACCAGGGTTTGTAGGTTCTGCAGTAGGGTTAGTGGACGATATGTATGGCTTAAATTGAGACACATGAAAAACTGGGTGAATCCTAAAATCAGCAGGCAATTCCAGCTTAAACGCATTCACACCTACAGCTTCCAGGATACAGAAGGGGCCCATATACTTAGCTGATAGTTTAGAGGACAACCCAGGAGGGAGCTGGTTTTGGCGCACAGCCAATAACACTGAATCTCCAACCTGGAAAGGATGATCCCTCCTCTTCCTGTCAGCATAGTATTTCTGGCGCTGTTGGGAAGATGAAATATTAGATTTGGCACTATGCAAAGCCTTCTGCAAGTCCCCCACATATTCAGCACCGACGAGCGCGTAGGAACAGCAGTGGACAAAGGCGTAAGAGGGTTTCTGCCATGGTTCAGGAAAAAGGGGCCATGCTGAGTAGTGGCCTGTACTGAATTATTGTAAGCGAATTCCACAATGGCCAAATACTTGCACCAATCATCTTGCCTGGGACCCACAAACCCTCTCAGCATGTCTTCAACGGTCCTATTAGCCCTCTCAGTCTGACCGTCGGTCTGAGGGTGGTACGCAGTAGACATATTCAGTTGCGTGCCGAGTAACGACATGAATGCCTTCCAAAAATGACTAGTAAACCTAGGGTCTCTGTCAGATACAAGGGAAGTAGGCATGCCAAACCGTCTAAATACTGTGTCAATGAAGATCTGAGCCAACTGAGGTGCATTCACAGTTTTAGAACAAGGCGCTAACACAATCAACTTGGTCAAACGATCGACAAAGACTACGATGGAGTCATGTCCACAGCACAATGGCAGGTCTGTCACCAGATCCAAAGAAACACTCTCCCAAGGCGACTCTGGTACAGGCAAGGGCTGCAACAATCCAAAAGGTACTTTGCTAGTCCCCTTCATCCGTTGACAGCTAGTGCACTCTCTGCAGTACCGACGTACGGCAGACAACATGGCTGGCCAATAGAAGAACCTGCACACTTGCTCAGCAGTCTTGTGAGCGCCCAAATGGCCTGAAAAAGGTGTGCTGTGACACTCTGCTAGGATCCTCTCCCTCACAGGGCCTTCTGAAACATGAATCTTGTCATGCTCGGTATACAGCAACCCCCTTTTCCAACTCACGGTTCCCTGATCCAACAAACCAGGGACCTGTGGATCATTTTCATAACCCTTACTCAACTCTTCCAACAAGGTGTCTGACACAAGAGAGGAGACATGCAGAGTAGCTAAGTCTGCGCGCCGACTCAACGCGTCCGCGACCACATTATCAGTACCTTTGACATATCTAATGTCAGGCATGAACCTCATAATGTCAGTCAAAAAGCGCTCTTGTCGATCAGTACGCGTCGGTGCAGTTAAGAGGAATCTTAAAGCTTTTTGGTCAGTGTACACAGTAAACTTCCCCCCAATCAGCAAATGCTTCCACTTACGCAGGGCGTGTACAAGGGCCAATAATTCTCTGTCATATGGAGCCAACTTTCGCTCACTGGGCTGCAGTTTCCAAGACTCAAAGGCAATCGGCTGCAGTCCCTTACCTTGATCTTGCTGTAACACACACCCAATAGCAAAGGCAGATGCATCCACATGCACGACAAAAGGTTTTTGCAAGTCTGGTGGGAGCAAACAAGGAGCAGTACACATCAGATGTTTCAATTCACGGAAAGCCTTCTCATGCAAGTCATCCCATTGCCATGGAGCATCCTTTTTAAACAACTCAGTAAGAGGGAAGGCAACATGAGCAAAGTGGTCTGCAAATGTATCATAGAACTGTAGAAGACCCATGAACGAACGAAGTTCAGACACACACGTAGGGGTGGGCCAATTCATGATAGCCTCAACCTTCTTCGGGTCCACCCTCACTCCCCCACTGGAAATGACATGTCCCAAATACTCCACCTCGGGTGCGCAAAACAAACACTTGGAGCGTTTACAGAAAAACTGATGGTCTCGTAGTGCCTGAAGTACAAGTCTCAAGTGTTGCAAGTGTTCCTCAAAAGACTTACTATATATGAGGATGTCATCTAAATAAACCAGCACAAACCTGTCTAAGTAAGGCGCCAGAACAGTATTCATCACGTATTGAAACGTTGCGGGGGCGTTTGTCAGACCAAAGGGCATCACAGTAAATTCATAGTGACCATACTTTGTCTTAAAAGCAGTCTTCTCTATACTATTCTCAAGCATACGGATCTGGTGGTACCCAGAGGCTAAGTCAAGTTTAGTAAAGAGCTTACTACCACACAACTGCTCGAACATTTCATCGATACGTGGCAACGGGTGTTGGTTTCTTATAGTCAATTTGTTTAGAGCGCGATAGTCGATACACAACCGCCAACCACCGTCCTTCTTGGGGACAAAAAGGATGGGAGCACCGTAAGGACTAGAGCTGGGCCTGATGTACCCTCGTTCCAGCAACTCCTGCAGCTGTGCCCTAAGCTCAGCAAGCTGAGCTCCCGACAGCGGGTAAATGCGGGAGGCAGGAGGTCGAGCACCAGGTTCCAGGTGGATTTCGTGGTCTCCGACTCGAGGTGGTGGAAGACTGTCAGGCAAGCCTGATAGGACATCCGAGAACTCCTGCAACAAGTCCTCCAACCCCGGCTGGGCATGTATTGGTTCAGAATCCCGTTGTACAGGTTTCAACTTGAGCACGTACAATTCTGTCAAATCAGAAGCAAATCTATCCAACTCTATGGCAGAAATCACATATTTAGGCACATCAGAACGCTGACTACCCACCAAAACATGTGTGCTTTCACCATCAACAAGACAAACAGTGTTCAAGCGCCAATTTACACATGGATTAAACGCTGTCAACCAGGGCTTTCCTAACACAACATCATAGGTATGCAGCTCTGTAGGCAAACAATCCACTCGGAACTGAAACGACCCCACAGACAAGTCAACTGCACACACCTGATCAGCTACCTTGGCTCTACCATCAGCGAGGTTCACTGTCAACAACGAGTTGAGAGGCATAGTGGGTAAAACAAGAGCATGCACAAACTCTTCACTCACAAAATTAGCTGTAGCACCACTATCCAATAGCACCCTACATGCAACACCCTGCACCAATCCCTCAAACTGGATACACGTATGTGACAAGTCAGGAGTCGCTACAGTAAAATCTGCGCTCATCTGTGCAATATGATGAAGGGGCTGGTAGGTGAGTTTACTAGGTACAGCTACAAGCCTAGTAATGACAGACACCTCAACCATGTCCCGCCCGAAAACACTCTTAACAGTGGGAGGCGCCTGAATCGCAGTAGATTCTCCCCATAACTGCAGTAGAGATGTCCAAGGGATAACGATGGTCGCATGGCGTTGCTCCTGCAGTTCTGGCCCTACAGCCTCCCCACCTGTGGACCTGGGGCAAAGCAGTGTTACCCTATCCCCGGGAAGGGCCCGTGTAATCACTCTTTCCCAAGCCATGGGAGCAGCTTCAGAACTCAAGGAAACAACCAACTCATGGGATCCATCAACATGCGTCTCTCTACCCTCACACTGCTCACAAGCAGGGGTGATCAGCCCAAAAGGGGTTTCAGACACAGGCAAGCGTTGCGAACTCGTCACATGAGTCACAACACTCTCAGAAAAGGTGCGTAGGTAGGTAACAAACTCGTCAAACGCGGGAAGAACCGGGATCCCTGTTTGAATCTCCATGGTACCAACACCTGTCACACCCCACAGCCAAACCCATTAGGCAGCCGTTTTGTGTTTTACTTTTCTCATTTCAGGGTGTAAGACCCAGCATGCATCGACATTATGTCCGGGTTTGCCGCAATGGGGGCAGGTAGGCTTATTAGCCTCCTTAGCCGGGGGAGAAGGTGTGGGTTTGGTCTGGGATCCTCCGGAGGGAAACCCCTTCTGCCCGCCACCCTGAGGAGGGACACTTGCATGCAGATCAGATACTGCAACTGCAAGTGTGAACACCTCTTCCAGCGTCTGCGGACGCTGCACCGTAATCGCCCTGCGCAGGTCATCCCGACACCCACGCTTAAACACAAACATTAACATCGCATCTGACATGCAGTCAGGTGCTTTGGCCCTACACGCATTGAAATGCTTAACATACTCCCTCATGGACCGTTTTCCTTGTCTCATGACAAGAAAAGGCTCAAAGTAAGTATCCGTCAGCTCCACTGGTCGGACGGCCTCCTGTAAAGCCTGCATGTATGCGTGGAACGTTGCCAATTCCACGGCTTGCCCTTTAGCTGCCAATTGAGTCCGTGAGACGAGCCAATCAAGAGCCTTGCCCCGTAGGAACATACTGGCCATATCAACGGCTACGTCTCCTGACAGATCTACACGATTCGCACGCAAGTACGTACGAACTTGCAGAAAATGGGCATCCAACATGTCAGGATCTCCATAATACAACATGGGTTCAGGAAACTTGGTCTTCACAGCCGAGATGGGAACTTCCCTCAAGGTGGGGTCCGGAACCACAGGAGACGGTGCTGGGAAGACCATTCCACGCGAGCGCATCTCTGCTAGAAGAGATGCATCACTTAGACGGCTTGCATCTTGCACCACAGCACTGCCTGGGCGGCTCTCCGCCTCCTCATCAGTGGTGTCGTAAGTGGCTCCCGGGTCAAAGCCCCGAGCCAGCATCGACTCGTATAAAGGTTTGGAAACAAAAGTAGACACATCTACACGCTCAGGATCAACAAAATTCGGCCCTGAAGTGGGGATTCCAGCAGGAACCATCTGCTTCCTAGGCGTCGTAAAACTGACCCGCTTGCGCGGAGCCCCTGTCCTGGTTCGTCTCATCACAAACGCACCTAAGCCAAAGAAACAAGAAGATCAAGCGACAACTATGTCGCCGATACCAGTGTTATGGCAATCAGCGGAAGAGTATTTGACTGAGGCAAAGAGATCCGTTCATGAAGACGAAGATAGCGACTGATTACAATGCGTGAAGTTCTCGTCTTAAATCTGACGCAGAGCGGCCAATTATAGAATGTACGCGTTCATCTAAGTATATATGAAAACCAGAGAGAACTGTACGGGATCTCCCCATGCACGCATATGAAGTACAAGGTAATGGTTGTCTTTACAATATTAATATGGTGTTTGTGCATATTGATGTGCATATTAATATTATAATATCAATATGGTGTTTGTGCATATTGATGTGATATTAATATAATAATATGGGGTTTGAAATACGCCCCAAGTCATCCTTGCCCGTTCTAGGCAGCTTTTCATGCTTAGAAACGAAATTTGCAATGTATCGCGGTCGTTTCTTTTCCTCTCAAAGAAAAGGGCAGGAATAAGTTCACTGGTGACGCAGTTGGAACCTTTCTGGGCGACGAAGCACTGTAGCAGTGTAGCGTCGCACTCGCAGTTTTTGTTGAATTGAACCGTTTCGTCAGACTGTTGAGTTATGACTCTTAACCAGGTACCTTGTGTTTAAGTGACTGCGAGAAGGGCTATCTGACCCTACACATGGAGAGGAAATTTCTTTAAAGAGACCAAGTCCATGTATACCATCAGGGCAGACAACGTATTTTTTTCCATATCATGCGACTGTGCGGTTCCATTAGAAAGCAACTGGAAGGCAAATGCTTGAGCATCTTGGCAATATGCTATCTAGTCCCTGAGTCGTGCTTTATTGGACAAGCAGTCCGGACTCCGAAGAGGTGCACACCGGGATTAATATTGGCGTATCCATCGACCTGCTCTACCTGCTCGCCACAGGAACGATCGCCCTTAAGCTAGCATAAACCCCCAACCAATAGCGCGCAAACTCCGGAGTACAAGAACGAAGTAGCAAAGAGGCACACGAACTACGGATGAGCAATAATAAAGGCAGTTGATAACTTAATCAGCTTTTAAATGCTGGAGTTACCTTAGTCAGGCAAATTTACAATGAGAAAAGGGGGTGGGGAGAGGGGGGGGGTAGAGCGATAGTGAGAGAAAGTGAAAGGGGGCGCGCGAGAGAGAGCAAGCTTGGAGAGCAACCTTAAGGGAGAGGGGGGGGGGGGAGGGAGGGAGAGAGAGAGAGAGAGAGAGAGAGAGAGAGAGAGAGAGAGAGAGAGAGAGAGAGAGAGAGAGAGAGAGAGAGAGAGAGAGAGAGAGAGAGAGAGAGAGAGGGAGAGAGAGAGAGAGAGAGAGAGAGAGAGAGAGAGAGAGAGAGAGAGAGAGAGAGAGAGAGAGAGAGAGAGAGAGAGAGAGAGAGAGGGAGGGAGAGAGAGAGAGAGAGCATGCGACAGAGAGAGCGAGCGAGCGATAGAGAGGTGGGGGGGAGAGGGGGGAGAGGGAGAGAGCGAGGCTGGGGTCACAGATGCCTTACAAGTAGGAAGAAGTACAAACAGAAAATGCAGGAGAGCGGGCGTGTGTCAGATTTGCTAACATATCATCCCCTTTGGCCTGGGTGGATGTTATTGCTTCTTTTGCGTAGGCTTTCGAAAAGGATTGCCTTCCTCACCTCATTTGTTTACCTGCACTCATGCATGCGTGAAGGACGTTACCCTGAGCTTTTGCATTTCTGGTGGAAGACACAGTGATTAGCTAGATCAACGAGGAATACATGTTCCAAGTGCCAGCCATGATCGTGGAAGCAGAGTTTTTGTGTATGTTTGCACACGGAGGGACCTTTAGGCATACAAAGGCCATACTTTTCTTAGAAATATTTAAATGCACAAGGCAATTCTGACGGTACCCTAAGCCTGACGGTACCTGGAGGATCAGGTATGTAATGGAATAATGTTCGCTTCTAAAGACTCATTTTTGTGACGGATTTGTAACGCTGAACGAGACAGAATGAGCATGTTCTCCTTTCTTTTAACAGATAGCAATTCAACAGTGACGGGGAACTTCCAGTTCGTCGATCGAGGCACACCTGAGGGGCCCTTAACACCAGTTGGAGCGGGAACAGACGTTAGTAATATTCCAAATTCAGAGTCCAGATTAATCATGAATCTGGTTCACATCTCGGCACATTTCAAAGTCCTTCCCGCTCTATACCTTTACACATTTTGCTATGTCCCTATAGAGAGGGGGGTAGCTATAGCCACCCCCCTCTCTATAGCTATGTCCGGATATAGGGACATAGCAAAAAGGCCGAAGTGGACACTTCGTGTACACATGTGTACACTCAGAAGTGAAATTGTAAAAAATTAATGATGGATCACGACTGCTTTGGTGCTAGCATAACCCATAAATATGTATAAGGTACTAATTATCCAGCGGCAAGAGGGGAACAGTAGTACCAAGCCATTTGATTCGGAATTACATAAGAGGAAATCAGAACCCCCTCACCACACCTAAACTCGAACGTCAACCCCCCATAAGGGAGCCTTGCAGCCAACTGCCGCCCTACGGCCCGGGCAATCGCAAAGCTCACCCTCCAATGCGTAGAAAACCAGACAAGGCCTTCATGCGCAACGAGCGCCTGATTAACCCGGCCTTGGAGCCGCTTCAAGAACTCCGCCTCCGTACAAACCCCCCAAATCTAAATGTTTCAAAGGTGAAGGGCCGGAAAACGACACGTGGTGGCTGCCTAAGGAGAACCTCCCTGTACGAGGCCAACTTGCCAGCCGCAGCCCGGGCCGCAGCCCCACCAGGCACAAAACCCCCACCACCAGTCCAAGAAGAGGCAGCGAGTGGAGAGGTCCCCACAACATCGACATACAGATCCCGCTCCCCATCCCAGTCAAAAAAGACCAAGTCCAGCCTACGCGTCTCAAAACCCACAACCCGAACCGGGAGTGGAGGTGCCCGGGTGACGACAGCCTCCACCTCCTTTCCTATCCGAAACAGCACATCCCGTACCGCATTATTGCGAAAGGTGACCGCCACCCCACGATCAATCCGACACTGGACCGCATGATCACCCAAGGATCCATCTCCTGACCACACCGGGGACATGGGGCCCCCCTGGGGAACATTGGAATCATGAATTGATATCGAAGCCTACACCGAAACTCGATGTT
Source organism: Botryococcus braunii (assembly GCA_002005505.1). NCBI lineage: Eukaryota > Viridiplantae > Chlorophyta > Trebouxiophyceae > Botryococcus > Botryococcus braunii. The sequence continues at coordinate 685,912 of KV908354.1, forward strand.
AGCCATTACTTGGCCCATGCGCGCGACCGGGAGCGCTTGAAGCCACCCCAAGCATGAGGGCGGGCCGCCGAGTCCAGGACCTGAATGAGACATTCCGGAGCGGGCAACACAAGAAGAGCTCGCCGACGAATGTTGGAAAGAAGCTCACCCAGCTTGCGTTGGACATCAGTATCAAGAAACGCCTCATCAAGAAGTTCCCAATCGAAACCCGGACAAACGTCAATGAAGGACAACCGCGCCTCCTCAACGGCCCTAACACTGGCACCTCCCAACCTGCTAAGACCTCCGCCTGTACGCGCTGGGTCTGCAAGACGGAAACTAAAAAGACCACGGGCAAAATGTCCTCAGCCCTATCATTCCCCAAGCCACCAGCTGAAAGGGGCAGGGAAGCTATATGAGAACCGAAGCCAGGCCCCCCGCCACCACAATTCGCCTAAGGGAGGAATGGAGAGCGTCGTCAAAGACAGATACCCCTTCCGCAACCGCACGGGGAGGAGAACAGCGCAACACATGCACCATCCTGCACAAGCCCATTCAAGCACGGAGCAACAAGAGCTCCACCTCGGGGTCATCCAATACTGCCAGCCTGTCCAAAGTTTTGCCACCCTCAACTTGATTAAGGCAAGTGCGCTAGAATACGTCTTATACAATAATTCCTGGCTTTGTTTCAGTTCACAATATTTTTGCAATAATGTGGCCGTCTGTGTAATTTAGGAAGACGCCAGGGGCCATCGTTTGAAAATGCGGCCGTGTGTGTGAACCAATAATGGATTTTAAACGTAACTGGCCCTTTCGGCTATGTCTTCGTCGCAGACTCTGCGAGCTCCGATCCACACCTGCTTCGGAGGCTGAAATCGTCAACTAGATCGTCATTTATCATGGTAGTACCATCTAAGTAAGACGATCTAGTTAACGATTTTCGGACCCGAGTCGGGCCGGGTGACCCGACCAGGGTTGAATCGACAAGCGGGATTGGAACCCACCTCAATTCTTAGTCCTCTAAAAAAGGCTTCCTACCCATACATGGGTTTTTTGGTTCATTATTTTATTGAGTCCACAAGTGCATGGTGAACAGTAGTTGTTTCGAAGTCGCGACTCCGACCCATAGTTTAAGCGAACCATAGTTTAAGGCCGTCGTCCACGTATTCCTGGTAAGTGCGTTGCTTTCCAATTATTCAGGGTTCAGATTTATTCTTTGGGTTTACATGTGCTCCTGTTGACAATAACAAAATGGGCTGTGGGTTTCCTGCGTTGGGTACACTGGTGGATCTAAACCCTTGAGAGCTAATGTACCCAATTTAGATATACATTATGAGTGATGTATAGCGAACCTAGGCTTTTTGGATAATTTTCAGG
>KV908354.1:697267-739782 GCA_002005505.1 Botryococcus braunii
CTGGCATGGGTGTGCTGAGGGCCTCCTTGCATCGCTTCAGTCCACAGGCTGCCACAAATGCCATATCCCAATATGGGAATTCAACTCCCTCCCTGTCCAGAGTGACTGGACATTTGACATTGGTGATGACGACGCCGCCAGACTTAGTCATGTCCGCCATTCCACTGTGCACAGAGAGACTTCCAGGCTGACTGACTGCTCCATTGGTGGGAGAGCCTGTTGTACCCGATCCACTGGGCTGCAATGCTGACGTTTGCGTGAGGGAATTTTGCATGCTGCGTGTCTTCATGCCTGCTGAACTTCCAGTCTCTCACAACTCCAGGCAATTTCCCCTGGAACTGATGTCTGGTTCTGACCCAGAATTTGTCCTTCAGAATTACTTCCCCTTTTCCCAGCCCAATTTGTACTGTACAAAAGTTCCTTTACAGCACTTTGAAAGGAACAATATTTCTTGTCTGGCCTGTCCTGGTCGGACAGCCAAACTGCACTTGTCCGTGAAGCTCCTAGCTTCGAAGCAGGGTCCGCAACCCTTTCACTTCCCGGATGTCGTCGTGCCCACACTTCAAGCTCAGCTTGACAGTGGTGGGCCCATAACCTGAAGCATTTCTGCTTCAGGCGTGACCTGCAGTCGAGCACGGCGGCAGCGTTAGTGGTCCGTGGGCACAATACTTCCACACCACACACACCAGGAAATACACACACAGCACTTTCTGGCAGCAGAGGCTGGCCAAGTCTACCAACATACTCCGGACAAGTCTTACATATGGTGTTGTAATCTCTCACTCTTACTACCGACCACGTATTGTTACGCCTTGCCTCATAGCAGAGTTCAATACAAAGAGCCCTTGCAATGTCTATTGTACATCTCTATATAAAGTCAATATGTCATCACTGCCTATCCAAGGGCTCTTTGGTAGATCTTTTCACACAACCTGACTTACCGCCATCTCCGTGGCCTTTCAAGCACAACTTACTCATCATCAAACATTCAGGAGCTCTTGTCAGGCATACTCTTCCATGCACACAGCAAAGACACATTGTAGTGAGCATTTGACCTTACGTTCAAAAATTCAAATTCGAACTCGTTAGGGTGTTTAATAAGGCTTCTTGTATGGATTACGTTACGTAACGAATCCGTGCCTGATCCAGATTGGGTGGACTACTTGAGGCACCCACCATCTTTGTCTAGCCAGAATTCCAGGCTTGAGAGTTTTTGTTCAACTTAAACATGGTGACTTACCTTTATGACTCCTTGTAAGAAGCTCAGGCATAAGAAGCCTTATTGTTTACATGAGCACGCTAGAAAGGAGATCTTAACTAGACAGACCAGGTGCCAGGGGCAGTGCAGCCGACTTCAAGCAGCAAGCCGCCGACCAACACCCAGCGTCGTCACCTCAGTAGGAAGGTAATAGCCGACAGTGAGCTTAGGAAGCCCTGTCTCTCCCGAATGTAGCTTCGAGGTGTAGCTTTTTAGGGGACGCCCATAAGGCCCACTTCTCCTTAGGATTAAGCTCATTCCGGCGTGTAGTAGGTTGTTATAACCACACACATTTGTAAAATGAACAGTTATCTCGCCTAATTCTCGTGGTCTTCCCTGTATGCTGTCTCAAGATCGTAAAGGACTGTGTCGCGCATAGCATCCGAACGCTGCCGTTTGAGATAATTAGCACGGGAAACTTTGCTCATTCGCTAGGGAGCCTTCATTTTGTACTCACCAGTAGATAAAGTGATGTTCTCTGTTTGGTTTGCAAGTGTGTGCAGAGGAACACTCGCATAAGGCTTACCTAGGATCGACCGAGTTGCACGGAACCCAACCTTGTTCGCACTTAACGGAGTCAGTACCACACGTTCAAGTCTCATAGTGCATTTCAAAATTGTTTTTATCCCTTCGACCCCAGAAGCAGAGCTAGGCGTGCACGGACCGAGGTCGACACCGAGTTTTATGTCGCTTGTCCGAGTTGTGAACACGTATTGCATGTGGGTGATATTGGCTTAAAAAAAAAAAGGATTTTTGAAACAATTTGCATGTTGGGTTGGCACTAGAAGAATGATTCCACCATAATCGATCGCAATAGATAAGGTCGACGTGTGTGAAGCGATAAGTGCCGTTGTCGTCGAAAAGCCACACCCCTGCGTTCTGTTCATGCTTGGGACAGTAAAAGAAAATAATTCGAACAGAGAAGCTTGACTAAATCTCGTGTGTTTGATTCCGTCAGGATTCCGTGCACCCCGAGCCTGTGATCTGATCGAAACTTTGAAATGCATGCGTATTGAGTCGTTTGAGCTGTGGTCACTCTAAAAAACAACAAGGAAGGCAATTAAAGAAAGGTTAAAACTGTAAGAATCGGTCGCTGGTAGCCTGATCGGTGTTTAATTCCTTTGGTACATGTCTTGTATGCTTTGAAAATAAATCCAATGGTTCGTATGAGAAAATATTTGTAAATTATCACGACTATCTGACTGTGTGAAGGATTGTTTTAGGGGGACAACCGGGAAAGGCTCTGGTTCCCGTTGGGTTTTCCACTAGCGTCTGAGTGAGCTAATCCTGTTGCATTCAAATTCCATTAAGTAGCTTAGTAAGGGCTATTGCGCACATGGATCCTTTAAATGATTCTGAAACTAGCCATCAGGGTACCACTCCTCCCAGGAGACCTAGAGCTCCTTTACCAGCCACACCTACTCTGCCTCCCCGGGCGGAGCTTTTGCCTATTGTGAATAATGATGAGGCTTACCACGCATTTAAATCAGTACTTGGTCTTGTTGAATTAAACTGTGGGGTGCGAGAAGCAAATCGTTTTTCAGAAGCACTTAGCAATGTTGATCTTCCAGAAGGTTCATTGGGTATTGATAAAATAGCTCATGCGTTTGAACGTGTCTTGAGGAAGTGTCTTCGAGCTAGGAATGAGGAAGTGAGTGAAACAATAACTACAGCAACTGAGTCAGCATTGAGGGCAGCGCTACAACACCAGCAAAATACAGCACAATCAGCGCAGCCAAGGACAGCAACTCCAGGCGACATTCACAACTTAAGACGAGTCGTTTCGGACAGACTGCCTCCACTTATCAGAGGCATTTCAGCCATGAATTGGAGCAGACATGTCAGAGACGTACTAGCACGCGATGGAGCAAATCTTACAGAGGACGTTAAGCTGGATTTGGTCAAAAAGGCTGCGTATCTACATAAGGAGGTAGCCACCCTCCTCGATGCACACTTAGCAGGTAAGACCCTAGTAACTGTCACTGATTTCTTGCACGAAGTTCAACAACATTTTAAACCAGATCCAATAGGGTACATCGAGTGTATTCGAGCCAAAGCACAAAAAGATAATCAAACTGCCTCATCCTATGTCAAGGAGTTGGAGGATATTGGTTTGTCTTTTTGGATTGGATACCCTACTTCTGAAGAGCAATTTGATGTGATTATTAACACCTTCTCGAAGCATCACTACACGTATATTCGGCAGCAATTTGATGTGGCAAGGAGTACAGTGAGGAGGACGGCTGGAGCCAATCCAATCACATTTAGGGATCTGATCACTTGGGCTAACTCATCTGATTCTGCTTTCACCACTAACAAAATGCAGAAGAATTATGATAGAGGTGCAGGCAAAGCAGCTGGAGCACAAGGCCAGAATCAGCCCGGACACGATAACCAAGGTAAGGGCCGGCGTGGCAGAAAGAACAAGGACAAGGGACAGGCCAATTTGGGCCAGGCAGCCAACGAGCAAGGCTTTGAAGAATATAAATCATTCGTGTGTCAGCTGGACATTGACTGCAGCTCAGAAGATGTCGAGATGGATTGTGCACTCTCCGAATTGGCAAACCAACATAAGGTACAATCACCCTCGGTACAAGTTCGCACTCCCTCTCGAGCAGATCAAAATGTTGTGGGATTCAGAGAGGTAATTCTTGTGTCTCGTGCTAATGCTCCTTACACTCCCATACCTAAACACAGGGCAAGGAGTCGTGTGCATGCAACACTTGACGACGCAATGCAAGAACCTCAGGTTCCCCTGGTGCACTCAACTGCAGTCCATGTTCCCATTGATCAGGATGGCTTTATTGTTGTGAATAATAGTAAGAGGAAGCGTTTAGCTGTTCCTCCCTTGCCTGTAAGCAATGCCAAGTCACCTTCTTCAAAAGCTCTACCACCATCTTCACCTCATGTATTTCCAGTGACACCAGTTGCGTGTGTAAATCCTCAATCACCCCTTCGGACACCGTTAGGTACAACACCCCTGCACAGAATAGCCCCTCAGGTAGGCTCGTCAATTCGTCCTAGACGAGAGGCGTGTAAGCCTTCAGCCCCAGCTGTAGCATCATCGCAAGTGAGGGTTGCGCATTCACGGGCATTTTCTCCATCAGTCAGCGCACCAATGGCCTACCGTCCTCCCGGGTATTCACAAGAAGCACCTCCAAACCAGTCTGCAATTGCTGCAGCAGGGCAGTCATTACACCATGTACAGCCCATCTCAAATTTCAACTCTACGCCAGCTAATGCAGCGGCATTGCATGAGCATGCAAGACAGCCTCCTCGTGCACCCAGAGATCCCAGGCCTAGGCCGCAGCTAGCAGCTTCCATAGCGCAGCAGCAGCCAGCCGTCACATTTGAGCCACCTGTTGCATCAACCCCATTCGTCGCCGCGAGACGAGCTGTCAGCACTTCAGCTGCAGCACCGGATGCACCAATGCAGTACCGTGGGCGCAGGTGATGTTTCTACTCCATTGGAGAGCATGTTCCGTGAGGCACGCACGGCACAGCGGAATCGTGCGAATCGATATTACGATCTCTCATTTCAAGCACGCGCTGAAGATGCCGAGCTCTATTCTTTTCAGAAGTTCAAAAAGGGGGAGTGCAATTCTCTTTTATTACCTATGCCTCCTCCTATGGAACCTCACCCTCAGGTAAACATACCCCCTCCAATGCCACCTGCAGACTCATCGGATATTTCTATTAATATGATGCAAGCACTGGGCCCCATGTCTGGGACCCCTTCTCCTGAAGAAGTTCAAGCCAATGCTGCTGGTAATCGTAGGCCTTATAATGCTGAACCCTACAGACGTGATGACAGAAATCCTCACCCTGTAGCGCCTGCTCCCTACTTTAATTCACCTGAACACCGATTGGGACAGTGCATGTTAACCATCTCGTTGGCCGGTCTTGCGCAATTGAATCGAAACCCGGACTATGCACCTTTTATAGATTCTTTGGAAAAACTAGTGCGTCCGATGAATAAGGATCTTCAACCTGTTGTATCTCAGCTTGCTCAGTGCATCAATAATATGGCTCTTGAACAGAACCTGCCTTTGCGTTGCGTAGTGCCCGATCAGGACCAGGCACAGGGGGGTGGGGCACCAGCTTTTGTTTCTAACTTTGATGCAGGCCCTTCGGCCACTATCCTAGTTGGAGATGTACATGAGATCCCCATCTGCACTTTGCTCACTCCAGCCATGCAGCTAGCGGAGCCCCTGCCTCTGGAACAACAGATTCCGTACTTACAAGCAGCACTAATGCGGGCGGAAATCTTCAACATGCCTACGGCATCTATGCCGTCGTTCGAGTTCAGCCACATGGATAAGACTGGCAAGCCTCTTTCTCAAAAACTCATTGCTCACTTTGACACTGGTTGTAATGTCAATTTGATGAGTATGAGGGCGTTCAAGAGAGATAGACATGCATTCAAACCAAGTCAAATTAAAAAGATCAAACCATTTCGTGTAAACCTTGCAGATGGTAAAACGCAAACCATGACTTGTGAAGCACTGCAAGATGTTCCTTTTTGCATTGATCTTGCTTGGTATAGTGCATCTTTGTTCATTGTTGAAAATTTAGCAACCGACTATCTGATAGGTTGGCCCTTCATGCTCAGATATGATGTGCAGTTGAAACCACAACAAGCTGCTTTTGCAATTGGCATCCCCAGGTCAAATGTCTTTAATCCTGATCAGTTGCACCCCAAAAGGCTATATCAAGTTAGGGATTTGGAGTTCACTACGAAACAAGTAGCTCTAGGTGTAGTCTCCGACTAATTGTGCGCAGATACATCCGAATCGCCCATGAGAATAATCTTCGAGTGCTTGTGGAGTGATCCTGAGTATCAGCACCGGTTGCCAGCAACCCTCTGGACTTTTGATGAAGCACAACAGCTAATCCGGAGCAGTAAATGTGATTCAGCCTTGCTCCCCTTTAGCCTCTTATATAGAGACCAGACGGCAAGCCTGGGTAACCCCGGTCCATCTTCTGACTCACCTATTTCTAACTTGATCTCCATGCATGAAATTGATGTAACTGATCTCTCTCTTTTTGAAGATGAAATTCCTTGTTTATGTGAAGTTGAAGCACACCCGCAACAATTACCCGAAGATGAAGACAAACGCAAAGATATTGAGAAGTTGCTGTCTGAGTTTTCACATTTATTTAGCACAAGCAAGGAAGATTTGGGATTAATCAAAGACCCACACATTAGCCACAAAATAGAAGTGAAACCGGATTCAGAACCTCCAACTAGATTTCGCAGTATGTCTTCATATTCGGAAAGAGAGAGAGAGTTCATGTTGAAAGAAGTAGAAATGCTCTTAAAACTTGGTATAATTAAAGAATCTACTTCTCCTTGGATCTCAGCTCCAGTGATTGTTCGTAAACATGATTCAAGTCTAAGGCTTTGCATAGATTTTAGACCCCTGAACCTGTGCACTGTACCTGATCCATATCCTCTACCTTGGATTGAAAACATGTTGCGTCGAATGACCAATGCAAAATATTTTTCTAGTGTAGATGTTAAATCTGCATTCTGGCAAGTCCCCATGCATCCTGATAGTACGAAATATACAGCTTTCATGACTCCTGAAGGTAAATATGAGTGGCTTAGGATGCCCTTTGGTCTTAAAAACGCTTCATCCACCTTTCAGAGGATTATTGATCATGTACTGGGGCAAACTTGCTTTTCTGCACAGTACCTTGACGACATTTACATTTTTTTCAGATTCATGGGAAGATCATCTAATGCACATTAGACTTGTGTTCCAAAAGCTATCTGACAACAATATTAAACTTGGCAGACCAAAATGTATTTTTGGTGCCTCTTCTGTCAAAGCGCTTGGACATGTTGTGGGCGGGGGTGTGATGAAACCTGATCCCGAAAACGTAGCTGCCATTTTAAATCTGCCCATACCGAGGGATGTTACTATGGTAAGATCAGTATTGAGCGCGGCAAGCTACTATCGAACTTATGTTGATAAGTTTGCTTTGATTTCTGAACCTATGGCTAATCTGCTCAAAAAGAATGTGAAGTTTGAGTGGACCCCTGAATGCCAGGAAGCCTTTCATAAACTTAAATCTTGCTTAACCAAAGAACCTTTACTCCGTTTGCCTAATTTTCGTAAGCCCTTCATCTTAACCACGGATTGGTCAAAAGTAGCAATCGGTGCCGTACTTAGTCAAATCGATGAGGCGACCGAGTTTGATCATCCTGTTGCCTTTGCCTCACGTTTGTTAAATTCGGCAGAGCGTAACTATGCGCCAACTGAAGGTGAGTGCTTGGCTTTGGTTTGGGCTATCGAAAAATTTTGACACTTCTTAGATGGGAGACATTTTATTGTGTACACTGATCATGCGGCATTACAGTGGCTGAACACTAAAAGGCATGCCAATTCTAAGTTAGAAAGATGGGCTCTTAGGCTTCAAGAATACACCTTTACTGTTATACATAAAAAGGGGGAAGAAAATCTAGTAGCCGACTGCCTTTCACGTTGTGTTTATGCCGAGGCCCTGTATGCTTTTGCTATTGATCCCGTGTGGCCTGCTGGAGCTAAGACTCAGAAGGACTTGGACGAAATTCCATGTGTTGTCTGTGGTTATCCTCAGGGCGACGATAATATCGTCATCTGCGATGGGTGTCAACGGTGTTTCCATCTTAGATGTCTGCTGCCCCCTAGGTCTTTGCCCCCTAGTGGTGCTTGGTACTGTCCTGCATGTACACCTTATTTTGGCATGGAAGGTGAGTTGAAATTGGAGGAGCTAAGGGACAAGGAGACTCCTTTATGCTTAAACAGGTATGACCCTTATAGGATTCCTGAATTTTTAGATTATGTACACTCCGGACATCAACTCGACCTCCTTAAGCCATTGCCACCGCGGACAGCAGCTGACTTTCGAAGAAGGGGCTCCTATTTCACCTCTCACCCGAGCATACCTGGATGGATCATGGTCTTCAAAAAGGTTCGTGGTAAGACAGCTCGCTGGCTTGTTTGTCCCCCTCTCTCTTATAGATGGGATATAATTCGAATGATTCATGATGTGCTAGTACACCCTGGAATTTCTCAAACCTTGGCAGTACTGCATAACCATTTCCATTGGCCCGGAATTAAGGAAGATGTTGCTTTGTTTGTAAAAACTTGCGATGCGTGTCAGAAAATAAAGGCAGCATCCCCGCAACCTCCTCCTTATCAGAAGCCCGCTTTGTTTGGCCCACTTGATCATGTTCAAATTGACCTGTTTGGCCCTTACCCTGAAAAGATCCTTAAGAATAACAAAGACAAAAATGTGAAAAAAGTCTGGGTTGTAGTTATGATAGATTATTTTACCAAAGCTGCAGAATTAACACTAATCTATAATAAAACACCCATGACTGTTGCACGTTCATTTTACTACTCATGGATCTGCAGGTATGGTGTCCCAGCAGTAGTAACCTCTGATAATGGTGCTGAATTTTTAGCTGATTTTAAACACATGCTTTCCCGTCTTAACATCTATCACATCACTATTTCCCCCAATCACCCTTCTTCTAATGGTGTTGTGGAACGCATGGTGAAAACTATCAAAACTATGCTTATTGCACATTATAATGACAATCCGGTTGAATGGACCCTTTCTTTACCCATCATGCTTAATGCATACATGTCACGTCCTCATTCTGCTCTTCGTGGACTTTCTCCTTTCCAGATGATATATGGGTATGCACCAAAATTGCCCGTTGCGGTCCGCGATGTGCTCGCTAATGCCGCTCAGCTATTCAGCCCTTCAGAGCATGTAATTAATCTTCGGGACAGATTGCAAGAGCAGTATCAGCGCATAGCACTGGAGCTTTGTGACAGAATGCAGCGGCATCTTGAGGGTCATCACAGGCGTGCACAAAGGCGTAAGCGTAAACAGACAGAGTTACAAGTCGGAGATCTGGTATTGGAAGCTGCACCTGGAAGAGGACCCTTGCAGAACAGTCTCAGAGGACCGTACCGCATTATTGCGTTGAATCCAGCTAAGACAATTGCAGTCCTTCACACGGGGTCCACTTTATTGAAAGGAGCGAGAGTTTTCAAGCGGCATACTTCCCATCTGGTTAGATATTATGAACCGTCAGCCGTCTCGGGGGAGGGAGCCATAGAAACTTCTCATACTTATTCAGTTACAGTGTACCAGCAGTACATACCAATCAGACGGCCAGCGTTCCATCACCTTCTACAGATTTTTCATGACTTACAGTGGCAGTGAACTCAGCGTATTCGTTACAGCGCAGCTGTTATGCCACATGCAGCACTTCTCACAGTTAGCCCACATAGCTTGGAGGCTGGACCAGTACCTAAATTTATCCACTTGCAGCTGCCCTTCTCCACTAAATGGATCAGGACAATACAAGGATCGGATCGTGCGTCTGGGAGGTCTTGTACAAGAAGCTTGGAGCGTTAGCGTGGGAATTCCCTGATTTTGCCTCTGCATTTACATGCATTGAGCAGCTTTTGAATCTCACAAACTTGATGCACTCGAAATTATTCTCACTATGAGCAATTATCAGCTTTTTGGGTACGTGGCAACTGATAACTCATCATCCAGTCAGAAACTAGGGAATCCAATCAGTGATGATAATGCTTGAATTATCTCCCTTGTACATGTTCTATTCAGGCAACCCCGGCAGGTCATAAATTTTGAAGTACTTATAGGGGTCTGATCAGACATTTCTCTCACAATTCAAGGATTTGTTTTCTTTCGAGTCAAGTCGGAGCCGTTAGCCCGACCACCGACAAGTGTTCGACTTCGCTGTTTTTGTTTTCACAATGGCAGATAGGAAAGTGTTTCGTTTCACAAATGAGCTCAACCTAACAACAACGGTTAAGCTTATTGATGCATTTGTAGAAAAGTCAAGTACTATGACTGACTTTGAGTTAACCGACTATTACAATGATCATATGAGTGAGATGACGCAATTGATCAGTGCAACGCAGCATGTTTCAGCAGCAATAACAATGTTTGAGAAGATTCAGTCAAATATTAATTTGACATTCTCCAATCCAGCAGTAGCTGCAGGAATTCCCGACATACCGGTAGGAATCGCCTTTCGTTCATTACATATATGTAGTGAGCATTTGACCTTACGTTCGAAAATTCAAATTCGAACTCGTTAGGGTGTTTAATAAGGCTTCTTGTATGGATTACGTTACGTAACGAATCCGTGCCTGATCCAGATTGGGTGGACTACTTGAGGCACCCACCATCTTTGTCTAGCCGGAATATACAGGCATTGAGAGTAAAGTAGATTTCATAGGCCTAGAGAGATGGCAATTTGGATCTTTTGAGCAAGTCTTATCAGACATTAAGCATAAGAAAGGTGATTACTACAGGCAACAGCACTTATTGATTTTCTGAGGAGCGCTTCTTCACCATCTCACCATCGTCACGCTCAGCACCAGCGGCAGCGTCAACCCAACCGACAGCAGTCAGGATACAAGGGCGATAAACGCAGCAGGAATGAAGAACAAGTATGGACACAGCTACCACCTGCTATTGCCTGCCAACAATATTTGCCGCAACCGGCAGTTAAGTCTACAATGGAGGAGGATATGAGAGATACGACATCAAAAATGTCAGACCAAGCTACCCCACCTGTAGATGAAGAAGGCGGCATTTCCAGGCAAATGGCAGAATGTTTCAACTTGGACTCTTCAGAAGTCTAAAAGCATTATTGATGTTTGAATCAATACGTGTAGCTTGCAAGTGTTGGGCATGGTATCTTTGGCAGCAAATCTGCACGAGGGACTTGTATCTCATTTGACAATTTCAAGGTTTATCCATCAACTCATGCTTGGGTGTTTTTGGCTAAAAACCCATAGAGGCTCTGTCAAGCCTAAGCTCTACGAACAATATAGTAATAGGAATTGTTTTGCTTCCTAAGACTAACACTGAGAACAATGGTAGAATCTTAGCGATAAATGAAGCATGTCAGTCAGACTTGACAGTATCGCGGACAAATGCCAGAACTTCTCAGAACCGGATCAACGGCAAAATGTATGGAGCAATGAGCATATCTATGCATGGTCTTGATCTTTAGACTTTAGTTAGCATGAACTGTATATAATGTTTGTGCAACACCCCTTTCTCAAAGAAAGGCTCAATGTAATCTTTCGTTCATTACAACATTACTATACTGAATGTTTGAATGCCTTAGTATCAACATCACATTCCCTAGCCCTAAACACACCCGCAGTCGAGCACGGCGGCAGCGTTAGTGGTCCGTGGGCACAATACTTCCACACCACACACACCAGGAAATACACACACAGCACTTTCTGGCAGCAGAGGTTGGCCAAGTCTACCAACATACTCCGGACAAGTGACGAGCAGTTCCTGGGCCACCCAGTGAAGTCTCGATTGCAGCAACATAATGTACAATTACCTAAGCAGTCATTCGAGTTCGAGTTGGTACGGATCATGTGTACTCCTAGTCATATGGGAATTTGTTTGTAAGGCACTGAATATGTATTTTGGATAACTCAAACAAATTCACCTAAAACCATTGTAACATATATGTCTCTATAATAATGCTTGCTCTTCTCACCATTGGCTAAATGGAATAAGTGGCTGTCACCAATGTTCCAAATTGTCACCAATAATCAACACTAAGGCCTATAGAGTGTACGTAGGCAATGGTGTATGGAAAGATAGCAGGGACGTTACATTCCTTGAGCATTTGAGAGGGGGGGAGAGAGTGGGTATGTCTAAGGTGCAACCTGGATCCCCTCAATGGCTCTCAGGAGCGTCCTCGCATGGCGGGGGAGGCAATTCCAATGTCCCTAGCTCACCAACAGCCATTCCTGTGAATTTTTGGGAAGCAGAGGATGACCCAGTGGTGGAGTGCAAGCCCACTGGATCTCCTGCTACCACTGCCAGCTCTCCAGAGGACCACAGCAGGCTGAGGAGCTCAGTCGGACCTGTGGCTGGAGCCCCCAGCAGCCAGGATGGTTCCCCTGCCACCTCAGGGACCTCACAGCAGTCCTGGTCAGTGCTGGGACATCTTCAAATTTAGCTCGGGGGGGGGGGGGGGTGCTGAAGCGCAATCGCAACTAGACAAACTGCAGAAGATGCAGGAGGGGGTCAGGTTCCAGGGGAAGTCTCAACATAGACTTCCCCCAGGAACCACCCTCACAAGGGATCAGCGTTATGAACAGCGCCAGGGTAGGAGGGACTCTGTAGGGGTCCCCATGCATGACCCTGGCTCAGGCCAGGTACTTGTGAGTGAGCCACCCTTGGTAGGTCTCCCTGATTTGCAGAGGCAGGTTGAGACAGGGGAGGCTATGCTTGGAGAAGATGTTAGCGAGGAGAGTAGTGGGCTAGAAGTGCCAGCAGCAGGGGAAGCATGTAGCCAATTTGAGCTGGGAGCCAATCATGCTTATGGGGTGCAGTCCGACACAATAGGCGCAGCTCAGGAAAGTCAGAGTAGTGTACCTAGGTGTGAGTCCAGGAGAGAGAGAGAGAGAGCTGCTGCTTCCACCTGCATTGAGAAAGGTGAGAGATTGTAATGGTGGAGCGCATGAGTCTGGCATTCCAAGAGAGAGAGAGAGAGAGAGAGAGAGAGTTGGGGAGGGCTCTGGCAGTTCTGGCTGTACTGCCGGATCTCAACATAAGGTACAAAGTGTACCTTATTCTGGGAACCAGGATCAGAGGGATATAAAAGACAACAGTCCCAGGAGTGCTGACAGTACTGCAGAGTCTCAGCATAAGGTACAGTATGTACCTTATGTCAAGCTGGGAAAGGTTCACGTGCCATGTAACCTGAGGCAAGCCCAATGCTCCCCTCAGTGGGATTTTTGGCAACAAGCAATGAGGGAAGAGATGGATTCCCTTGATACCCATGAGGTTCTAGAATATGTGGACAAGCCACATGGACAGAAAGTTATTCCTGTCCATTGGATCTTCTCCACTAAAAATGATGCACATGGGAATGTTAGTCGCTTTAAGGCGAGATTGGTTGCCCAGGGTTGCAGACAGATCCCTGGGATAGATGTTGGGGAGGTATTTGCACCCACCAGCAGCTATGGGGCAAGGAGGGCTGTGCTGGCAGTGGCTGCCACATAGAATCTTGAGATCCACCAAGTGGATATCAAGACAGTTTTTCTCAATGGGGAGTTGGAGGAAGAGGTCTATGTGACCCAACCACCAGGATTTGAGAATGGCAACACGAGGGTTGTGTGCAAGCTCAGGACGGCACTATATGGTCTAAAACAAGCCCCACGGGCTTGGCACAAGACTTTGAGTGAAAAGTTGAGCGTGATGGGGTATAGTGTGTGTAAGAGCGATGCTGGAGTCATCAGGAGGGCCCCTGATGGTAATCTGTCTTTTATTCTTGTTTATGTCGATGATCTTCTCATAGTTGCCAGAGTGGTTGCAGAGATTGAGTGGGGGAAAGAGTTGTTGAAGAAGGACTTCACCATCCATGATTTGGGAGAGATGAATGATTTTCTGGGGTGTCAGGTCCTACGCAATAGAGTTCAGGGCACTATTTCCATGAGTTGCACTCCCAAGATCGATGCTCTTGTGGAGAAGTTTGGCATTGCTGATGATGGGCGTGTGGTTGATACCCCCATGTCCAAGGACTTCGTGGCTAGCAACAGACCCGAGTCCTAAGATGGTATGTCACATGGGGCAGGTACCCACTGCCACCTGGTCATCGATACTGCGAGTTGATTGGATCGTTGCTATCTGATGCCAATACGACCCGGCCTGACATTTCTCAGGCTGTTGGAGTGTTGTCAAGGTATAGAATGACACCCACTACCTCACACTGGAATGAGGCCATTCGAGTGCTGAAGTACTTGAGAGATACCAGAGAATTAGCTCTTACTCTTGGTGGAAAGGGGCCTGAGCTAGAAGACTATGTTGATGCCGACTATGCTGGGGACCTGGACCACAGGTATTCCACCACTGGCTATGTTCTATCAGTCTATGGTAGTGCCGTGGTTTGGGGAAGCAATAAGCAGAGCTCAGTTGCTACCTCAACTGTGCAAGCCGAGTTTATGGCAGCCGGCCATATTGTGAAGGAAGCCAACTGTCTTAGGGGCTTCTTGGAAGAGATAGGGGCTGCACCTTGGAGGGTCAAAATTTTCTGTGACAACCAAGGATGCATTTCCAATTTGCTGAACCCCCTTTATTCCAAATTCAAAAAGCATGTTGCAGTAAGCTTCCACTATGCTAGGGAAGCTATGGCACTTGGGCAGGTAAATATCCTCTATGTGGAATCTGCTCGAAATGTGGCTGACATTATGACCAAGCCACTTGCTAAGCCCGTGTTTGTTGGTCATCGTGATTCACTAGGTCTGAGAAGATACACATAGAGCATGCAGGCAAGGGGAAGTGTTGAGTTCTGAACATTATTTTTGAATGCCTTGTGCTTTATGTGATCTTCAGGTGTGCACTATTAGGATATGGGTCCATTGAGAACATAAGGTACCTTGAGACACGTTAGGTTGTGGACGCTTTCGAACATAAGGTACAATCTGATCTAGATTACACGTTAGTGTGAAAGGACTATTAAAGCTGCGATCACCGCATAGTCGAGCAACTGGTTTGGAAACATACTGGGCACATAAGGATGCCAATCTTGTTCATTCAATTGCATGTGTCTAAAGAGCAGACGGTCGTCGAGGACTGTAGCTGGAGAGGCACGAACTTACGACCTGCGCTTCAGCACCACCCCTAGCTAAATTTTGAAGATGTCCCAGCACTGACCAAGACTGATGTGAGGTCCCTGGTCTGGCTGGGGAACCATCCTGGCTGCGGTGGGTTCCTCCCAAAGGTCCGACTGAACTCCTGAGCCTCATGTGGTCCTCTAGAGAGCTGGCAGAGGTAGCAGGAGATCCAGTGGGCTTGCGCTCCACAACTGGGTCATCCTCTGCTTCCCAAAAGTTCACGGGAATAGTTGGTGGTGAGCTAGGGACATTGGAATTGCCTCCCCGGCCATGGGAGGACGCTCCTGAGAGCCATTGAGGGGATCTAGGTTGCACCTTAGACATATCCACTCTGTTCCCCCCTCTTAGATGTAGGTAAAAGGCCCATGGGAGGCCTGACCACCAGGAGGTGCTCCAGCTCCCACTCCTGGTACCGCTCTAGCACCCGGTGCACCTCCAGCGCCTTGTAGAGGCACAGGGATTCCACCCTGAGCTGGTACGGTAGTGGCTGCTGCTGCCACAGCTGCTGCAACTGCTGCTGTGACGTGCACTAACTCTGCCAAAGGGATATCCTGGTATTCCGTGGTCTCAATTGTAGAAAGGATTGTCTCCAACATGTCATAGGGATCTGACTTGGCGGAGGTAATCGCCCAAGCGTCATTCTTCGAGGCTGCAGGAAGCCCCTTGATCATGTACCTGCAGATCTGGCGATCTCCCAGCTTATGGTTATTGGCTTCTAGGGAGGCGGCGACACTTATAACCCGGTGACACCATTCTTGCACCCGTACGGTCTCTCCCTTTACCATTCCTTGCTCGAGCCCCTTGATCCACTTTTCATTGATTTCTCTGTCCTTCCCTCTAGTGCAGCGATTTGCCACCCCCTGAATGAAGTCAAAAGCGCTCCCCCTCTGTTTAATTCATCATGCCACATGGGGTGGGATTGACTGTAGGATGAAGTGTTTCACACTTCACTGCTACGTTCTCTGCGGTCTTGGGCATGGGTGCCTCCATAGCTCCCATAGCTCCCTTCTGCATTGCGCATGACTCCAGCTCCTCACGCCAGGCCCTGAAATTGGTAAGGTCAGCCTTCAGCTGTGTGGACATCTTGGGGTTGGAAGAATTAATAACATATTCATAGTTGCTGGCAGCAGTGGCTGCGCTGGTCTGCTGACCTGACTGAGCTGTGCCTGTGGTAGCCGTGCTTCCTGCCGCTGGTGTCGCCATTATACTTGCAATACTCGAATAACTGTCAGCTGCCTTCTTTTTAGCTCTGGTTAGAGGTCCTGACATACACTTCTCTGCCCCTGAACTCAGTTAAGCCTAAAAACACAGGCTGAACATAGTTTTCCGGTATACGCCAGGAGTCTTCAATACTTTCCATTTCTTTAATGTCACTCAAATAATCTTACAACATTTCAAAAACTAGATACTCCTCAGAAAATTCGGGCAGCCGAGCACTCCGCTCGACTGACTGTTTCAGGTAGTTGACGACGAGTAGTAATCCCAAACGCAAAATTCACGATGGAAAGCTCCAAAACCATTGGAGACTAAGCAGGTCGACGTCATGAGTACCAGACAGTCGTACGGACTGCAGCTGAAGTAACTTCGTCTACTGACGACCTGTCTGCTTTGTACAGGATACGCCAATGCCCATAACCTGTCAGGTTATGGGCCCACGCTTTCCAGCTGAGCCAAGGGCAGACAGGAGTGCATGTCATCATCGGATGCATATATATTGGGTTTTCCACGGACTCGCCTGACGGCCAGAAGAGGAAACGGATTAAGGCTACACTCATGAGGTCCACCTGCCTAGCCTGCAATGGTTTCGGAGCTCTCCATCGTGAATTTCGCATTTGGGATTACTACTCGTCGTCAACTACCTGAAACAGTCAGTCGAGCGGAGTTGTTCGGCTGCCCGAAGTTTCTGAGGAGTATCTAGTTCTTGAAATGTTGTAAGATTATCTGACTGACATTGAAGAATTGGAAAGTATTGAAGACTCCTGGCGTATATCGGAAGACTATGTTCAGCCTGTGTTTTCAGGCTTAACTGAGTTCAGGGGCAGAGAAGGGTATGTCAGGACCTCGAACCCGAGCTAAAAATAAGGCAAATGACAGTTATTTGAGTATCGCAAGTACAATGGCGACACCAGCGGCAGGAAGCACGGCTACCTCGGGCACAGCTCAGCCAGGTCAGCAGACTAGCGAAGCCACTGCTGCCAGCAGCTATGGATATATAATGAATTCATCCAACCCCAAGATGTCCACGCAGCTGAAGGCTGACCGTACCAATTTCAGGGCCTGGCGTGAGGAGCTGGAGTCATGTGCAATGCAGAAGGGAGCTATGGGAGGTATGGAGGCACCCATGCCCAGGACCGCAGAGAACGCAGCAGTGAACATTTCATTCTACAGTGAATCCCACCCATGTGGCAGGATGAAGTCAAACAGCGGGGGAGCGCTTTTGACTTCATTCAGTGGGTGGCAGATCGCTGCACTGGAGGGAAGAACAGAGATTTCAATGAGAAGTGGATCCAGGGGCTCGAGCAAGGCATGGTGAAGGGAGAGACCGTGCAAGAATGGTGCCACCGGGTTATAAGTGTCGCCGCCTCGCTGGAAGCCAATAACCATAAGATGGGCGATCGCTAGATCTGTAGGCACATGTACAAGGGGCTTCCTGCAGTCTTGCAGAATGACGCCTGGGCGATTACCTCCGCCAAGTCAGATCCCTATGACATGTTTGAGACAATCCTTGCTGCCATTGAGACCATGGAGTACCAGGATATCCCTTTGGCAGAGTCAGTGCACGTCACAGCAGCAGCTGCAGCAGTTGTGGCAGGAGCAACAGCAGTCGTACCAGCTCAGGGTGGAATCCCTGGGCCTCCTCAAGGCCCTGGAGCTGCACCGGGGGCTGGAGCAGTACCAGGAGTGGGAACTGGAGCACCTTCTAGTGGTCAGGCCCTCCATGGGCCTTTGTTCCACAACGCCGGAGGCAGGGGGCGAGGGTCTGGACGTTCCAGAAGGCCAAAGGAGGAGCTGACGTGCCATTTTTGCAAGAGGAAGGGACACTTCTTTGAAGATTGCCTGGATCTGAAGAGAAGCCTTGCATGGCACCATGCAAGCAGCGAGTGCTGGCCCAGCTACGTGGTGGGGCCGAGGAGTTTCTCAGCAGCCAGTCAGCTGGTGGGATGCTGGCCACTCCAGAGGAGGCCCTCCCGTGTCGACTTCACATGCTGCTGGATCTGTGTCCACCATCTTCCCTTGTCAGAATCTTTTCCCCGGCTGGCATTTCCCACCAACACCTCCTCCAGTTGCTGGTGAGCCTATATTCATTTCGTTGAATGTGCTTACCCCTACGTCTCATGGGGCCTGCATTACCTCGTGCCTGGTAGATAGTGGTGCATCGGTGCACCTTGTAAATAATGTGTCGTTACTACACAACCCTGTCCTGCACGCCCAACCCCTCCCCCTTCACTTTGGCCACTTCTGACGCCAAAGGAGGGATAGTTGCAACTGGGTCTGTGAGTCTGGTCAATGCCAGACAAGAGGTGTTTTGGCTGCATAATGTACTGTGTGTGCCCACTGCACACACTAGTCTGATTTCTGTCATAGGAGCCATTCAGGATGGAGCATCGTTCCTTACTGACAGTGCAGGTGGGTACACGGCCATGAAAGGCCCAGCAGGCTGGTCTGGTCAGATAGCCAGAGAGCGAGGCTGTTTTTTTGGGTATGTCAAGTTCAGAGCCAGCATGCTGCGCAGCCACAATCCAGTCCTTATGCTACATCGCATCATGCTAGGAAAGGCCACGTGTGTATACATAGACTGCTGTGGCATGCAACGTTGGGTCACCCTGGTGCTAAAAACATGACGAGATTGGATAAAGAAGATCTGGTAGCTGGGATTAATGTGTCCCTTGCTCCATGCTCAGAGTGTCCTCCCCAGTGCGAGTCATGCATACAAGGCAAGCATGCTCGACCCCCCTTTCTTGCTTCATCCGGACCTGCAGAGAGTGTGTTAGATCGAGTGCACGTGGATACTGTGGGGCCCATTTCACCAGCTGCCATCACTGGAGAGCGATTTTGGGTTACTGTGGTTGATGAAAAATCTCATTTGATAGCTTCCTTGGCAGTGAAGTCGAAAGAAGTCATTTCCAAGGCCCTCATTGAGCTCCTGAAGTACTGGCAGACATTTCATGAGAAAGTGGTGAAGGGTGTGAGATCTGATTGAGGGACAGAACTTCTGAATCAGCAGTTCAAAGAATTTTGTGCTCGGCAGAGCACTAAATTGGAGAGCTCAGCTCCATCCACGCCTCAGCAAAATGGACTTGCTGAGCGCATGAATCGGACACTTAAGGAGCGCACCAGGACCCTATTGGTGCACGCTGCAGCAGACCCTTCCTTGTGGAAGGAGGCACTGGAGTCTGCCACCGTGCTTTACAACGTGGGCCCCACCACAGGCAGGCCTTTGACCCCTACTGAGCTGTCCTTTGGGGTAAAGCCTGATGTTGCTACCTTGCGCACATGGGGCTGTGTGGCACAAGTTCATATTCCCCCAGGTCAGCGGTCTGTATTTGGACCAAAGACCATTCCAGGCATGTTCACTGGTTATTGCCCACAGTCTAAGGCCTATAGAGTGTATGTAGGCAATGGTGTATGGAAAGAGAGCAGGGACGTTACGTTCCTTGAGCATCTGAGAGGGGGGGAGAGAGTGGGTATGTCTAAGGTGCAACCTGGATCTCCTCAATGGCTCTCAGAAGCGTCCTCGCATGGCAGGGGAGGCAATTCCAATGTCCCTAGCTCACCATCAGCCATTCCCGTGAGTTTTTGGGAAGCAGAGGATGACCCAGTGGTGGAGAGCAAGCCCACTGGATCTCCTGCTACCACTGCCAGCTCTCCAGAGGACCACAGCAGGCTGGAGTTCAGTCGGACCTGTGGCATGCTTGCGTAGGAGCCCCCAGCAGCCAGGATGTTTCCCCTGCCACACAAGGGACCTCACAGTCAGTGCTGGGACACCTTCAAAATTTAGCTAGGGGTGGTGCTGAAGCGCAATCGCAACTGGACAAACTGCAGAAGGTACAAGAGGGGGTCAGGCTCCAGGGGAAGTCTCCCACCTATCCAAAGCGTGCAGACTCCGGGCTGCAACATGCCATGGTGTGTGACAACTGTCCACCCACACCGGAGTGGGCAACCCACTCCCAATCCGAGCCTGAGGGGGTGCACACATACTGTTACATTTTGTGACATATAGCGAGATTGCCTTCCTCTTGAACAGACATGAACTCTTAAAAGGAACTGATAAACAATGGCATGAAGAAAGGCATACATGAGACGCTTATCAAAGAGAAGTGTAATTAAGCACAAGGTCATGTTATAAATAGTGTCGTACGGTATTCGCACGTGGTTGCCAGATCAATGCGTGATCTTGCAACGCTGGTATTTGAAAGGCAAACATCGGAGTTAAATGTCACTTGCCTAGCACTACCAATGATTGATGCATATGTGAAGACAGCAAGTGTTTTGCTTATGGCGTAAGGCCGTCACACGGACTGCCCAGCCAACTAAGACAACTGATCACTCGGTCTGCTCGTGCTTGCAGGTAAGGCCGATTGGCCTAGTTAGACATGTTAAGACATGCATGGAAAAGTTACTTGCTTACTATAATTTAATTGTTGAACATCTGTATCTTCATCGGTTGTGGGTGTCATACCTATGAGTGAAGATCAGGGAGACAAGTGTCATGCAAGATACTTGTTTGCGTACGCAAGGGATTTATGCTATGGAGGCTCAATTGCGTTAGCATAAGAAGACTCTAAATATAACCACTTGCCTAGCACTATCAATGATTGATGCATGTGTGAAGACAGCAAGTGTTTTGCTTATGGCGTAAGGCCGTCACACGGGCTGCCCAGCCAACTAAGACAACTGATCACTCGCTCTGCTCGTGCTTGCAGGTCAGCCCATAACCTAAGTATAAGACATACCAAATGTAATGAATCAGCGGAATTTCACGGGAAGTAAGGCAGGAAGGGAGCAAGGAACGAAGGGGGACCCGAGGTCCGCGACTTGTGGCAAGCAAGAGTTTACAAGAACCACCCCACCACACAGCTTACCCTTGTGGTTTCTCCAATTGATTCCTCTCGTGCCAACTCTCTCGGCAGGCGGGTACCTAACCAAGGGACGCCTACGATTCGCACCCGAACCATGTACGACTTATGTCCCTACGCCTTCGTGGGTGCCCTAGATCGTCCACTCACTAGCGTGCCAACGGTGACAACTGTTGTCATCAAACACACGCAATGACGGAGTGCCAACTATGCATGGCGTAAGCAACCATCACCGAAGGAAGGAGCTACTCTCGTTCGAGCGGCTAACCACGTGGCTCCCACGGGCGTGCAGTATGGCGCCAAAGGGCGTCTCCCGCAAATGTCCCGAAATGCTTGGAAATTCTCGCATTCCGTTACATTAGGAGTATGGTTAGGAAGCTTGCTGGAGGAGCTTGGTCAACCATTGTCTGGAGTGGAGTTAAGGATGGACAACATGGGATGTATTGCGAATCTGCAAAACCATGTGCTGTCCAAGTATACCAAACACATTAGTGTTTGTTATCATCAGGCAAGGGAGAAGGTTGCGTGGGGTCAGATCACTCCGGTGTATGTGAACACCGAGTATAATGTGGCTGACATCTTTACCAAACCCTTGCCCAGTCCATCGTTCCTGAAGCACAGAGATAGCTTGAGAATCGGTTGAGACTCGAGCGTCAAGGCACTAAGGCTTCAGAGTTTTAGGGTGCGTTCCGGAAGAGTATTAAAAAATGGCATTGAACTCAAAACATTGAACTTGGTCATTAAGTGTCTAAAAGGGGAAGATTGTTTTGTAAACTGATGGGCCGTTAAGGACGTATGGTTACGTGCTAGCAAACCTATATGAAAAGTGAGGACAACGTTGTGTGATTAACACCAACACGTTGTCCTAAATAACAGAGGACGCAATCATGATCAGTTTGCGTAGTGGTTTTAGATACATTGTATGACTTGAACTTCGCCGCCTGTGGAGTACAAGGTTGTGGAAACGCCTGCTTGCGTGTCCAGGAATGGATGTGTTGATCACATAGGATGGTCATATAAGTACCTCCACGCAGTACAGGTCTTGGACAAGTGGCAACTTGGCTACTAGTTAGAGACTCTATTGAGAGTGTACACGTGTGTTTGATTAGGAAATGTGGTATAGCAATCAAGATATACATTGGTAGTGGGGTCAAGTCATGGACACTTTATGTGACTGTGCAGTACAGTATAGGCATCTCGAGAGCTGCGTGCCGTTACTAGTGGTTACGATCGAGATGCATAGAAACGCTAGATCGTGAGCAAGCTTGGCAGTCGCTAGATGTGGACAAAGTCTAATCCGCTTCTCCAAGCCTTGCATTCGCTTGTCCAGTATTTGTGTCTCGAAGAAGAGAGTTTGCTTTGCACATTTCACTGGCAGAACGAAATCGATCCCACTTCGATCCCATTATTGCATTTGGTCCCACTTCGATCCCACTTCGATCCTCCAAGTGCGAAAATTCCCGGGATCAATGTGGGATCGGAGGTGATCAATCTGGGATCAATCTAGGATCAATCTGGGATTTCAGTTGTGGGATCAAAGTGGGATCAAAATGTCCGTTTTGAAACGTTTTGGGATCGATTTTCTTGATCCCACTTTGATCCGGGATCAATCTGGGATCAAAGTGGGAACTGTTTTACTTGATCCCAAGTTGATCCCACATGTTTGCTGGGATCAAAGTGGGATTCAGGTGGGATCAAAGTGGGAACTGCTTTACTTTATCCCAAGTTGATCCCACATGTTTGCTGGGCTCAAAGTGGGATTCAGGTGGGATCAAACTGGGATTCATTTGGGATGATCCAACTGAGCATGGGATGGACATGGGAAGTCCCAGAGAGATCCAGAAAATTACAGAATATCCAGAATATTACAGAATATTAGTAGATTTGGAGCTAATACGTATTACCTTGCTTGGTATAACAAGCTAGCTACTACTGGTATATATACTGTTCCTGAATCGTCTGAGCAGTTCATCGTTCACATTAGTGTTCACTGTAGCAATGAACACTAATACCCACAACCTTGGCCTGGCCAAGGATACTGCCGAATGATGAAATAAGTGTCAAGACCCAAAGCAATTGTGAGCACTAATACCCACAACCTTGTCCTGGCCAGGTAGTCCCAATTCTCACAATGGTGTGCATATATGTTTATATAAACATACTAAATCTGACCCCTGCGACGAGAGGGTGGCACAGAACCCTGTCTGTGGTACTCATGTGCCTACAACACCCTGCAGGGTATGCCCTAATTTGGCTGACGCAGTCCTCAGTCGACGGCACAGCGGAATCCAGATGGCTTGTTCACAGTACCCATATGGAGTACCAATGCAGTACTCTTCAGAATCCAGAAGCACTGTGAGTGCATTGTTACTGCAAATCCGCCCCATCCCCAATCCATGTTAACCTTAACCGCTTCACAATCGTATGCATACCCTTCCCAAGATCAGGAACTTTGTGTATTTATGAAGATAAGGTGAGTTCTATTGTCACATGTTATGCTGGGCCATTGTACAAGACTTGATAATAGAGATCAGCTCAGAAGCTGAATTCTATCATCGTGTCTTGTAATACTACTATAAAACATTAATGACCTCTCACGCACACAGGCGTGTGCGCGTGAGGGTCAGTGTGCAGAGTACTGTTCAGGGTCAGTGTGTGTGTGTGTGTGTGTGTGTGTGTGTGGGGGGGGGGGGGGGGTGTTTGTGCCCGAGTGTCAGTGTCCACGTGTGTGTGTGTGTGTGTGTGTGTGTGTGTGCGCGCGCGCGCGTTATGAGTGGGTTATTGCATGGGGTGTTTCAGCACAAGACACATGGAAGGAGTTGCCCATCGGTACCCGTACCGCATCTGCGCACGCATACAACTGCAGGTGTACTGTACTAGTACAGTACACCTGCAGTTGTGTTTGCGCAGATGCGGTACGGGTACCGATCGACAACTCCTTCCATGTGTCTTGTGCTGGAACAGTACTGTACAGTTTGTGTGCATAAAAGTTGATGATAACAATGACATGTATGTGTGTGTGTGTGTGTGTGTGTGTGTGTGTGCGCGCGCGCTATTTAATGAGCCCCCTGCATGCGGTACTGTGGAGTGTTCCGCCACAAGATGTCACGGAGTTGCGCATCGGTACCACTACACCGTATGCGCACCCATGCACGCACACCCATACCCAGAAAGAGAGGGGGGAGGGGGGGCATAGAAGTTCTGCACACCTTTCGGGACTTTTTCGGGCCTTTCGCAACTGCAGGTGGCACCCTTGTCGCGACTGGCTTGCCTTTCCGCTTCCCGGCAGCGGGTCCAGCTTCTTTGGAAGCAGTAGTGGCCGCCCCCCTGCAGACAGCCGTTCATGTCACGTGGTAATCATGGACATGCTGCACCCTATAGGATATATGGCAGCATAGAGAGACAGAGGGGGGCGGGGGAGACACATGAAGAGAGTAGTTTGAAGCAGACAATAATCACATGTAAACTCAACCACACATCTATGTTTGTTTCCAGGTACATGATTACCTTTCTGGGGGAGCGCCGTGGTGTCTCGCGCTGTAACGATGCCGCAGCAGGAGTGTCACCATGTGTGTGTGTGTGTGTGTGTGTGTGTGTGTGTGTGTGTGTGTGTGTGTGTGTGTGTGTGTGTGTGTGTGTGTGTGTGTGTGTGCGCGCGCGCGTGCTTTTCAATGAGGCCCCTGGGGGAACTGTGGGGGTGTTTCAGCTCCTGACATGCACGGAGTTGCGCACTGGTACCCCGTATGCGCATGCACACCCATACCCAGGGAGAGGGGGGGGGGGGGCAAGAAGGGAACACTGTAATATTGGTTTCACTCACACTACCACCGATGTCCCAACCCTTTCAAGCCAATGCTTGTAACCCGTAACTCAAATTCCATTTCAAATCACCTTGATGAAGACGTTGATAAACATCAGAAAAGCAGGAGGCCAAGGTACATGCCCAAAAGATCGACTCCTGGACAGGATGGAGGCACCAGTGGGAAAAAGGGGAAATATCGTAACAGAAAGAAAGATAGGGGGCGGGGGAAGGGAGGTAGACGGGGCAAGAGGGAGAGAGTGAGAAAGGGGGAAAGGGAGAGATGATAGGGGAGAGAGCAGGTTGGGGGGGGGGGGGCAAACTGTGACAAACAGACATGCAATCGCACGCACGCACCCCCCCTCCCCAACACACACAGACACAGACACAGACACACACACACACACACACACTCACACACACACACACACACACACACACATACTCTCACTCTCTCTGCACATATCAAGTACAGGCAAAACTGCCTCAGGGCTTGTTACACCCTGACACTGATGGCGCAGCATAGCTTGATTGGACCCCAACTCAATGAAACAATACAATCTCAAAAGGTCATTAAAGAAGGCACAGTAGAAAGGCACATTTCTTTCTTACCTTACAGTTGGCCAGCCCAGAGGCCTCAACATGTTCCTACCTCTGCTAGCCATGCCTCATCCCTGCTTAGCCAACCTCTATGGATTGCGGAGACTTCTCAGAATTTCTGCATTTTCCTCTTGTAGTACCCTGCAGGGTACCCAGCTGCTAAGAATGGGTGTGCAATGTTGAAAAACCACGTTGAGGTCCCAATTTGTAGGAGTGATGAGATGTGGTTATTGAAATTTCACTTCTAGAAGTGAAGGGAAGTTCAGGAGGCCCTTGATGGTCCAAACGAAGAGCACCAGCCACCTCATGCTGACAGCACTATTCCTTCAATGCAGTTCCAAGTCACGACCACTAAGGAGTTATTCACTCACGGTCATACTGACGGCGTAGTTTTTGAGCTGGTCAAAGATTGTGATGTACTAAAAGTCGCTCCAACCGTGCTGAGCAATATAGTTTCTTGCCGTGCCAAAACATCCTTGAGAGTCTTCCTAAAAGCATTCTGACAACGGTTCAAAGCATGGAATAAGTAATACAAGAAGCTCGGAGAAACAGAAGGTCGTCCGGAGCACAGAAATTGTGATGGAATGTAGGGATTTCCCGGCATTTCTGGACATTTTCCCTTACCCCCTAGCCTAGGCGCACATGTGGCGCACATGTCGTACGAGCAACGCGAGTACGCACGTGCCTAGCGTCTAGCCTTGGCTTCCTAGCCGTCGAATTCCATTGGATAGTTATGGACGTTACTCTGATAGTAGGATTCAAGGATATTTTCTAGATACTATTGTAGAGGTTTGGTGGACTAGTGCGCTACCATTGGAGGAACGTAAACACACGATCACGAACCACGGGAAGGAACGGATAGAGACGTAAGCCACGGGAAGACACGCACTCAGGTAATCTGGAAGCTTAGTAGACCACAAGTAGGGAGTGGAAGCTCCGTGAGGTGGGGGTTACTTGTAATTGGAAAGAGCGTCCAACTTGTCGGCCATCCGGCCTTGTCTCTCTCTCTCTCTCACAACTTAGAAATTCTCTCTAACTTGTGCATTCTACGACAGAAATTAAAAATGCAGGCGGTGTAGCCGATGGTTGCAAGCTCAAGCAACTCCGGCGTCAAGAGTTCAATGATAGACATGAAACAAAATTGCCTCCACAAACACAAAATCTATCTTCGGAATGTTGGTCTTTGTGTGGTTCCAACTCACAGAACACTGTTGGACCAATTCCGCACTCGAGGTCTGACCACGGTGGGTCCGGGACCCAGGGTCCCGCAACGTGACAGTGTCAGTGACACTGTCACAGGAACGGCAGAATCGTAGTGCAGCTGCCCCGACTTGTCCTGGACAAATTGTGCGTTTCCATGGGAGGTTAAAGGTATCCAGCTGCGCTGTATCCTTTATTTTCTACCATTATTCACTAATCTGAAGCTGGAGATTGGAAGCAGCTCAGCGGTGACTACCTCGGTTCCAGTTTGCACAGTGCCCGTTGCCTGTGTGTTCTTTTTGGATGAGCTTCTTCATGGTTATTATTTGGGGAAAAATTTTCAAGAGTTATGATTTAGATGAGTTGTGTGGTTTTAAACGAGCAGCTCAAGGGTGCTTCACCAGGTAGGTCACTTTGGGTTTCGTCAGTCCGTTTTGGCTTTCATGCCTGGCCGGCTAGAAGCAACAAACAAGATTTCCGAACTTGCTTCTGTTCATATTCGTACGTGAACTACCCGTCTCTTTGCCTGTATGTCCAGGAAACAGAACTCTTGTGGGTGAGGCCCCATCTTGCAGGGCTAACTCTGAAAAACCATCTCGTGCAACAGTTTGGGGATTGTTTAGGCGGGGCCACTCAGGTGCAGAACAGGGAGGCCAGAGCTGCCTGCTCAATGCGTGTAAAAAGCAGAGGCCAGAGCAGCTGACACAAGGAACTGCTGCTTTCTGCCATGCACGGGCGCCAACGCTTACGCCTCTCTCTCCCGTCCTGCCTCCTTCTCCCTCCCTTCCCCCCTCTACCACCCTCTCCCCCCCCCTCTCTCTCTCTCACTCTCTCTCTCTCTCTCTCTCTCTCTCTCTCTCTCTCTCTCTCTCTCTCTCTCTCTCTCTCTCTCTCCCTCCCTCTCTCTCTCTCTCTCTCTCTCTCTCTCTCTCTCTCTCTCTCTCTCTCTCTCTCTCTCTCTCTCTCTCTCTCTCTCTTTCTTCTTCACCATTTAACGCGTTTGAGCCTGGGGCGTGCATGTGGAGAATCTTGACTGGAGATGAACTTCAAAGTACATCTCAATCAAGGGATACCCCTGTCCATAGTGTCAGAGGTTTCCTTATCCAGGGATGCAGTTCTTTGGTGCAAATGTGGAGCCAGGTTTTGCTTGGCTACTGGCATGGCATTCGCTTGGCTACTGGCATGGCAAGTGCGTCCTTTCACAATAGAAAGGGGCATTCAGGTGCACCTGGCTTCTTGGCTTTTGGATTCAGTTTTGCGCTAGATTACCCAATTTGCAAGGCAGTTTACAGAGTAGCCGGCTACTTCATTGTTCTACAGTATGACGATGGGTCATACTGGTACCTTCATCGGTACCCAAGCATTTCGCGCGCGCGCGCGCTCTTTCTCTCTCTCTTTCTCTCTCTCTCTCTCTCTCTCTCTCTCTCTTCTCTCTCTCTCTCTCTCTCTCTCTCTCCTCTCCTCTCTCTCCTCTCCTCTCTCTCTCTCTCTCTCTCTCTCTCTCTCTCTCTCTCTCTCTCTCTCTCTCTCTCTCTCTCTCTCTCTCTCTCTCTCCTCTCTCTCTCTCTCTCTCTCTCCCCCTCCCTCCCCCCCCCCTCCCTCTGGGTGACCAAATGTGTGTGTGTGTGCGTGTGCGCGCGCGCGCGCGCGCGCGCGCGTGTGTGTGTGTGTGTGTGTGTGTGTGTGTGTGTGTGTGTGTGTGTGTGTGTGTGTGTGTGTGTGTGTGTGTGTGTGTGTGTGTGTGTGTTAGGGGTGTCCTGGCTCTGGCAGAGCGCAGCTGCGCCAGAGCCGAGATCAGGGAGTTGCAGGGTTTAAGTACCTTCTTTTTTGATATGGTAGTGGTCTTTGGAAGGAGGGGGTTGGCACAACGATTGCACATGCATTATCCTCACTTACAGATGGTTGTGAACCCTGGCCAAAACAATCTGAGGTGCCAGACATCCATCCTTTGGTACTTTCCTTGGTACAAGGGGGGGGGGTGATCAATCTGGGATCAATGTGAGATCGATGTGAAGAGGTGGGATCGAACTGGGATTCGACCACAGAATCCCACCCAAGTGGGAACGAAGTGGGATCTCCCGACAGCTGCCAGGGATCGAAGTGGGATCGAAGTGGGACCTAGGGACCGAACTGGGATCGAAGTGGGACCAATTTCGATCTGCCAGTGTTCAAAACTGGTAAGCACATGATCTGCGGAAAGGTAACGGTCACAGCCGGTGGCTGCGATCGCACGGTTTAGGTGTTTGTTTGCTGTTAAGTTCATGGATTAGGTATTGATGGGAGTGTTTATTGAACAGGGAAATGTGGCTTGTATTATTACTGTTGTGCATGCAGTAATAGCTACCGTGCATCAAGGGTTGTGCACCTGGAAGTAGCGATGAGTACTGTTACTCACTTAACACAAGCTTCTTCTGTTCAAATGATCGTTGTTTTTTATTAAACTGATGGCATCGTATGTGTGCACAGTGTTGTGGAGTGTTCCGTAAGTAAACTCCTGTATTGGGCTACTGTGGCCAAGGGTGCCAAGGGGAAGCAGCCGGGTACGTTGCACACATTACGATAATCAGTAAATGTGTTTAAACATTGGTTAGATATATTTTGAGGATGTTAACGAACACCCAGTTAAGTTACGGTCTGGGGTTGCAGGATGGTCTAAATGGCAGTACGTCACTGATTTAGATCTTGTATTGACTTTGAGAGTGTTGCGTTCACCAGGTAAATAGATTCAACCAATGTAACGAGTCGCTAGATGTGGACATAGTCATATCCGCTTCTCCAAGCCTTGCATTTGCTTGTCCAGTATTTGTGCCTCGAAGAAGAGAGTTTGCTTTGCACACTTAACACTGGGAAATGTGGCTTGCATTATTACTGTTGTGCATGCAGTAACAGCTACCGTGCATCAAGGGTTGTGCACCTGGAAGTAGCGAGCGTTGTGGAGTGTTCCGTAAGTAAAACTTCTGTATTGGGCTGCTGTGGCCAAGGGTGCCAAGGGTAAAGCAGCCGGGATGATCTAAATGGCAGTACGTCACTGATTCAGATCTTGCATTGACCTTGAGAGTGTTGCGTTCAATAGATACGTCCCTCTACGTGCAAACGGGCAAGCTGACAGTTACGTCCACCACCACCTACTACATGTCAGACCGGCCCCAACTCGTTCAGTTTGGGCCTACCAGAGGTATGAGTTTGCCACGTGGGCCTTCCCTAAATGGTTGGAAATTCTAACCACTCGGGGATTCCAACTTGGAATCCCCGAGTGGAACCTTTCAGGCAAGCACTGCTGTAAAGCGGGGAACCGCTGCATAGTGGGAGGGACGCGCCATGGCGCGTGGAGGGGGCAAACGCGGCAGGGACGTGCGTGTGCTAGCGGGGTTTATCATTTTGACGGGGTGGTGACGTATCGTTGCAGTGGCGTGTGTGTGTGTGTGTGTGTGGGGGGGGGGGGGCTTCTTCGCGTAAGAAGAGGACGCGGCTGTTTACTGTGCGTGTGACAGGTCTACGTCCTTTTGCATGCCGTGTGCCTGTTGTTCAAAGGACCGTGTGGCGGGCGTGTGGGGTGTGTGGGTACTGGATCTGGTGGCAAAGGCACGGATGCCGCTGTGTGTCGTGGGATTTTGGCCGGGACGCGCACATGTAACGTGTATGCAAGGGTGGGCAGGTCGGTGCGTGCGTCATGCTGGGGTGCGTGACGAGCTCCGTGATGGTTGAAGAGGGGGGGCATGTCATTGCAGGTGGTATTTTCGGCCTGTTGATGCAATTATGGGGGCGATTTAAAGCTGTAATCAATGGCACAGGGGTGGTCTCGGAAGCTTAGGCGAGGGTTTACATCGTTTTGTGTCGGTTAGTCCTTATCATGTATAGCCATAGTTATGGTTGCAGCGTGGGTTAAAGCTGAGGAATTACGCGGGGCGGCATTACGCGGGGGTTTGTTGTTTGCGTGTGCTGACGGGGTATGGGTGTGCATGGCATGGGAGATGGTAGTCGGTGGAACGTCAGGCCGCTGGTCGCGCCTTCCGGACGGTCTGCTGAACTGCTGTAGCAGCGGTGTTTTTGGCGGTGTTTTTGGCGGTGTTTAGGAAATGGGGTGATGATTTCAGCGTGTGGGAAGCTGGGGTTGTCGGTTTTGAATTCCAATGAGATGTACGATGTTGACGGTGGTCGACTTTTTTGAAGGTGCTGGCATAACTTGGATGTTTGACATTACTTTGTGGTTGTCCTTAAGGTGGTTGTCCTTACTTTGTGGTTGTCCTCAAGCTTGCGGGTCTAATAGTGCCGGTATATCACGTACATAAGTTTAACTGCAGAGATGTCGTCATTGGTCCCTTTAAGGCAGGGGTATGGTTTTAAACGCCCGGGGAACCGTACCGGGTTGAGCAGTTCCCAGCGGGATGTGCTTCGCATAGAACGGGATAGTACGGTCGGCTCTGTGAAGGTTAAACTGGAGTGTCTTCGGAAGGTAGTTGATAAGGGTTGCGCATTGAAGCCCTTGATAATTCCGCCAGTGGAGGTATGGACCCTGGTTGTGGTTCCTGCGCAGAACAGTGGCGAAAGTGCGGGTGGCTTTGGGGAACGTTGACATGAGGGAAGTAGGGTTTCTGCAGGGAACTAGGGAAGGGAGGGATGTACCTGATCGGCGGGAGCGGTCCAGGGTACCCTGTAGGACTACCCGTTAGTGCAGGGCTCGATCGGCAGACTCGGCATTTCTGGCGTTGATGCTGGCCGATGGATTGTTTGAGGATTGCGTGATTGACAAGGTTTTGGGTGTCCGGTATGGAAAATGTTGCCGTGCGGTAGTTGCACCTTCGGGGATCGGTGCCCTTGTGGAAGCCGATCGGGAACGATTGCTGGATGTCGTATGTGATCCGGGGGTTGGGGGCACCGACGGCCAGGTGTAGAGGTGTCAGAGGGACAGAGGTGGTGGTGTGGCGGTTGAGACTGCAGAATCGAGGGGTGTTTGCGTATGTCTGGAGATATGGGGTGTGTGACGCAATATTGTTGACTGATCCTGTCGTGGGTGGCCAGGTTGCAGACGCTCTCGGTGGTGAGATTGTTGAGCTGTATGGGGAAGCAGCCACAAGGTTGACGGCCGCGTAGCGGCTGGCTGAGCAGGCCTCCTTCGTGCACCTTGGGATATATGGGGATGGTATGCCCGCTTCTGCTGCA
Organism: Botryococcus braunii; assembly: GCA_002005505.1. Lineage (NCBI taxonomy): Eukaryota > Viridiplantae > Chlorophyta > Trebouxiophyceae > Botryococcus > Botryococcus braunii. Next base: position 729,056 of record KV908354.1, read on the forward strand.
GTTTCGTAAGTGGTTGTGGGGGTATTAGTGTTTGTGGGAAGCGTCGGGTGCTGTAGATGTGAGGAGGGTGGTGGGTCATTGGGGGGCATGTTGACTGTGCTGTGGTTAAGAGGGGGGGGGGGGACGCGGTTGTGTGATGCAGGCAACTGTCTCGTCGCGAGTATGGTGTGTGGCACAGTTATGGTTGGAGGTGATGCATCACCGCGCGAGTGGCTGAAAATGGCGGATCCTAATGAGCCATTGGGGAGCGTGGTTGTGCGAGCGCGGTGTGCGCTGTCGGAAATTGCAAGGGAAATGGCAGTGGAGGTGCGTGTGGCAATCAGGATTGGCAGTTGAGGTGTGTTGAGTTTTGTGTGGCCTGGGGTTTGGGGAATGGGGATGCTGTTGTTGTAGTTGCAGTCCTGTTGTGCGGGCCGTGGCTGAATGGTGGTGCATGTGCAGGGGGTGGCGGACTTCGCGGTAATGACTAATGACTTGATTGACTCAGCAGTCGCGGCTACAGTCGCATATTTGGACAGGGTGGTCGTAACTGTGACGGGGTGTATGAACCATAATGCGAAGGACCTGGGGGGAATTGTGTCCGGGACTGTGTACCTCCCTGCAGGTGTGGCTGGGACTAGGTTATCGGTACTGCTCCGTGTTTCCTGTCATGGATTGCTCATTTGGGGTTGTGCATCTGAAGGTGTTTGGATTTGCACATTCCAGTTTTGAGTTTTATAGAATGGCACGGTCCAGCGTCAATCTACACACATTTCAGACACCCTGCAAGTATTGCAATCGTCAGCAACACTTAGCATAAAGCAGTTGGACAGCCCTTATCCGCTTGGAGGGCTTCACAGACTGGAGTTCGACAATGTATGAACTATTACAATGTGTGTGTGTGTTAATGCGACTCACTAAGCTAAGCATAACATATAGGGATACCTGCAAGTATTGCAATCGTCAGCAACACTTAGCATAAAGCAGTTGGACAGCCCTTATCCGCTTGGAGGGCTTCACAGACTGGAGTTCGACAATGTATGAACTGACCAGTCCCTCTGCCTTAACCCTTTAAATACCTCAGGAGGTCTGACATCATTGCCTCCTCTGCATTTGCTTGTCTTTGTCACTCTAACACTACGGAGAGCTGATCTGCGGCTCCGTACTATGCGTGAATTCGTAGAACCGTACACTTCATCGTTCAGTCCTACCGGATTCTTCACGAACTCGACCCGAAAATATCTAGCCCGTATAAACGACAAGATCTATCCACAAGAGTTTCGATCCAGAACCTCGGAGCCGACCGTACGCTCCGTGAAATGACTCGACGAGAAGATATTAACTCCGTGAACCCGTTCGGATCTCGATCTGATCACCGAGTTAGTTCCTGAGACCTTTAAACCACTCGGAGTTGGCGCATTTACGTCTAACTTACTCGAATCTCACGATAAGAACCGTAATTGCACCCCGGAACTTCTACTGTAAGTCCGTAACACCCTGTACACTCCAGGATAAAGTCTGCAGGCCCTTTAACTTTATTCAAATGTCATGAGTAAGTCTCAAATGTCCTTTATCAGTCAATATACTTCACATTTATTCTATACACCAAGTATATCAACAACGTGTCATGCAGTACACCTGTACCTTATGCAGCTGTACCTTATTTGGACTCTTCAAACATGCAGACAAATGTAGGGGACTCTCATCAGATGTGAAGTGAAATTTTCCCAAGTACAGCTGATGATCCCCATTTTATAACACCTCCCCTCATGTGCAGGAGTGGACAAATAAGCAATCCCAAATCACTTCAGCCAGGCACAAACAGCTGTGCTCAATCAGTTGGCTTCATTTCAAGCCAGCCTGTGCTCTAAGCTTTATGAAGGGAGCTTTGGCCAAAACCTTCGTGAACATATCAGCAATATTTTCTGCAGTGCCCACATATTTTGGAATGATAGCACCCTTCTCCACTTCATCCCTCACCCTGTGGTACCTCACTGCAATATGCTTGGTCCTAGTTGAGATGGGGATTCCTTTAATATTTGCAAGGGCACCTGTGTTGTCAGTATACACCACAACACCACCTTCCCCCTCTCCCAGATCAGACATTAACTTGCTGAACCAAAGCGCTTCTTGCACCCCAGTACACATGGAGATGAACTCTGCCTCAACAGTAGACAGAGCCACCAGTGGCTGCAGTTTACTGCCCCAAGAGACTGCTGCACCACTGGACATAAATACGTAGCCTGATGTAGCCTTTCTGCCATCCAGATCACCTGCATAGTCAGAATCTACAAAGGCTTCCAAGCCTCCCTTTCCCCTTTCCCACTCCAAACCCAGCTCCTTGGTTGCTGCCAGGTACCTCAGCACATTCATGCCTGCGCTCAAATGCGTTGAAGTGGGCTGGTTAGAGAATCTTGCTAATAAACCAGCTGAGTAGGATAGGTCTGGCCTCACAGTGTTGGCTAAATACAATATCCCTCCCACAAGTTCCCTGAAACGATTTTCTGAAGGGAGGGGATCACCAACATCTTTCTGCAATTTCCAGGATGCATCAAGGGGAACTGATTTTGTGCGACAGTTTGTCATGTCAAAGCTCTCAAGAATGTCTGTGACCAGTTTCTCGTTTGACAACTTAATACTTTTCAGCACACCACCCTCATCATACTGAAATGATAACTGCATCCCAAGAAAGTGCCTTGCTTCACCCAAGTCTTTCACTGAAAACTTTGCCGACAGTAAAGATTTGGTCTTTTCTATGCTTGCAATATCTTCAGACACTATCAGTATGTCATCAACATATAGCAGCAAATACACAGTGGCTCCCTCTACACTCTGAAGTATGAATAATGAAGGATCTGCATCTGAAATTACAAATCCAGCAGATTTCAGATAGGAGCTAATCGTTACGTACCATGCACGTGGAGCTTGCTTTAACCCATACAGTGCCTTGTGCAGTTGACAAACAGTGTTGGGCCCACCCACATGATACCCTTCAGGTTGTTTGACTTTAACGTCCTCTGCCAAGTCCCCATGCAGAAAGGCAGTGCTCACATCCATTTGATGGACTCTCATGTCCCTGGTCACTGCTAGGGACAACAGATATCTTAGTGTTGAATGTTTGGAAACTGGGGCATACACTTCAGTGTAATCAACCCCATATATTTGTTTAAAGCCTTTTGCCACCAGTCTTGCCTTGAACCGTTCCACTTCCCCAAGTTCAGACAATTTCACTTTGTACACCCATTTGACTGGCAGGGCCTTCTTGAATTCTTTGTTATCCACCACCACATATGACCATGTGCCCAATGCTTTGAGTGATTTCATTTCCTCATCCATGGCTTGTACCCATTTGTCAGCTTCAGGAGAGTTTACTGCATCTACATATGTGGCTGGTTCAACAATTACCGTGTCTTTCTGTACTTGTACGTATCCACAGAAATTTGAGAATGTGTTTGTTTGGTTTGTTTCTGATGTGTGTATTGTATTACGTTTCCTCTCAGGATACCTCCCTCCAAACAAACCAGCAGGTGAGTGGGGAATACTGGCAGCCAGGAAATCAAATTCCACTGGCTCTAAGTGAGGGTCTGAGACATAACCCTCAACACTGTTGTGGCTGGTGACTTGTGTAACACCCCCATTAAAGGGGCGCGCACCCAGACTGCTTGTGGAACGGGTTTCTGGCACTTCCAAGTCCAGATCACCCGCGAGCCCTTTATGACCACCCCTAGTCTCCATTGGTATTGACTCCTGCTGAGCCAATACCTCCCCTGGCTCCCCTGCCATCCCTGCGCTCAACTGCTCACCTGCGCGCACCTGCGCACCTGGACTAGTAACCTCTAAACTGCCCAAGGGGGCCAGAGAAACATCAGGCATGCTTGCAGGAACATCAGTGAGGGGTTCTGTGGGACCATCCTCATCTGTAGTGTAATCAAAAGCGCTGTCAGACTCAACTAAGTCTGGCACGTCTGAAAGATCATCATTTACTGTACCTGCAGGGTCACTGCCAGACACGTCTGCAGTGACTTCCTCAAACCTGACAAATTCCCTAGCATGGACATCGACTTTGCCATCAATAAGCACTCTGTAGTTTTGACGGAGATCATCATATCCAAGAAAAATACCTTCAGAGCTTACACAGTCGAACTTTCCTGCCCTTTTGGACTTCAGAATTAATGCAAAACATTTGCAACCAAACACACGCAAGTGGCTGAGATTAGGCTTATGACCAAACCATGCTTCAAAGGGAGTAATACTCAAATTTGCAACAGCACACACATTCCTGAGGTAATTTGCAGTAAGCAGAGCATCACCCCAATATTCAGTTGGAAGATCTGTGGCTGCCAGCATGGCCCTCGCCCTCTCTTGCAGAGTCCTGTTCAGTCTCTCAATCTTCCCGGTCTGCTCATGAGCATAAGGAGCAGTCTTCTGATGGACCACTCCATATTTCCTACAGAATTTGTCCAAACCAATAAACTCAGTGCCATTGTCAGTACGTATGTACTTGACCCTGCATTCACACTGATTCTGCCATGTAGTGAGAAGAAGTGTGGCCTCTTTCACTGCATCGGACTTAGATTTTAACAGGATGACTTTGGAGAATTCTGTGAATTCATCAATGACAGTTAAAGCATACTTTTCACCATCATTTGATTCAGGACTGATTGGACCTATCACATCCATATGTACCACTTCAAGTTTCCTAGTACATTTGGTGTTAGTTGTTTTAAAGGGTTGTGTAGTCATCTTCCCCAACATGCATGGTTCACACACTCCATGGTTTCCAATGTGCTTTGACAAATCAATAGTGGGAAGAGACATCCCTTTAACCATGTCCTCTTTTCTCATCCTTGACATATTGTGAGGTGACAAGTGACCTAAACGTTTGTGCCATAGGTCCACTTTCTCTATGTCTATTTGTGCTATGCAAGTCTCAACTTGGTTTACCTCCTTACTGAATGTCACATGTTTTTCAGTAATGGACAAGTCAATGAACCATTGATAAGGAAAGCAGTGTTCTGCATAACCTAAATTGGTTCCATTTGAATCTGTGATAAAACATTCAATGCCTAGAATATCCACATTTAGGCCATCAAGATATGCTTTTCCCACAGACAGCAAATATTTCTTGGAGGTAGGGACATACTTGACATTGTAAAGAACAAAGGATGTTCCAAACTCTGAGAATACTTTCATTTTACCCTCTCCAAGTATAGCTTCCCTTTTCCCGTTTGCCACTACAAGGTATTCTGGGTCCTTGTACTCAACATAGTCTATCATATTCTCTTTGCTAGGGGAAATATGATCAGTTGAGCCGCTATCAATCAGCCAAGCAGGCAGGGAGGGGGTTGAATTTACTGATTCCCTTCTTACACAGTTGCTAGATCCCTCCCTTGAGTACTGCTCCAACTTGGGGCAGTTCCTCTTCACATGACCTGGCTCCTTACAGTGGTAACATAGGAGCGTTGACCTTCCTTGCTGTTGGAAAGCCTGTCTGCCTGCCTGAGCATCATTCACACTTTCCTTAGTATCTCTCGGTACCTCAACATTGTGTGCAGATGGCCTTCCAGCATTAATTTTGCTCCCACCCTTATTCCCATATGTTGGATTTGTAACGTTTCTAACATATGGCTTGGGTGCTGGTGTGCTTGCTTTCTTGTTTTGTAACTTACTGTATGTGAGTTCAAGAACATGTTGCAACTTATGTATGTCTGCTTTATCATAGCAGACAGAAGTTTGAAATTGTCTGTCTGCCTCATATTCATCAGACAAGCCCGCCAATAACATGGCACACAATGTGAGATCAGAATAAAACTCGCCCAAACTCTTGATAGTATTTGCGATTTTCCTCCCTCTTAAGATGTATGCAGATGGCTTTTCTCCTGGGAACATGGTCAAGGTCCTAGCCTCATTGTGTAGACTGATTAACTTGCCTTGTGCCCTTACCCTGAATACGTCTAGAAGGGTATGCCACATCACATAAGCTGAATACTGGTCTGAGATTTGTACCAAATACTCTTCAGTGCAAGACTGTGTTATAAGTGTCTGAGCTTTGAAGTCATCCAAGGAACCCTCACAGTCATCATGCACACAATATGCAACTCCCATTTCCATTAACATGGTGTAAACATGTTTGCTCCACATCACCCAATTGTTGTCGTTTAACTTAATTGGTTCCAGTTTCGGAGTAAGTTTTTGATATGAATATGGGACAGGGCCAGTGGGGTAAGTGACACCAGGAAAACCTGTAGACGTGAACGAAGCAGGTCTTCTGCCACCAGGAGGAATACCTCCTGTGGGTGGACCACCACTAAAAGGGGGACCCCCACCACCACCACCACCTGGCCCACCAGGCCCACCAGGACCTCCAGGCCCACCAGGACCTCCACCGCCACCACCACCAGCCCCACCACTAGGGCCACCACCACCAGGAACACCCCCAGCAGCACTGATAATAGGAACATTACCGTAAAATGTCGCTCTCGGTGCTTGACTGGGGCGCTGTGTAGCTCCTGCAGGACCAACAGGAGGGCCCCCACTGTATGGAGGACCTCCACCAGGAGGACCAGCTCCTGGAAGTACCATTGGGACAGCTGCAGCAGCCTGTGTTGTTGCCTGTGGGATGTTTGGCAATGTGGGGTTAAGACTATTTAACATTGCAGTAGTTATACTAACTGGCAACATGCCCCCACTGGGGAGGGGAACGTACACTAACTGTGTACCACCTAGTTGTGCGTTTTGAGAGACATTCACACCGACACTATTAGCCAAAGGAAGATGCAGGTTGCGTTACTTGTGACTGACTGATTTGCACAGCAGCATTGCTGACATTTGTCCTAGGCAAAGCAAGTGAAGGTTGAAAATTACCTCTTGTCACAGCTGGGCCACTAGTAACAGGAACACTTCTAGTTCTAAGTGCCCTACTAGCTAATAAACCGGGATTGAACCCATGTACCTGTCTTGCACCTGGTGCCTGTCTCCCAGGCTGATTTGAAGGACCACCTGAGTGCACTTCAACAGACTCAGTCAGTAAACTACTCTGCTCAAGAGATGAGTAATTTGGTTGGCTGTCATTTTCTGTATCAGATACTTCACTCTCGTCTTCATTGCTGGAGTGTTGCAAACCAGGATTTTCATGCAAGGCATTAATACCAGAGGGAGAATACACATCTTCCTCATACATAGTGTTATACACACCTTCTATTGAGACAGGAACATCATATGGTTCCTCCACTATCTCAGAAAGGGTATACGTAGCACTCATAATCAGCTAGTCCTATACCTCAAGGACAGCTCAACTGCAAACACTAGTACTTTTCCTTAAAGACAAGTGATGCAATCACACACAGATCCTATTCCTCAAGGACTGTAAACAACTACTCTTTTACCACAAAGAGAAGTCAAAGATTGTTAAAACACCGATCCTATACCACAAGGACGGCACAACTGCAAGCACTAGTACTTTTCCTCAAAGACAAGTGATGCAATCAACCACAGATCCTATCTTTCAAGGTCTGTAAACAACTACTCTTTTACCACAAAGAGAAGTCAAGTTTGTTAACACCGCCGATTCTATACGTCTAGATCAGCCGATCGTGACCACGTGTCACCGAGTTAAGAAAGAAATAATTTACCAACCTTGGTTTTCTGCACCAGAAAACCTCCACACAACTTACCGTGCCTCTCTCACCACCACTTTGACTTAATCGTCAAAGCAGCCGAGAAGCCCTTCGACCAAAGATGCCCGCAACAGATATTTAGGGTCGATTCTCTGAAGTAAACCCAATAAATTGGATCTGCAAACAGAGAGCCAACACCTATCTACCTTTAGATTGCAAAGAACCGTGTGGACAAGGCGTATTGCCCACACAAGACGAGGTAGATCACCACGCCGACCGTGTCATTGAGCTTCGCCGATACCATTTTATAGAATGGCACGGTCCAGCGTCAATCTACACACATTTCAGACACCCTGCAAGTATTGCAATCGTCAGCAACACTTAGCATAAAGCAGTTGGACAGCCCTTATCCGCTTGGAGGGCTTCACAGACTGGAGTTCGACAATGTATGAACTATTACAATGTGTGTGTGTGTTAATGCGACTCACTAAGCTAAGCATAACATATAGGGATACCTGCAAGTATTGCAATCGTCAGCAACACTTAGCATAAAGCAGTTGGACAGCCCTTATCCGCTTGGAGGGCTTCACAGACTGGAGTTCGACAATGTATGAACTGACCAGTCCCTCTGCCTTAACCCTTTAAATACCTCAGGAGGTCTGACATCATTGCCTCCTCTGCATTTGCTTGTCTTTGTCACTCTAACACTACGGAGAGCTGATCTGCGGCTCCGTACTATGCGTGAATTCGTAGAACCGTACACTTCATCGTTCAGTCCTACCGGATTCTTCACGAACTCGACCCGAAAATATCTAGCCCGTATAAACGACAAGATCTATCCACAAGAGTTTCGATCCAGAACCTCGGAGCCGACCGTACGCTCCGTGAAATGACTCGACGAGAAGATATTAACTCCGTGAACCCGTTCGGATCTCGATCTGATCACCGAGTTAGTTCCTGAGACCTTTAAACCACTCGGAGTTGGCGCATTTACGTCTAACTTACTCGAATCTCACGATAAGAACCGTAATTGCACCCCGGAACTTCTACTGTAAGTCCGTAACACCCTGTACACTCCAGGATAAAGTCTGCAGGCCCTTTAACTTTATTCAAATGTCATGAGTAAGTCTCAAATGTCCTTTATCAGTCAATATACTTCACATTTATTCTATACACCAAGTACATCAACAGCGTGTCATGCAGTACACCTGTACCTTATGCAGCTGTACCTTATTTGGACTCTTCAAACATGCAGACAAATGTAGGGGACTCTCATCAGATGTGAAGTGAAATTTTCCCAAGTACAGCTGATGATCCCCATTTTATAACATTGAGCCTGTGGTTGGATGAAAGCTGTAATTCAGGGGGGAATGGCTGTATATTGCAGGTGTTGAGTATGGAGCGGCCGATGTGGCACACACTTCATTTTTGGATCAGGCAACCACTATGACCTGGTGCTGCCAGTGGTGCCGTTCCTGTAACGGAATGCGAGGATTTCCGAGCATTTCGGGACATTTGCGGGAGACGCCCTTTGGCGCCACACTGCACGCCCGTGGGAGCCACGTGGTTAGCCGCTCGAACGAGAGTAGCACCTTCCGTCGATGATGGTTGCTTACGCCATGCATAGTTGGCACTCCGTCATTGCGTGTGTTTGATGACAATAGTTGTCACCGTTAGCACGCCAGCGAGTGGGCGATCTAGGGCTCTCACGAAGGATAGAGGGACAGAAGTCGTACATGGGCCGAGTCCGAATCATAGGCGTCCCCTGGCTAGGAATCCGCGTGCCGAGTAGATTAACACGAGAGGACAGAACTGGAGAAACCACAAGGGTAAGCTGTGTGGTGGGGTGGTTCTTGTAAACGCTTGCTTGCCCCAAGTGACGGACCTCGTGTCGCGCCTCGTTCCTTGCTCCCCTCCTGCCTTACTTCCTTATAAATTCCGCTGAGTTATTACATTTGGTATCTGCGAAAGCCTTATCAATCCTTTGGGGTTTTCGATCAAGTTGTTGGAAGTTGGCAGATGCCGATGCAAGGATCTAACTTTGGGATGCCCCTCGTAGATGAGCTCGGTGACATCAGATAGGTTTAAAAACCTTTCTGAGGACGACCGAAGCCTTTTGGAAGGTTCTTTGCGGGAAGGCTTCGAGGTTACGGATTTGTTAGAGGAGGACGTCGATTCCATGAACCCGATCGCCCCTACAACCGAGGGATCGGAAGGCAAAAGGAAGAAACGCCCCTTGTCAAAGGATGAAATTGAAGAATACATTAACACGTTAGTCGAACAAAAGTTGGAGGCTCGGCAGGCTGAGGCCCAAGCACCGATCCTCAAACCTGTGATGGAATGTAGGGATTTCCCGGCATTTCTGGACATTTCCCTTACCCCCTAGCCTAGGCGCACATGTGGCGCACATGTCGTACGAGCAACGCGAGTACGTGCCTAGTGTAACCGCGCTCGAGGGCTCGTTCCGAGCAGCGGCGGTACAATCGAAGGTCAGTGCGATCGTCATTTGATATCTCGTTACCGAGCGTTACTTCAGCGGGTTGGTCTTGACGGCTCAGCAACGTGCAGATAAGAGACTTCGAAGAGACTTCAAGATCAGCGAATGTAATCATCGAATCTGCCTTTCCGTCTCCGTCTGACTCTAATTACATCCTGTTGTAAAATGGGCCCCCTTGGGGCTCAGTGGAGAATTTCTAAGTTGGTAAATTCCCACTGTGATTGTGTGTATTTGTGAAGTGACGTGACTGGTGCAAACATAATGGTCACTGACCTGAGTCAGGTGTCACTCATTAGACATATATTGAGGTACGTGGTACCTGTAAACCCTATCTTAGTGTTTATAGGGTTGTTTACGGACTGATTCGGATGATTCGGACATTGGTTAAGGTGCTAACGGGTAGATTCGGGCAAGTAAAGTCCAAATGGTGTTGTATCCGGACCATCTTAGGCACCTACTGCTACCTTAGTGTTCGTGCCAGACTCTGAGTAGTCCTACGGACGTCATTTGCATTGATCGAGTCGTTAAGGCCATTCGAGGGCTGGTCGGATGCGGTAATCCGTCTTAGCGGTCAGTACTTTTGACGATGCTTGAATGGTACAACGGGATTCGCACGGATAGCGGGACATTCCGCA
>KV908354.1:741048-848245 GCA_002005505.1 Botryococcus braunii
GGCATGGCTGATTGTCTCCAAGATGTATTTTTTTTTTGAGATCAGTTCGTCTTTTTGGTACGATCATCCATGTGTGGTACTGTTCCTGCATAGACTGCTAAGACTGCAGCTTATTGCAGGTATCCCTTGATTAGTTGTTCCTTAGTTAGAGCAGTTACACTTTAGTGCACTTGCATTGTAAATAGATCTTGTTGCTTCGCAGACTCAGTACTTGAGCAGTCGTCCTTGTTTGGTACGATCATCAATGTGTGGTACTGTTCCTGCATAGACTGCTAAGACTGCAGCTTATTGCAGGGATGAAGAAGCTGGGTTGAAATGAAGGCGGCAATGGACAAAGGGGTGGGACAACGGCAGCCGATTTTCCAACATGGTATCGGCGACAGCTTCGGCTGTCGTTGGTTCGTGTTCCTGGACCAGGAGGACCTCGTCGGTTGCTCGGCTGGTTTCAGAACTATACTTCGATGTCATTGCCAACGGAAGAGTATGATCTGGACGTGGTGGAACTTGTCTCGCATGAAAACGATCAGCTGCTGATCGGCTGTGCTGGTGTTTTTGCTTGAAAGTTCATTTGTTGATCTATTTTGAGTAACATGATGAGCATGAAGCACTTTGGCTTTAATGGATTTGCGGGCAAGCAATCAATACATTGTATGGCATGCTTTGACTGTGGCAGTATGCAAAAGGTCCTTGCGCAAGAGCTCTCTTCGATGTTTAAGAGGTGAAAGAAGCATATAGTGCTTTCTCTAAACGATTGGAAAGCTGCCATGTCAGTAGTGCTTGACTACTTAGGAAGAAGAGACATCCTTGGTGTGGGTGTACTTCTTTGCATGTGCAAGAATGCATTGATATGCTTTGTAGGCAGTCGCTTACGTACTGATTACACTTATAAAGGTGATAGCAACATAAGTGTGGTTGCTGTTTGTTGTTTATGAAAGTATTCATAAGAACTGACATTTTGCAAATGGTTTGCAAAGCTGACAGGAAGAAGGCCATGAGGGATTAAAGGTAATTCTTCAGTAAAGCGCATGTTAATTACCCTCTTTGAAGATGGATCTTCAAGTTTCAGCATTGTAGTATTTCCAAGGTAGGAAATACGTTGACCTTTGGGGCTGATGGGTGACATGAGTTTGTCACCTAGGGGTACTTATGATTGTGGATTGGAAGGCAATTGATGACTTACCTTCCTTGTTGTTAAGCGCTTTGCCTTGTTTATAAAGATTATGCATTAATGATATGCATTGGTTATTTGGGTCTAGTGTTGATCCTTGGTATACTTGCCTTAATTTGGTAGTAGGCCAAAGGTTAGGCATGTGCTTATTTAGAGTGTGATCAAGTGAGTGGTCACTAGATATGAAATAAGCATGTTATTTGACATTGATGTGGTGACAATTGACAATTCACTTGTGATACAAATGATTGCTCACTTGTGTGGCTGATTCCTTGTTGTGCATGCTTAAGCTTGAAGTATGGTGGGCTTTATTCTATAGGTGCTATTTGGTAAGTCACCCATAATAAGAATTAAGCTCTCCATAGCTTCATGAACTTGGTGGCATGTGCATCAATGAGGGGATCGATTCATTTATGGGGAAGCTCTAGTGAAGCCTCCTCATGGGCTTAAGGTGTTAAGCATGACTTCTTACAAACATGTCCCACTTACATAAACTTCTTAAGTTTGTGTTTGTTTCATCCATGTTGAAGGGTAGTATATGTAGAACCCCTTTGGATGATGTTACATGGTTTATGTATGTTGGCTAATGTTGAGCCACTTACATGGTTTATGTATGTTGGCTAATGTAGAGCCACTTACATGGTTTATGTATGTTGGCTAATGTAGAGCCACTTACATGGTTTATGTATGTTGGCTAATGTAGAGCCACTTACATGGTTTATGTATGTTGGCCAATGTGGAGCCACTTACATGATGCATGTATGTTGGCTAATGTGGAGCCACTTACATGGTTTATGTATGTTGGCTAATGTAGAGCCACTTACATGGTATATGTATGTTGGCCAAAGTGGAGCCACTTACATGGTGTATGTATGTTGGCTAATGTGGAGCCACTTACATGGTATATGTATGATGGCCAATGTGGAGCCACTTACATGTGTGTATTTAAGTTGGTTGATGAGGGACTACTTACATTGGGTATATGTGTGTAGGTTCCCATCATGCTTGACTTGCTTAAAGGAGCTATTGTTGAGTTCCTTGTGTTGATAGCATTACTTGGTGAACCAATGTTGGGTGTCACTTAGTGTGCTTTCATGTTCAATTTTTGGATCAAATTGAGGATTTGGTCCAAGTAGTGACCATAGCTATTGTAGCCATATAGAATGTGTGTATTCATGTGGTGATCTTGCTTTGTTGGTTGACACATTTAGAATGTGGAGTAATGGGTAGAGACTTGTCGTAGCCTTTATTCCATGTGCTTGTTAAAGTAATGTGTTTGTCTCATGTTGAGGCATGTTCAATCCATGGTATGGGTGTGCTTTTTACATTACTTGATGCTCTTATGCCTTGATAAGGCATAATTTGTTTAAAGGGGCTATTGTTGAGTTCCTTGTGAGATGATAGCATTACTTTGTGTGCCAATGTTGGGTGACACTAAGTGTGTGCTTTCATGTTTTGGATCATAGTGTGGATATGATCCAAGTTGTGTTCATAGTGAGCCATAGCTATTATAGACATTATGGGTGTGAACATTCATGGTATGGTCTTAGCTTTGGTGGTTGAACATTTTAGACATGTCTTATGGATGGAGACATGTAATAGTCTTTATTCCATTAGCATGTTAAGGGATGCTTCATGATGAGAGGCATTGTACCAACATGAGGTTGGTGGTTTAAATGATTTGGGCTTCTCATGTTTTGATATGGCATGATTAGCTCAAGGGACTATGGTGCATGCTTGAGTTTGTAGCATTGAATGACCATGTCTATAGGTGCAATTTGGTTAGTCACCTAGGAAGAGACATAGTTTGCCTTTCTACAGCTTAATAAAAGATGCATGGTCCTTTGTCTTCATATGAAGATGTGCACTTGGCATGGGTATGTGCAACCTAGGTTAGGTTGGCCATGCAAGTGGAATTAACATACCTTGCTTTGGTTGTTAATTGTTGTTGAGAATGTACCATGTAGGCATCACCACTAGAGTGACTCTTGAGGAAGTCATGTATGTTATGGTTGTGAGGAAGAGATCTAGATAGGAGTGGACCCCAAGTGTTTACTATCAATAGTGACTTGAGGAGTAGTTGTCCCCATTTATGGTTGGATTTGCTTGACATTGCAATAGCTTAAGGTTTAGATCGCTTCAAGATAACTGAGGGGGAACCTCCAGAAGAGTTTGAGGGCTGGTAGACCAAAGGTGAGGGCAAGGTTGACCCAAGACTCCTGAGGTGCCCAATAGAGCTGAGGAGAGCTTGGACCCCAAGATTGTGTGAGGAGGATTGTGCACAACCTAGGTATAGCTAAGGTGCATTAAAAGAAATCCAGTGAACCATGTGAAAAGGACCTACTTATAGACTATTGCTAGCTTATTGCTGAGGAGTCAGTGGCTGACCCAATATGCTGGTTTCAAGTTCTTGGGAAGGTCCATATCCATGAAGACTCTCACATATCATGATGTGTGTAGTGGGTGTTTTGTCCATGGGTGTTTAGACTTGTTGATCCTGTGATTGGATGCTCAAGCTATGTACTTCCATTAGTGTAATGGTTGACACTTGCAATGCTGATGACATTTGCTCTTGGTAAGAGCTTAGTGTGGTGTTGTGAAGTGGGCTTTACATTAAAGATTGTGCTGCATGGGGAGGTTCACTCCTAATGAGTGCCAGGTTAACCACATGCTAGCTGAGACATGCTATAAGATATTTAAATGTATCTCTGATGTTCAGAGATGGGCTTTAGGGGAGGGTCACTGATGTGTAGTGACTGGATACTCCCAAGTTTGCAGACAGACACTCTGTCTAGGCTAGTGCTCAGTTAAGAAGGTGTTAGTCAGTGCAAAGAGCTGTAACTCTTCTTATGAGTGGTGAATAATATTATGAAAGCCCTGACCAAGTTTCCTGAGTTTTGGTGAAAACTGGAAGGAGCTATTGATGGTCAGATGTTTTTCCGACATCGTTGCGCGCTTGCGCAGAAGGCAAGTTAGGCACAGAGATCACTTGGGAAGTGATATTTGTGAGTAACATTGTATTAGATATATTTTTTTTGGATATGTCTAGAACACTTTGTGTGACCTGTGTGGTCTTCCCTGGTTCTGGGAAGCACAGGGAGGCTCTGCAGCTTCACTGCACAGAAAAACGTGCTAGTTGTATCTCTCACACGTTAGTGAGAGAGACTGCGCGCTGATTTCTGGTTGTTACGCGTCGACTCGAACTGTTCGAGTTGTAGACACACGTTTTAAGATCGAGACGCCGTGTCGACTTGTGAATTTGTCGATCGGGTTACTGTTCGATACTCCGGACGATTCGTGCTTCGAATCTCCTGGTGGTTTAACTTTAAAGTTATGTTAGCCATGGTTGTTGGCTAAGACTTTGCTGAGGATCACTTGAGTATTGATCCTTGAACATTCTGGTCATTGTTTTGTGCCGTGCTTGTCCCCAAGGTTTGAGGGGAGGCACTTGGATGCACTTAAGAGTGTATATACGGACATATATGGACATCGTAACTTATTATCGACGTTGAGCTCTCTACTTGTTGAATGAGTACAATGGTAGAACTCAGGAGTTTAATATGCATTGCAGTTTGCTACATGATATGCATGGTGTTTGGAGGTACTGGAATTGTACCTGGAAATTGACCTACGGATAGATATTAGAAGTGTTGGTTAGGGACTATTGCTTGAAGTTCATATAAATGAATTTGTAGTCTTACACCTCTATTTATCTGGTTGTTGTGTGTTGAGGTGATATTGTTGTGCCTATGCTATAAGCATGTCACTTCTTTCACGTGTTAGAACTTGAGCGTGCCCTATACCAATTATGGGTGAAGGCCCTCATTTCTGAACGAGACGTTTATAGTGAAATTGATGTTTTTCACTGGTATGTTAAGGATCATGGCTGTCTGAAGTTCAGCAACTTGAGAACTCGGGACGGGTTAGGTCTCGGATGTTCTAGTAATGAAAGCATATGATATTAGAAAACCACGCTTGATGGTTTGTCGGTATGACTTAAGGGATCACTTGAACATATTGATCCTAGTTCTATGGACATTGTTGAGATGACGAGCTTCTTCCTAGAATGTAGGGGAGGCAAATTGATGTCATAGATGAATAAAAGGAGAGTAACTTGTCATTAGATTGGAGTTACATCTTAAGACATTGTAAGACCAAGTGTTTGGTTCTTTGAGGATAGACACCTAGCAGAAGTTCTGCTTGAGTACATGACATTTGTGGCACTTGTGTTTGCCATAAGGTTATCCTTTGCATTAGGATGCATAGAGATGGAAAGGAAGCGTTGGGATTCCTGAAGATTGGATCTCACTTCTATTTCCATGGTTTGTATATGGTGAAGTGATGGTGTAGTAGTTGTGGCTATGCCGTATCACTTCTCGCATGTGGCTAGGTTAGTCACTTACCCTTCACTGCATACAAGGGGAGGTGTTGTAAAATGGGCCCCCTTGGGGCTCAGTGGAGAATTTCTAAGTTGGTAAATTCCCACTGTGATTGTGTGTATTTGTGAAGTGACGTGACTGGTGCAAACATAATGGTCACTGACCTGAGTCAGGTGTCACTCATTAGACATATATTGAGGTACGTGGTACCTGTAAACCCTATCTTAGTGTTTATAGGGTTGTTTACGGACTGATTCGGATGATTCGGACATTGGTTAAGGTGCTAACGGGTAGATTCGGGCAAGTAAAGTCCAAATGGTGTTGTATCCGGACCATCTTAGGCACCTACTGCTACCTTAGTGTTCGTTCCAGACTCTGAGTAGTCCTACGGACGTCATTTGCATTGATCGAGTCGTTAAGGCCATTCGAGGGCTGGTCGGATGCGGTAATCCGTCTTAGCGGTCAGTACTTTTGACGATGCTTGAATGGTACAACGGGATTCGCACGGATAGCGGGACATTCCGCATAAGTTGCGTGCATAAAGTGCTTGATGATGACGGCTAAGGGAGGCAAATTATGTAAGTCCTCCTGCGTCAGTATTTAAGGGATAGTATCACAGATTTTCTGGTAGATCTGTTGCTTCGCAGACTCCAGTACTTGAGCAGTCGTCCTTGTTTGGTACGACTCATCCATGTGTGGTACTGTTCCCTGCATAGACTGCTAAGACTGCAGCTTATTGCAGGTATCCCTTGATTAGTTGTTCCTTAGTTAGAGCAGTTACACTTTAGTGCACTTGCATTGTAAATAGATCTTGTTGCTTCGCAGACTCCAGTACTTGAGCAGTCGTCCTTGTTTGGTACGACTCATCAATGTGTGGTACTGTTCCCTGCATAGACTGCTAAGACTGCAGCTTATTGCAGGGATGAAGAAGCTGGGTTGAAATGAAGGCGGCAATGGACAAAGGGGTGGGACAACGGCAGCCGATTTTCCAACACATCCCAACACTACACCTAGCGTCTAGCCTTGGCTTCCTAGCCGTCGAATTCCATTGGATAGTTATGGACGTTACTCTCATAGTAGGATTCTAGGATATTTTCTAGATACTATTGTAGAGGTTTGGTGGACTAGTGCGCTACCATTGGAGGAACGTGAAGACACGATCACGAACCACGGGAAGGAACGGATAGAGACGTAAGCCACGGGAAGACACGCACTCAGGTAGTTTGGAAGCTTAGTAGACCACATTGGAAGCTTAGTAGACCACAAGTAGGGAGTGGAAGCTCCGTGAGGTGGGGGTTACTTGTAATTGGAAAGAGCGTCCAACTTGTCGGCCATCCGGCCTTGTCTCTCTCTCTCTCTCTCTCTCTCTCTCTCTCTCTCACAACTTGGAAATTCTCTCTAACTTGTGCATTCTACGACATCTGGTATCGGCGAGATGCCGAATTGTTCTCTGCAAGTCTTTCGCGTGGTGGAAGGAGGAAAGTCGTAGGAGGGAGATCGTTCGATGGAAGGTGCTAACTCTCATATGTGGGCCGTAGATGTCACCGCCCTCTTCTGGGAAGTTTAAAAACCTTTCTTCGGAAGAAAGAGAATTTTTGGAAGCGTTGGAAAGCTCAGGGGAGCTGGTAGAGGACTTGATGGAGGGGGCATCTCGCGATCCGTCGCCCGCTCCGTCCACACCAAAGACAAAGAAGATCAAGTTGACCAAGGAAATAAAGGAGCAGTTATTTTTGGAATTTAAGGAAAAGCTTCTTGCCGAAAGGCAAGTTGGAGGGGATGGGGTGGAGGAGACTCCTCGCCCTAGTGGACAAGTAAGAGCAACTCCTCCTTCTTTGTTTTCGGGAAAGAGGGGATCTTTTTGCTATTTTGCAAGGAAGTTGGAAGGCTATGCAAAACTAACCAATGTGCCTGCAGGAAAGTGGGTGGCCTTGGGAGTGCAATTGATGGAAGAAAGACCCACAAAAGTTTGGGACACACATGTAAGGAAACTAGAAAAGGAAGGGATACATGAGCATACATTGGAATGGAAGGATTTTAAAACTTTTATGGTTAAAAGATATGATTCCACAGACACAGTGGCCATTGCCAGGGCAAAATTAGACAAAGTCTTTCAAGGAAATGAGACTGTCGAGAGATATATTGAAAGATTTATGTCTCTCTTAGCAGATGTAGAGGTTGACTATCAAATAGCCATGCAAGACCAGTTACATCTTTTTACCAAGGGTCTTAATACTCCTCTCAAACTTGCATGCACTGTGAACCCTGCAACAGGCAGTCCTTTCACTGATCTGGAAGACATTTGCACTTATGTTGTTAAATATGAGGCAAGTCTCAAAAGCACATATGTTGATGCACAGGGACCCAAGAGGAAGAGGGTCTACACCCAGACACCTCAAGTGGCAGCAGGAGTGGTGGAACAACAGCCCCCTGCACCACCTTCCTTGGGTTTGGTGGGAGCACCCCCTTTTGGGTCCGGGAGAAAAATTGATTCCAGAACCTCTATTCCAAAGGATAGGGAATGCTATTTTTGTCATAAACTAGGCCACGAGTCATGGCAGTGTGTTGCTAAAAAGCAATATCTAGCTGCCAAAGCTCAAGCTAGTGGGCACACCCCATCAAATTTTCAGCCTGGATTCTATCCGAGGCAAGGAAACAATCAACCAGTGGCAGCACCACTGCAAGGTGTTTCACCTCCCTCACACATTGGGCCTAAGGGGTTTAACAAGGGAAAACATTGGAAAGGGAAAGGGAAGGGCAAGGGCCCTAAACAAGATTAATCATGAATGAAATTTGTTTTTCATATTTAACTTTTCTTGTTCAGAAGTCCTTGGGAAGTTGGAATACACCTCTGATTGTTCCTGGCAAACACAAAGCTGAGACTTGTATTGAATCTTTTCTTGCTGAACGAAAAGAAAATTCACAAGTCAGTGCATGCTTTGTGATAGGCCAGAAGGTGTGGAAAAGTGTTGAGTTCTGAACATTATTATTGAATGCCTTGTGCTTTAAGTGATCTTCATGTGTGCACTATTAGGATATGGGTCCATTGAGAACATAAGGTACCTTGAGACACGGCAGATTCTGGACGTTTTCGAACATAAGGTACAATCCTATCTAGATCACACGTTTGTCGGATGAACTCTTAAGGCTGCCCCACCGGAGTGAATACCAACTGGTTGTGAAAGATGCTGGGCATCACCAGATGCTAGTCTTGTCCGACAGTTGTGTGTGGCACTCAGCAGACAGTCGTACGGACTGTAGCTGGAGTAACTTCGTCTATTGACGACCTGTCTGCTTTGTACAGGTACGGTGCGGCAGTGTGTGTTGTATCATTGTTGCTATTGTGAGAGTGAACAAGCTTAGTGTACCCTGTAGTCACTCAAACAGATAAGGGACAGTGACTTCAGGGAGTATAGGCATGTACTTGAACGTAGCCGTCTAGAGCCTTATCTAGTGATTGCTTGATCGGTGCTTGTGTACAAGATAATGATGTAACGGAACTGGTTGTGAAAGATGCTGGGCATCACCAGATGCTAGTCTTGTCCGACAGTTGTGTGTGGCACTCAGCAGACAGTCGTACGGACTGTAGCTGGAGTAACTTCGTCTATTGACGACCTGTCTGCTTTGTACAGGGAAAGCCGATTGCCCATAACCTTTCACAGGTTATGGGCCCACGCCCTTCCAGCTGAGCCAAGTAAAAGCAGGAGTGAAGGTCGTCTACGGATGGGTCAGACGTAAGCGTCAACAAAGGAGCTCGAGCATGGCGCAGCGGCGCAAGGGAACTCGAGTGTACCAGGACCATTATCTTACTCACAGTTTACCTTTCTGGGAAATTCATAATTGAAGTTTTAGCTGTGCTTTATCATTCATAGACGTTGTCTAGAAGCACTGAGTGAGTCGGGCCGGACTCCGGCGCAAACTTCTGAGGGGAACATATCTGCTACTACTGTGCAAGACTGGCTGGTAAATTTCCATGACATGGAGGGAATTGTAGGGTATTGCTGCATTCCAGAAGTTTATGAGTAAGTTTGGCTGGTGAAGTGACAATAGTATGACAAAAAGGGGCAAAGAAAAGGAAAGTAGCAGTGAAACAGCAATGTCTCAACCTGGAGAAGTCAGTGGGGCCACTCCAGGGCAGTCTATGACCGGGACACAATCAGCCACTGCAGAACCAAAGGTGGAGATTGACAAGGCAGCCTACATCCCCAATACCTCTAATCCAAAGATGACTGTCATGCTTGATGATGGAGGGCGCAATTTTGAATTTTGGTATGAAAATTTGGAGGCGTGCGCAAACACCAAGGGGGTCAGAGCGGCTTTGGAGAGGCCAATGCCAGGGTCGGTGGAGAACTCAGCCATCAAGCAGTGGCTGATCCAGTCAGTTCCAGTCATCTGGCATTCTCAGATCTCATGCCACAAAGCAGCGTTCGACTTCATCGCGTGGGTGAAGAACAGTCACACTGGAGGGAGCAACCAAGACATCAACCTTGAGTGGTACAAGGAAATGGAGCAGGGCATCAAGACAGGGGAGACACTCAAGGTCTACCTCTACAGAATGATGGATCTGGCTACAAGTCTCAGAAACAACGCGTTCATCCTCTTGGACCACAATGTTGGGGAGCTGATGGTGAAGGGCCTCCCTCCTGTGCTGAGGCTCGAGTCCCTGGAGGTTATGGCAACCGACAAGCCGCCATTGGAGCTGATTCAAAGAATCCTGCGCGCCGCAGCCAGCCGTGGGTACAAGGACCCACCTGCAGAGGGAACACCTCAGGCCATGGCAGCTGCAGCAGTGGCTGGTCCCTCTGGGGGGGTAGCTGGAGCGTCATCAAGCGCTGGAGCTGCACCAGGAGTGGGAGCAGTACCGGGAGTTGGAGCAGCACTACCAGCAAACGAACAGCCTCCCGCTGGCCCCTCTGCAACTACTTTTGGTGGCAGGGGGCGTGGACCTGGCAGGGCAAGAAGGCCCAGAGAGGAGCTTACATGCCACTTCTGCAAGGCAAAGGGCCACTTCATGACTGACTGCGGACCGCTCAGGCAGCTGCAGGCTCTGCATCAAAACATGCAAGCGGCAAGCGTTGGGCCTGCAGCTTACTGGGGCCAGGGAGGCCCACAGTCGTCTCCTCAAGCCTGGTGGGACCATGGATCTGGCCGGGGTGGCCCGCCTTCATCCGCTTCCAGCCCTGGACCTCCTTCAGCATATAACTATCCAACAAGTCAACACACGTTTCCGGGGTGGCATTTACCACCTCCACCCCCTCCTTCTGGTGAGGCGATGTTTATCTCTCTCAATGTGCTTGCCCCAACTTCGCATGGAGCTAGCAGCACATCTTGGTTAATAGATAGTGGTGCCTCTGTGCATATAGTCAATGATCTCTCATTGCTCCATAATCCAGTTATGCATAGACAGCCTCTTCCTCTGCACTTGGCAACCTCAGACGCCAAGGGAGGAATCATTGCATCTGGGTCTGTATGCCTTGTGAATGCAAGGCACGAAGTATTCTGGCTGCACAATGTGCAGTGTGTTCCTTCTGCGCATACCAACCTCATTTCAGTCACTGGTGCAATTCAGGATGGAGCATCTTTCCTGACTGACACTGCAGGTGGTTACACAGCCATGAAGGGACCTGAAGGGTGGTGTGGAGATATCACCCGCGCACGAGGTCTGTTTTTTTTGGAGTTTGTTAGTCCTGTCAGAGGGCAGCAAGTTGGCTGCAGACATATTGATCACATGGCTGAGGCGTCTCATCTTAGGAAAGGACACGTGTGTAGCGAGAGATCTCTGTGGCATGCTAGGTTAGGTCATCCTGGTGCCAGCAGCATGCAGAGGTTCTCCAAGGAAGATCTGGTTACAGGAATCAATATCTCCCTTGCTCCCTGCTCTGAGTGCCCCAAGCACTGTGAATCGTGTATACAAGGGAAACACTCCAGACCTCCTTTCCCTGTATCTTCCAGGCCTGCACATCACCCACTCGATAGAGTCCATGTGGATACTGTGGGTCCCATATCACCTCCTGCCATCACAGGTGAACGATATTGGGTCACTGTAGTGGATGAAAGTTCACACCAAGTTGCCTCCCTGCCTGTGAAGTCAAAGGATTGCATCCCAAAGGCTGTGATAGACCTGCTCCGTTTTTGGCAGACCCAACGAGGCACGGTTGTGAAGTGTGTGAGGACTGACAGGGGTTCAGAGTTCCTGAACCAGCAATTCAAAGAGTTTTGTGCTCAGCAGGGCACTAAGATGGAGTCCTCAGCGCCCTACACGCCTCAGCAGAATGGGGTGGCGGAGAGGATGAATAGGACCCTGAAGGAGCGAACAAGGACTCTGTTGGTCCATGCTGCAGCAGACCCCTCCCTTTGGAAGGAGGCGCTTGAGACAGCTACCCTCCTCTACAATGTGGGTCCTACTTCAGGCAGGTCCCTGACCCCCATGGAATTATTCTTTGGTGTTTAACCTGATGTGTCTGTGCTGCGCACGTTTGGCTGTGTAGCCCATGTGCACATTCCCAGTGGCCAAAGGTCTGTTTTTGGGCCCAAGACCATCCCTGGGATGTTTACTGGTTATTGTCCCCAGTCTAAAGCGTATCGTGTGTACGTGGGGAATGGAGTGTGGAAGGAGAGTAGGGACGTCAGCTTTATCGAGCACTTGAGGGGGGCTGAGAGAGTGGGTCTATCAAAGGTCCAGCCTGGGTCTGTCTATGATTCTAGGATATCACCCCCCCTTGGCAGTGAGAATCTGGCAACGCCTCAAGCAATTCCCTCTGCTGCTCCACCCACGTTCTGGGATGAGGAGGATGACCATGGAGTGGAGACGCTTTCCACTGGGGCTCCTGGGACCTCTGGACTTTGTGCTGGGGATCAGTCTGGAGACGGGACCACAGCAGCACATGACCAAGGAAACCCCACCAGCCTGGATTCTACTGTTGGGACCCCAGAACCATCTCAGCACTCGTGGTCGGTGCTTGAGCATATGCAGAATCTGGCCAGGGGGGGTGTAGAAACTCAATCCCAGGTAGAAAAAATGCAGAAGGTACAAGAGGGGTTGCGAATGCAGGGGAAGTCACAAATTCCCCTTCCTCCAGGGACCACCCTTACAAGGGAGCAGCGTTATGTACAGCGCGTGGCTAGGAGAGAGCATTCTGACATCCCATTGCATGCCCCTGACCCAGGTCAGGCAATTGTGAGTGAGCCAAACATGGTTGGTCTCCCTGATATGCAGGGGCAGGTTGAGACAGTCGAGGCTATGTTCGGTGCAGATGTAAGAGATGAGAGCAGTGGGTTAGACATGCCAGCAGTAGGGGAAGCTGGTGCCCAATCCCAGTCACTGGCTAGTCATGCTTATGGTGTGCAGGCTGACATTGTAGGCGCAGCTCAGGCAAGTCTGGGTAGTGTGCCCAAGTGTGAGTCCAGGAGAGAGAGAGAGCTGCTGCTCCCCTCTGCATTGCGGAAGGTGCGAGAATGTAAGGGTGCTGCACATGAGTCCAGTAGTCAAGGAGAGAGAGAGAGACTTGAGAAGGAATCAGATAATCCCGGCAGTACTGCCCAGTCCCAGCATAAGGTACATAATGTACCTTATTCTGGCAACCAGGGAGAGAGAGAGAGAGAAGGGAACAGCATCAGTAAGGCTGACAGCCCTGCTGCACCACAGCATAAGGTACAGAGTGTACCTTCTGTCACGTTGGGAAAAGTTCACGTGCCCTCAAACTTGAGGGAAGCCCAGCGCTCACCTCAGTGGGAGTTTTGGCAGCAGGCAATGCAAGAGGAGATGGAGTCTTTAGACACCCATGAGGTTATGCAGTATGTGGAAAGACCCCATGGGCAGAAAGTTATCCCTGTTCATTGGATTTTTTCTACAAAAAACGATGCACATGGGAATGTCACTCGGTTTAAAGCAAGATTGGTTGCCCAGGGTTGCAGACAGATTCCTGGTATAGATGTTGGTGAGGTTTTTGCACCTACCAGCAGCTATGGTGCTAGGAGAGCTGTGCTGGCAGTGGCTGCCACACAAAATCTTGAGATCCACCAAGTGGATATCAAGACAGCTTTTCTCAATGGGGAGTTGGAGGAAGAGGTCTATGTGACCCAACCACCAGGATTTGAGAATGGCAACACGAGAGTTGTGTGCAAGCTCAGGAAGGCACTCTACGGTCTTAAGCAAGCCCCACGGGCTTGGCACAAGACCTTGAGCGACAAGTTGAGCGTGATGGGGTATAGTGTGTGCAAGAGCGACGCTGGGGTATACATCAGGAGGGCCCCTGATGGTAATCTGTCGTTTATTCTTGTTTATGTCGATGATCTTCTCATAGTTGCCAGAGTGGTTGCAGAGATTGAGTGGGGGAAAGAGTTATTGAAGAAGGACTTCACCATCCATGATTTGGGAGAGGTGAATGATTTCCTGGGGTGTCAGGTCCTACGCAATAGAGTTCAGGGCACTATTTCCATGAGTTGCACTCCCAAGATTGATGCTCTTGTGGAGAAGTTTGGCGTTGCTGATGATGGACGTGGGGTTGATACCCCCATGTCCAAGGACTTCGTGGCTAGCAGCAGACCCGAGTCCTCAGATGGTATGTCACATGGGGCTGGTACCCCTCTGCCACCTGGTCATCGATACTGCGAGTTAATTGGATCGTTACTGTACATAGCCAATACGACCCGGCCTGACATTTCTCAGGCTGTTGGAGTGTTGTCAAGGTATAGAATGACACCCACTACCTCACACTGGAATGAGGCCATTCGAGTGCTGAAGTACTTGAGAGATACCAGAGAGTTAGCTCTTACTCTGGGTGGAAAGGGCCCTGAGCTAGAAGGCTATGTTGATGCCGACTATGCTGGGGACCTGGACCACAGGTATTCCACCACTGGCTATGTTCTATCAGTCTATGGTAGTGCCGTGGTTTGGGGAAGCAAGAAGCAGAGCTCAGTTGCTACCTCAACTGTGCAAGCTGAGTTTATGGCAGCTGGCCATATTGTGAAGGAAGCCAACTGGCTAAGGGGCTTCTTGGAAGAGATAGGGGCTGCACCTTGGAGGGTCAAAATTTTCTGTGACAACCAAGGATGCATTTCTAATTTACGGAACCCCCTGTATTCCAAATTCACAAAGCACGTTGCAGTAAGCTTCCACTACGCTAGGGAAGCTATGGCACTTGGGCAGGTAGATATCCTCTATGTGGAATCTGCACGCAATGTGGCTGACATTATGACCAAGCCACTTGCCAAGCCCGTGTTTGTTGGTCATCGTGATTCACTAGGTTTGAGAAGATACACTTAAAGCATGCAGGCAAGGGGAAGTGTTGAGTTCTGAACATTATTATTGAATGCCTTGTGCTTTAAGTGATCTTCATGTGTGCACTATTAGGATATGGGTCCATTGAGAACATAAGGTACCTTGAGACACGGCAGATTCTGGACGTTTTCGAACATAAGGTACAATCCTATCTAGATCACACGTTTGTCGGATGAACTCTTAAGGCTGCCCCACCGGAGTGAATACCAACTGGTTGTGAAAGATGCTGGGCATCACCAGATGCTAGTCTTGTCCGACAGTTGTGTGTGGCACTCAGCAGACAGTCGTACGGACTGTAGCTGGAGTAACTTCGTCTATTGACGACCTGTCTGCTTTGTACAGGTACGGTGCGGCAGTGTGTGTTGTATCATTGTTGCTATTGTGAGAGTGAACAAGCTTAGTGTACCCTGTAGTCACTCAAACAGATAAGGGACAGTGACTTCAGGGAGTATAGGCATGTACTTGAACGTAGCCGTCTAGAGCCTTATCTAGTGATTGCTTGATCGGTGCTTGTGTACAAGATAATGATGTAACGGAACTGGTTGTGAAAGATGCTGGGCATCACCAGATGCTAGTCTTGTCCGACAGTTGTGTGTGGCACTCAGCAGACAGTCGTACGGACTGTAGCTGGAGTAACTTCGTCTATTGACGACCTGTCTGCTTTGTACAGGGAAAGCCGATTGCCCATAACCTTTCACAAAAAGTAGGAGTTTCTTTTTGCGGTTACGCTCTCGCGCAAACCTGAAAATTCTTGCTAGGGGCTCAAAAGGGGAATGCTTTTCTTTTCAAGGGCAGCAATGTACATTTCCTTTTTCCTTTGTTTTAGCTTATGCAGCACCCAAGGCATCTTGTCAGTTGGGTTCAACGTCAAGTGCTGCACCTCTTAACCTCACATTTCCTGTCATGGCAAGGGGACAACAATGTAAAGCTATAATGGACACCGGGGCCACACACTCTTTTGTCCGGGAAAAAGTTTTGCAAGGTTTGAGGTATAACAAGAGGACTTCACCAGTCACACTTGCTGATGGGACAGTAACACACACAAATGGGAAAGTGGATTTGAGTGTCCGGTTTGCTCCAGCTATCATTACGAGACACTCCTTTCTTGTGTGTGACTCAATAATGGAAGGAATTGACATTATTTTGGGACAGGATTGGCTAGCACCACGACATGCTAATGTTAATGTGAGAGCTGGCAAGGCTCATATAAGACACAATAACAAATGGGTATTGTTAAACAAACATGGAAAAGGCTTGGGAAAGAAGTTGAGATGGGGAATAAAATTAGGAAATACCAGGAAAGGGAAACGGGATCATTGGAAAACCTGCTTGTTCAATGTCATGGCCAAGGATGAACATGTTGGTTGGGATGAACAGGAAGAGATGCCACCTTTGGTGGACATGGACGACCCCTCGACGGAGTCATCCGGGACTTCCTTACACAACTCTGCGCCGGGGGATACCTCGGGCACGGCCCCGGATATGGAGAGTTGCCTAGAAGTGGAGAAGGAAGTGGAAGAGGAAGAGGAAAGGGAAGAGGAAAAGGAAGAGGAAGAGGGAGAATCCGAGGTCACCACGGGTAAGCCTTCGGACCCTCTAGAGGAAATTTGTGCTAAAAAGCCTGAGCGGCTAGCACACTTGCTCCGGGAGTACAAGGACATTTTTCCAAATGGGCTACCAGGACTACCCCCACACCGACAAGTCTATCACACTATTAATGTGCAGGAAGGAGTAACTCCTCCAAACCGTCCTGCTTACCGCTTGTCCGTGGAAGAAACTGAGGAATGTGAGCGAACTGTGGATGAACTACTTTCTAAGGGACACATACGCCCCTCATGTTCACCATATGCTTCACCGGTCTTGTTTGTGAGGAAGAAGGAGGGCACATACCGAATGGTTATAGACTACAGGGCATTAAATAAAATCACCATTCATGATAGGTACCCTCTCCCTCGCATAGACGACTTGCTTGATAAACTTAAAGGTGCTAAGATTTTCTCAAGTCTGGACCTCCTCAGTGGTTATCATCAAGTAAGGCTAAAGGAGGAAGACATTCCTAAAACAGCGTTTCGTACACCCTTTGGGCTGAATGAGTTCTGTAGCATTTCCTAGGGTATAACACTCTAGTATGGTCCTTGGCATTGCTCATTGACTTGCCATGTGATCTGGGTTCGCAGTACAACCTCGCTCAGGTAGTTCGCTCGGTTGCCCGACTACGCGTCTGAGGCAGTACAGTATAATTCAACCCACCCTGGGTTTAAGAGTGGGCCTGCGAATCAATCATGTAACACTCTTTCCAAGCACACCACAAATTGTCTGATTCCTAAACCTCTTCCGCTAAGCTATACTACAGTGGTATCGGCGACAAGGATAGTTCCTTGTCGTTCGTTTGTGGTGAGTTCTTTCTTTCGTGCTTAGAGATGTCTCGCAATCCTCGTTCGGGGTCTCGAGCCCGTGCACCTAGCCCAGGTCGTGTTGACCCAGATCCTCCTGTAGATCCCTCTGTTGATGAGGATATAGATCTTTCGGATGTAGATCCAGCTCTCATGATTAGGCATTTGGTCTCTATCGGTGCTCTACCCGCAGAGGTTGCTGCGGCAGGATCTAGTGTTCCGTCGATTGCTCCACCTGATGCCACGACCCAGAACCTCTTGGATGGATTTGCAGAAATCATTCAGCGGGCTTTAGCGCAGCCTGTTCCTGTTGTCACGACTCAGCCTATGCCAACGGCTACTGCGGCATCGGCTTCCGTCTCTTCGGGTTCAGGGAAGCCCTCCCTGAAGTTTCCTGATCCACCTGTATTTGAAGGGGATGCAATGAAGCTTGATCCTTGGCTAATGCAGTGCGAAATGTACTTGAGGGCATATGGGATAGATCTCGCATCTACTCGTGCAGTGGAAGTCGCATCGATGTTTCTGAGGGGCAAGGCTCTTGATTGGTGGACAGGGCAATTTCATCTGATTGCTTCTGGCAGTTTGTCAGCCTATGGGACGTGGGGTGATTTTGTGTCAGCTCTGACAGTGGCATTTAGGCCTGTAAAGTTGCACAAACGGTACCTGGAGCAGCTGCTCAATCTTTCGCAGGGCAAACATGATATGAGAACATATATTGCTACGTTTAATGCTTTACGTGCAAAGGTTCCAAGTGCATTTGCTGAGGACACTCTGTGCCACTTGTTTTTGCAGGGCTGCAGGGCAGATTTGCAAAAACCCATCTCGCTACAGTATCCCAAGACACTTGTGGACCTTTTCAAGCATGCAGTAACTATTTCAGATATCCCCAGTCACTCCAGGACGCCGCACCAACCTCCAAAAGGCCCAAGCGACTCCAAGAGCCCTGGTACTTCCAAACCTGCCACGCAGACTTGCACGCATTGTGGCAAGCCTGGGCACGCAGCTGAGCGGTGCTTCCAATTGCACCCAGAGCTCAGAAAGCAACGTCACAAATCAAACACCACTTGATTTGGTGTTCTTCTTTGGTATTGCAACGGTGTGAGACCTGCCTCAGATGTCTGCCAACTGTCCCGTTACTCAGTATGGGATTCCTATCGTGTATGGACTTGGTACTCTGCAGGATTTCTTTCACAGTTGTTGCCATTCTTTTATGACCCATTATGTGGATGGGCATGGTATATGTAGAGAGTTTCAGACATCCCCCCATGCCAGTGACCTAGCTAGTCCTGTGTGCATGTTTAAGAGAGATGCAGCTCCTCACCTTCCTTCTAGTGATGCTCATGTTGTCTTGTTTGTTGATAGTAGTAACAGGGAGTGTACTGTTAGCCAGCTTGTGTCACAACTATTGCCAGGGACAAGATTGACAGTGTTCTCTTGTCAAGGCAGCTGTGAACAGGTGCTGGAAGGGACTACACAACAACAGTCTCATGATTTATTACTCTCGGCTTCTGTTTTGGATGCACTGGGTCTTACTTCCACCTTTATGTGCACACCCCACTGCAGTTCCAATACAGGCTTGCCCTTGTTTCGTTGCCTGGTTCAGACTGGTTGTCTTAGTGTGAAGAAGAAACCCCTGCCCGCAACTTCTTTTGACTCTTTTGTACAGTTAAACACTAGCCAGACTGTGAATGGTCCTGATCTTTCCTCTACGTGCATTGAATTTGAGGGAATTCTTGCTGATAGACCTGTCAGAATTTTGTTGGACAGTGGGGCCTCTGCAAATTTTATTGATAATAAACTTGTGCAGGAGCTTGCCCTTCCCATTGCTTCTTTAAGTTCACATGTTGCTATTCGTGTTGCTGATGGTAGGACCTCTATAGTAGAGAGTAGTGTGGCAATTGACCTGACTGTGGGGTCTCTGGATTTTGGAGTCACCTGTCTCCCCACCGAGTTGGCATACTATGACCTTGTTTTAGGGAAACCTTGGTTGACTATGTTTAATCCGGTTGTAAATTGGAAGCTAAATGCAGTGTCATTGATTCATTCTGATAGGACACATGTACTTGTGGGCTGCCAAAGGTCAGGTGTACCTGAGTATGTGATCTCCTCCATAGAAGTGGAAGAGTTGGTCCAGTTGGGTGAACCAATGTATCTGATTCAGCTTAATGCAGTGACCGAACCCTCCTTAGATACGAATACATATAACGTGCCAGAGTTAGAGCAGCTTTTGCAGGAATTTAAAGATGTCCTTTCAGGACTGCCTCAGGGCCTGCCTCCCTCTCGTGCTGGAGACCACTATATTAGATTGGAGCCGGGCGCAGTTCCTCCAGCCTCCCGCATTTATCCACTGTCCGGAGCCCAGCTTGCTGAACTTCGTGCACAGTTGCAGGAGCTCCTAGAGAGGGGCTTCATCCGCCCATCGACTTCCCCTTTTGGTGCACCTATCCTGTTCGTCCCGAAGAAGGATGGTGGTTGGCGTTTGTGTATTGACTATAGAGCCTTGAACAGGGTTACAGTGAGAAATCAACACCCTTTACCTAGGATTGATGAAATGTTTGAGCAGTTGCATGGAAGTTGTGTGTTTTCTAAGCTTGACCTTGCCTCTGGCTACCACCAGATTCGTATGCATGAGGATAGCATAGAAAAGACTGCTTTTAAAACCCGTTATGGTCATTATGAGTTCACTGTCATGCCTTTTGGGTTAACTAATGCTCCTGCCACTTTTCAATCTGTTATGAATACTATCCTGGCTCCCTTTCTGGATAGGTTTGTGTTGGTTTACCTGGATGACATCCTGATATATTCTAAGTCTGTTGAAGAACACATGGAGCACTTACGTATTATCCTGTCAGTGCTTAGGGAACATAAATTCTATTGTAAAAGATCTAAATGTGAGTTTGTTTCTAAGCAGGTGGAATACTTGGGACACTTGTTGACACCCCAAGGGATTATGGTGGATCCGAGGAAGGTTGCAGCCATCCGGGACTGGCCCACTCCCTTGAATGTGTCACAGTTGAGAGGTTTCTTAGGCTTGACTCAATACTATGACATATTTATGGATCATTTTGCACATGTTGCGTATCCTCTTACTGAGTTGCTCAAAAAGGATGTGCCATGGACTTGGGAGGGACCCCAAGCCCAAGCCTTCATTGTATTGAAGGATCTTGTGTCCTCTCCTCCATGTTTGTTAATGCCAGACTTAGACAAACCTTTTGTTGTGCATGTAGATGCCTCAGGCTTTGCTGTGGGTGCTGTTTTGCAGCAGGATCAAGGCCAGGGACTGCAGCCCGTCGCCTTCGAGTCCAGGAAACTCCAGCCCCCTGAGAGAAAATTGGCCCCGTATGACAGAGAATTATTGGCTCTTGTTCATGCTTTGCTTAAATGGAAACATTTGTTGCTGGGTGCTAAATTTACAGTTCACACTGATCAGCAGGCTTTAAAGTACTTACTGACTGCTCCTGTTAGGACTAGTAGGCAGGAACGTTGGCTCACTGAGATTATGAGGTTTATGCCTGATATAAAGTATGTTAAAGGCACTGATAATGTGGTTGCGGATGCCTTGTCTAGGCGTGTTGACCTTGCAGTGATGCATGTCTCCTCTGTTGCTGTCTCTCCTCTTTTACAGGAGATTGCCTTGCTTTGTGTTTCTGATCCCACAGTTGCTAAACTTGTGGATGAAGGTGTTTTGGTATTGAGGGACTCTGTACCTTATTCTGTGCAATCAGGGAAGGTCTATGTACCTGATGCATTGAGAGAGAAGGTGCTGAGAGAGTGCCATACCACACCCTTTTCTGGCCATCTTGGTATTAACAAGATGTATGAGCTAGTGTGCAGGGAGTTTTGGTGGCCACGTCTCGGCTCATCAGTCAGGGACTTTTGCAGGTCTTGTGACACCTGCCAGCGCACTAAAGGAACTGGAGCCGTACCTTATGGTTTGCTTCAGCCACTGCCCATTCCAGATGGACCTTGGCAGAGCGTTTCCCTTGATTTAGTGACTGATTTACCTGTCTGTTGTGGGTTTGACTCTATTGTGGTATTTGTGGATAGGTTTTCTAAGTTGTGTGTCTTGGCTGCATGCACTAAAACCATCACTGCACCTCAACTTGCACAACTGTTTATAGACAGGGTCTTTGTGAGATTTGGAATGCCTACCTCCATTGTGAGTGATAGAGATCCGAGGTTCACTAGCCATTTTTGGAAGGCCTTTGTTAAATTATTGGGTACTGAGATTGCTATGTCTACTGCTTACCACCCTCAGACAGACGGGCAGACAGAGAGAATGAATCGGACCATGGAAGACATGTGAAGAGGGTTTGTGGGGCCGAGACAGGATGACTGGTGCAAGTATTTAAGCATGGTGGAGTTTGCTTACAATAACTCTCTCCAGGCTTCCACACTGCAGACACCCTTCTTCCTGAATCACGGGCGCCATCCCCTTACTCCCTTGTCTTCTGCTGTTCCTTCACGTTCTGCAAATCCTGCTGTGTCTGAGTGGGTTGAGGGGCTGCAGACTGCCTTGAAAAGTGCCAAGTCTAATCTTGCCTCTGCACAGCAACGGCAGAAGTCTTATGCAGATAGAAAGAGACGAGACCACCCTTTCAAGGTGGGGGACCAGGTGTTGCTGGCTGCAAGGAAGAGCCAGCTTTCACCTGGGCTCTCCTCAAAACTATCAGCTAAGTATTTTGGGCCCTTTACTATTGCTGCAGCAGTTGGTACTCGTGCTTTTAGACTTATCTTGCCTGAGACTGTGAACATTCATCCTGTGTTTCATGTTTCCCAGCTGAAACCTTATGTGTCTTCATCTGTACCAGTGACTGTTACTTCACCACCTCCTTTGTATGCAGATAAGCGTGGCGGCGTTTATGAAGTTGAGGCCATCATTGCTAAAAAGAGAGTTGGAAAGTCTTGGCGGTACTTGGTCAAATGGATGGGCTATGATGAGACTGAGAATACTTGGGAGCCCCTTGCCCATGTTCGCCACTTGGCAGACGACGTGGCAGCTGCCCCAGTCCTTTCTTAAGTCCCACTTGCGGGCATCCCTTGTTGAGCCACTTGCGGCCTTGAGACTTTTCCAGCCATTTGCGGCTGATGACCCTTGGACTTCGCCAGCCAGCTTGGATCTGAGAGGGAGGGAGGGTGGGAGGGTCTGGGAGGGAGAGGGATCATGAATTGGGACTTGCATGCAAGTCTCTTGTTCATATGCTTTGCATGGGTTATGTTTCCTTGACCCACGGCTCCATTTTGTGATGCACTTGCTGTGGCAGTGTAGCTGCAAATTGTAGTTCCGTGTCTGCATGACTTGCTTTAGTATCTTACCCATGAGATACACTATGTGGTAGTTAGCTGTGTATGGCTTGCTGCTCTAGACAATATGCCTTATGCCTTTGCTGGAAAGCCACCTCAAGTGAAGGTTACACTGCAGTGCAGGGTAACTGGACCTAAGGTTTGGACAAGTGCTAGTCTAATGACTCAACCTAATTGTTTCATCACTGGTGTGAGTGCTGTCTAGAGAGTTCGTCCCCTACGTTAGAGGATCCGCCTTGCAGACGATAGTCCTTAGAATGTTAAGGTATTCGAGCAGATGAGTCCCTCGTCTGTGTCATGCTAACTTGCTTTGTGGACTTCATCTTCTGACTTGCTGGTTTGGTAATCATAGGAGGTGTGATTATCTATAGTTACAGTAAGCAGGGTTCGTGATACCCCTGTCTTACGTTTGTGGCCCCATTGCCATAAACACCATCTCATAGCTTATGCCAAGGGGGAGGGCATGTAGCATTTCCTAGGGTATAATGCTCTAGTATGGTCCTTGGCATTGCTCATTGACTTGCCATGTGATCTGGGTTCGCAGTACAACCTCGCTCAGGTAGTTCGCTCGGTTGCCCGACTACGCGTCTGAGGCAGTACAGTATAATTCAACCCACCCTGGGTTTAAGAGTGGGCTTGCGAATCAATCATGTAACACTCTTTCCAAGCACACCACAAATTGTCTGATTCCTAAACCTCTTCCGCTAAGCTATACTACAGATAAGCATGATCGGACACCATAAGTACCGAAAAGAGTCCATGTACACATGAAACGCAGCTACTGAATATAGACTTTATTATAGACTATGTTTTCAATGGCATAAATCGCGCAAAATCCCCCCAAAACATGAAAACAACATGCGTAGGCATCCGTAGTTGGATCCCATCTACGTACGATTTTTCTACGCTTTTTGTACGTACGCGTAGGTACGGAACGCGTAGTTGTTGAGTTCTGAACATTATTATTGAATGCCTTGTGCTTTTAGTGATCTTCATGTGTGCACTATTAGGATATGGGTCCATTGAGAACATAAGGTACCTTGAGACACGGCAGATTCTGGACGTTTTCGAACATAAGGTACAATCCTATCTAGATCACACGTTTGTCGGATGAACTCTTAAGGCTGCCCCACCGGAGTGAATACCAACTGGTTGTGAAAGATGCTGGGCATTACCAGATGCTAGTCTTGTCCAACAGTTGTGTGTGGCACTCAGCAGACAGTCGTACGGACTTTAGCTGGAGTAACTTCGTCTATTGACGACCTGTCTGCTTTGTACAGGTACGGTGCGGCAGTGTGTGTTGTATCATTGTTGCTATTGTGAGAGTGAACAAGCTTAGTGTACCCTGTAGTCACTCAAACAGATAAGGGACAGTGACTTCAGGGAGTATAGGCATGTACTTGAACGTAGCCGTCTAGAGCCTTATCTAGTGATTGCTTGATCGGTGCTTGTGTACAAGATAATGATGTAACGGAACTGGTTGTGAAAGATGCTGGGCATTACCAGATGCTAGTCTTGTCCAACAGTTGTGTGTGGCACTCAGCAGACAGTCGTACGGACTGTAGCTGGAGTAACTTCGTCTATTGACGACCTGTCTGCTTTGTACAGGGAAAGCCGATTGCCCATAACCTTTCACAGGTTATGGGCCCACGCCATTCCAGCTGAGCCAAGTAAAAGCAGGAGTGAAGGTCGTCTACGGATGGGTCAGACGTAAGCGTCAACAAAGGAGCTCGAGCATGGCGCAGCGGCGCAAGGGAACTCGAGTGTACCAGGACCATTATCTTACTCACAGGTTACCTTTCTGGGAAATTCATAATTGAAGTTTTAGCTGTGCTTTATCATTCATAGACGTTGTCTAGAAGCACTGAGTGAGTCGGGCCGGACTCCGGCGCAAACTTCTGAGGGGAACATATCTGCTACTACTGTGCAAGACTGGCTGGTAAATTTCCATGACATGGAGGGAATTGTAGGGTATTGCTGCATTCCAGAAGTTTATGAGTAAGTTTGGCTGGTGACGTGACAATAGTATGACAAAAAGGGGCAAAGAAAAGGAAAGTAGCAGTGAAACAGCAATGTCTCAACCTGGAGAAGTCAGTGGGGCCACTCCAGGGCAGTCTATGACCGGGACACAATCAGCCACTGCAGAACCAAAGGTGGAGATTGACAAGGCAGCCTACATCCCCAATACCTCTAATCCAAAGATGACCGTCATGCTTGATGATGGAGGGCGCAATTTTGAATTTTGGTATGAAGCTTTGGAGGCGTGCGAAAACACCAAGGGGGTCAGAGCGGCTTTGGAGAGGCCAATGCCAGGGTCGGTGGAGAACTCAGCCATCAAGCAGTGGCTGATCCAGTCAGTTCCAGTCATCTGGCATTCTCAGATCTCATGCCACAAAGCAGCGTTCGACTTCATCACGTGGGTGAAGAACAGTCACACTGGAGGGAGCAACCAAGACATCAACCTTGAGTGGTACAAGGAAATGGAGCAGGGCATCAAGACAGGGGAGACACTCAAGGTCTACCTCTACAGAATGATGGATCTGGCTACAAGTCTCAGAAACAACGCGTTCATCCTCTTGGACCACAATGTTGGGGAGCTGATGGTGAAGGGCCTCCCTCCTGTGCTGAGGCTCGAGTCCCTGGAGGTTATGGCAACCGACAAGCCGCCATTGGAGCTGATTCAAAGAATCCTGCGCGCCGCAGCCAGCCGTGGGTACAAGGACCCACCTGCAGAGGGAACACCTCAGGCCATGGCAGCTGCAGCAATGGCTGGTCCCTCTGATGGGGTAGCTGGAGCGTCATCAAGCGCTGGAGCTGCACCAGGAGTGGGAGCAGTACCGGAAGTTGGAGCAGCACTACCAGCAAACGAACAGCCTCCCGCTGGCCCCTCTGCAACTACTTTTGGTGGCAGGGGGCGTGGACCTGGCAGGGCAAGAAGGCCCAGAGAGGAGCTTACATGCCACTTCTGCAAGGCAAAGGGCCACTTCATGACTGACTACGGACCGCTCAGGCAGCTGCAGGCTCTGCATCAAAACATGCAAGCGGCAAGCGTTGGGCCTGCAGCTTACTGGGGCCAGGGAGGCCCACAGTCGTCTCCTCAAGCCTGGTGGGACCATGGATCTGGCCGGGGTGGCCCGCCTTCATCCGCTTCCAGCCCTGGACCACCTTCAGCATATAACTATCCAACAAGTCAACACACGTTTCCGGGGTGGCATTTACGACCTCCACCCCCTCCTTCTGGTGAGGCGATGTTTATCTCTCTCAATGTGCTTGCCCCAACTTCGCATGGAGCTAGCAGCACATCTTGGTTAATAGATAGTGGTGCCTCTGTGCATATAGTCAATGATCTCTCATTGCTCCATAATCCAGTTATGCATGGACAGCATCTTCCGCTGCACTTGGCAACCTCAGACGCCAAGGGAGGAATCATTGCATCTGGGTCTGTATGCCTTGTGAATGCAAGGCACGAAGTATTCTGGCTGCACAATGTGCAGTGTGTTCCTTCTGCGCATACCAACCTCATTTCAGTCACTGGTGCAATTCAGGATGGAGCATCTTTCCTGACTGACACTGCAGGTGGTTACACAGCCATGAAGGGACCTGAAGGGTGGTGTGGAGATATCACCCGCGCACGAGGTCTGTTTTTTTTGGAGTTTGTTAGTCCTGTCAGAGGGCAGCAAGTTGGCTGCAGACATATTGATCACATGGCTGAGGCGTCTCATCTTAGGAAAGGACACGTGTGTAGCGAGAGATCTCTGTGGCATGCTAGGTTAGGTCATCCTGGTGCCAACAGCATGCAGAGGTTCTCCAAGGAAGATCTGGTTACAGGAATCAATATCTCCCTTGCTCCCTGCTCTGAGTGCCCCAAGCACTGTGAATCGTGTATACAAGGGAAACACTCCAGACCTCCTTTCCCTGTATCTTCCAGGCCTGCACATAACCCACTCGATAGAGTCCATGTGGATACTGTGGGTCCCATATCACCTCCTGCCATCACAGGTGAACGATATCGGGTCACTGTAGTGGATGAAAGTTCACACCAAGTTGCCTCCCTGCCTGTGAAGTCAAAGGATTGCATCCCAAAGGCTGTGATAGACCTGCTCCGTTTTTGGCAGACCCAACGAGGCACGGTTGTGAAGTGTGTGAGGACTGACAGGGGTTCAGAGTTCCTGAACCAGCAATTCAAAGAGTTTTGTGCTCAGCAGGGCACTAAGATGGAGTCCTCAGCGCCCTACACGCCTCAGCAGAATGGGGTGGCGGAGAGGATGAATAGGACCCTGAAGGAGCGAACAAGGACTCTGTTGGTCCATGCTGCAGCAGACCCTTCCCTTTGGAAGGAGGCGCTTGAGACAGCTACCCTCCTCTACAATGTGGGTCCTACTTCAGGCAGGTCCCTGACCCCCATGGAATTATTCTTTGGTGTCAAACCTGATGTGTCTGTGCTGCGCACGTTTGGCTGTGTAGCCCATGTGCACATTCCCAGTGGCCAAAGGTCTGTTTTTGGGCCCAAGACCATCCCTGGGATGTTTACTGGTTATTGTCCCCAGTCTAAAGCGTATCGTGTGTACGTGGGGAATGGAGTGTGGAAGGAGAGTAGGGACGTCAGCTTTATCGAGCACTTGAGGGGGGCTGAGAGAGTGGGTCTATCAAAGGTCCAGCCTGGGTCTGTCTATGATTCTAGGATATCACCCCCCCTTGGCAGTGAGAATCTGGCAACGCCTCAAGCAATTCCCTCTGCTGCTCCACCCACGTTCTGGGATGAGGAGGATGACCATGGAGTGGAGACGCTTTCCACTGGGGCTCCTGGGACCTCTGGACTTTGTGCTGGGGATCAGTCTGGAGACGGGACCATAGCAGCACATGACCAAGGAACCCCCACCAGCCTGGATTCTACTGTTGGGACCCCAGAACCATCTCAGCACTCGTGGTCGGTGCTTGAGCATATGCAGAATCTGGCCAGGGGGGGTGTAGAAACTCAATCCCAGGTAGAAAAAATGCAGAAGGTACAAGAGGGGTTGCGAATGCAGGGGAAGTCACAAATTCCCCTTCCTCCAGGGACCACCCTTACAAGGGAGCAGCGTTATGTACAGCGCGTGGCTAGGAGAGAGCATTCTGACATCCCATTGCATGCCCCTGACCCAGGTCAGGCAATTGTGAGTGAGCCAAACATGGTTGGTCTCCCTGATATGCAGGGGCAGGTTGAGACAGTCGAGGCTATGTTCGGTGCAGATGTAAGAGATGAGAGCAGTGGGTTAGACATGCCAGCAGTAGGGGAAGCTGGAGCCCAATCCCAGTCACTGGCTAGTCATGCTTATGGTGTGCAGGCTGACATTGTAGGCGCAGCTCAGGCAAGTCTGGGTAGTGTGCCCAAGTGTGAGTCCAGGAGAGAGAGAGAGAGAGCTGCTGCTCCCCTCTGCATTGCGGAAGGTGCGAGAATGTAAGGGTGCTGCACATGAGTCCAGTAGTCAAGGAGAGAGAGAGAGAGACTTGAGAAGGAAACAGATAATCCCGGCAGTACTGCCCAGTCCCAGCATAAGGTACATAATGTACCTTATTCTGGCAACCAGGGAGAGAGAGAGAGAGAAGGGAACAGCACCAGTAAGGCTGACAGCCCTGCTGCACCACAGCATAAGGTACAGAGTGTACCTTCTGTGAGGTTGGGAAAAGTTCACGTGCCCTCAAACTTGAGGGAAGCCCAGCGCTCACCTCAGTGGGAGTTTTGGCAGCAGGCAATGCAAGAGGAGATGGAGTCTTTAGACACCCATGAGGTTATGCAGTATGTGGAAAGACCCCATGGGCAGAAAGTTATCCCTGTTCATTGGATTTTTTCTACAAAAAACGATGCACATGGGAATGTCACTCGGTTTAAAGCAAGATTGGTTGCCCAGGGTTGCAGACAGATTCCTGGTATAGATGTTGGTGAGGTTTTTGCACCTACCAGCAGCTATGGTGCTAGGAGAGCTGTGCTGGCAGTGGCTGCCACACAAAATCTTGAGATCCACCAAGTGGATATCAAGACAGCTTTTCTCAATGGGGAGTTGGAGGAAGAGGTCTATGTGACCCAACCACCAGGATTTGAGAATGGCAACACGAGAGTTGTGTGCAAGCTCAGGAAGGCACTCTACGGTCTTAAGCAAGCCCCACGGGCTTGGCACAAGACCTTGAGCGACAAGTTGAGCGTGATGGGGTATAGTGTGCAAGAGCGACGCTGGGGTATACATCAGGAGGGCCCCTGATGGTAATCTGTCGTTTATTCTTGTTTATGTCGATGATCTTCTCATAGTTGCCAGAGTGGTTGCAGAGATTGAGTGGGGGAAAGAGTTATTGAAGAAGGACTTCACCATCCATGATTTGGGAGAGGTGAATGATTTCCTGGGGTGTCAGGTCCTACGCAATAGAGTTCAGGGCACTATTTCCATGAGTTGCACTCCCAAGATTGATGCTCTTGTGGAGAAGTTTGGCGTTGCTGATGATGGACGTGGGGTTGATACCCCCATGTCCAAGGACTTCGTGGCTAGCAGCAGACCCGAGTCCTCAGATGGTATGTCACATGGGGCTGGTACCCCTCTGCCACCTGGTCATCGATACTGCGAGTTAAATGGATCGTTAATGTACATAGCCAATACGACCCGGCCTGACATTTCTCAGGCTGTTGGAGTGTTGTCAAGGTATAGAATGACACCCACTACCTCACACTGGAATGAGGCCATTCGAGTGCTGAAGTACTTGAGAGATACCAGAGAGTTAGCTCTTACTCTGGGTGGAAAGGGCCCTGAGCTAGAAGGCTATGTTGATGCCGACTGTTAGGTTATGGGCATTCGGCATCACCTGTAAGCAAGCAGACAGGTCGTAAGTTCGTGCCTCTCCAGCTACAGTCCTTGACGACTGTCTGCTCTTTAGACACATGCAACTGCATGAACAAGACTGGCATCCTTATGTGCCCAGTATCTTTCCAAACCAGTTCCGTTACATGTTGATCTGTCAATGAGCATCTACACACGGATAAGCTCCTGACGGCTGAAAGCAAGTACCTTCCTATACTCAATCAAGACTCCGTCCCTTAGCTGTTTGGGAGACTTGATTGTCCACTAAGATGGTTCACTTACAAACAAGCAATCAAACATGAACACATTACCAATACACACCCTGCGTCACCGCACCTGTAAGCAAGCAGACAGGTCGTAAGTGTTCGTGCCTCTCCAGCTACAGTCCTTGACGACTGTCTGCTCTTTAGACACATGCAACTGCATGAACAAGACATCCTTATGTGCCCAGTATCTTTCCAAACCAGTTGCTCCACTATGCGGTGATCGCAGCTTTAATAGTCCTTTCACACTAACG
Organism: Botryococcus braunii; assembly: GCA_002005505.1. Taxonomy (NCBI): domain Eukaryota; kingdom Viridiplantae; phylum Chlorophyta; class Trebouxiophyceae; genus Botryococcus; species Botryococcus braunii. The sequence continues at coordinate 770,911 of KV908354.1, forward strand.
CGTAATCTAAATCAGATTGTACCTTATGTTCGAAATAGACCTCATCCGAACGTGTCTTGAGGTACCTTATGTGGATAGTGGACCCGTATCCTAATAATGTAAATTTGAAGATCACCTAAAGCACAAGGCATTCTATAATGTATGTTCACAACTCAACACTTCCCCTTGCCTGCATGCTTTATGTGTATCTTCTCAGTCCTAGTGAATCCCTATGACTAACACCACGGACTTGTTAAGTTGTTTGGTCATAAACTCAGCCACATTGTGAGCAGATTCCACATAGGGGATATCTGCCAGTCCCTCTCCTATGGCCTCCCTAGCTTAGTGGCATCCACAAAGCCTTCACGCTCGGGTACCTTCCCTCCAAGAGTTAAAGCTAACTCTTGGGTGTCCCTAAGATACTTCAGCACTCGAATGGCTTCACTCCAGTGCGAAGTGGTAGGGCTCATTCTGTACCTTGGCAACACACCAACTGCCTATGCAATTTCAGATCTGGTGGTGTTGGCAATGTACCGGAGTGACCCTTTAAGCTCACAATACCGATGGCCAGGAGTGCCTGACCCTACTGACTCCACATCCTTGGACTCGAGCCTGCTGCTAGCCACAAAGTCCTTGAACATTGGAGTATCAACTCCACGACCATCCTCACACACACCCTTTCCAACGTTTTGCAACGCTATTCTAAGTCCACAGACACCACTCATGTATACCGCAGTAATACCTCTGACAACAATTGAAGACTAGTCTCCTCGACGTGTTCAAATGACGACATGAGTTTAATACGTACCCGTCATGATGATCATGACAGCTAAACATACATGTAAACTCAAAATCCATCCCCTCACTTTCAAAGCCCCCCATACATTTCAACTGACCCTTTAGTCCGCGGCGCGACATCGAAACTAGTTGCGACCGTGATTTCCTGTGTGAGTTCCCTTTCTATCACCATATGGAGGCCAATACTTGCACAACCAACATGACCCAGGACTTACTGCTTGAGTACTTTCAAGTTGTCTTGCCCTAACTCACATTGCTTCCCCTGGAAGTGCTATTACATGTTTCACGGTCCGTCGATCAAATTATATTTCTCCAACCTCTATACTTTTATTTGGTTAAGTATTTGAAGCATCAAGACTAAACAGACACCGTTACAAACGACCTGCACTCAAAAACGCATCTGACAACTATGTTTCATGTTATATAACCTAGAGTCTGGATATCAACGACTTTCATCTGGAATTTTTCAAGATTTCTCACATATGGCCACAACTCCCAAACTTGGCTCTGTGGCTATCTGTAAGAACTCTCTCTAGCTTTCATTGATTTTACTGGCTATCCCGGTCTAGCTTTCTAACGTGAGGGTGCACCGATGCATCAAGGCCTTAGGATTAAATTGTCTGTAACTGACAATTCTACCTCCCAAAGCTCACTTGTATTGGTCACAATGATGGTAGCTCACCTCTACCCTATTTATACACATAACCCTTAAAAAAGTCTTATCTAGACACCATCAGTACTATGATCAGTCTCTAAGGGCGTTGCTGCAACAATACACATGACTTACAAAGTCACCAACGCTTACGTGTGTTGGATCAAATATCACCATCCTCTGCTTGAGGAGCTAGGGTCATCACAGGTACCTATCAGTAACCTCATGTTGAGCACAATAGATCCTCTTCATCATCACTACTAGACATTATGCTACTCAACATCCAAATGCGCGAAAAACGCAACGCGCGCACGCGCGCAACGATAACTGATGAGCTTCCCCTGACCACATTATGTCACAGATTAACCCAAAACTCTTCAAATTAATTCATTGTCCTCAGAAACCAATTCTTTTCCATGTCAATATCAGAATTAGCTTTACATGTTAGCAATTTTTGGTGTTCATAGTTTGGCCCATCTAACACTCATATCCTTTGTGTAGCCCGCACCATGGATTAAGACTAACTTGCAGCTATTTCTACCCCTCTTTGCATTCCTAGAGTAATTCATGTATATCACCTTAAACATTCTGGGTCAACTACCATGCATTGCAACGATAAAATTGTAATCTTCTGGTACCCACAACTCACTCCTGGTCAGCCCAAAACCTTTCAACACCAGGTCATTCATGTATATCACCTTAAACATTCTAGGTCAATTACCCTATGGTCCATGCCAGACTGTAGGTCAGGGCGTGAAGCGCATGCATTGCGCAACGATACAATTGTAATCTTGTGGTACCCACAACTCACTCTTGGTCAGCCCAAAAACTTTCAACACCAGGTCATTGATGTATATCCCCTTAAACATTCTGGGTCAATTACTCTATGGTCCATGCCAGACTGTAGGTCAGGGTGTGAAGCGCATGCATTGCGCAACGATAAAATTGTAATCTTCTGGTACCCACAACTCACTCCTGGTCAACCCAAAAACTTTCAACACCAAGTCAAAAAAACCCTCAGCATACCTTAGGGATTTTCACAACACCACATACACAGACACACATAGAGAGGTCTCACAAGCCACACTGGACCCATATATGACCCTATGTAAGACCACTCAAGGTTTGAAAACCGCGTTGGCCACACAACATCAGCCACACATCGCATTGACTACACATCATTGACCAGACACAACCAGTCAATGTCTAGTTTCACACTCTGGAAAACATGGAAGGAATGCCAGGCACATAAGACTAGTCATGACATTGATTACACAGCAGTTCCGATAAGAGGTCTTGACTCCGCAAGTGCACGACAGTTCAATGAGGCACACGACTCCCGATTTAGCATTTCTTACCCTCAACATTAGGGACTAGCCATCAGCGAGTCCGAACGCGACACCTGATCAGCCTTTCTGACCCTCAACATTAGGGACTAGCCATCAGCGAGTCCGAACGCGACACCTGATCAGCCTTTCTCACCCTTAACATTAGGGACTAGCCATCAGCGAGTAGCAGCGCAAACCACAATAAGAATGTGCTCAGTTGAATGGGGAACCAAAAGTCCCTTACCACCATATTGCACCAACTCCTGGCTGTTTACACATACACAATCAATGTCTTTCAAGCCCCAGCTCATGGACATCTTTACACACGCTTACACATACAACACATATGTAAACCCATCCCCATGCTGCAGTACCTGTACTGTTGCTCATGGTGTCTACCAATACCTGGATGGGGGCTCCCTAGGGTCCACCCACTTCTTCCCGCTGAGTATCACACTTGCTGTCAGTGGTTAGAGGTCATTCATAACTACTTTTGTTAATCTGACACCCTTGATCTCCAGCCTTAGGAGGGTGCAGACTTAAAAAGAAGCCTTTCTATTGGTTCACCTCTCAACCAGTACACTTACTGTAACACAGGAGCATCACTTCCTCTCTCAACTCATTGAGCCACACACTCACAATTTCAGATCCCAAATCATACACAACCTCACATATGCACTCAAAATTTCACTCCTCCATCCCAAGGTGGTCTTCCGCCTCGTGCCCTTCCAACCGGGATTTCACCACCTCGCCTTGCGGATGAAACTGCCAAGATTTCTTGGCATTTCAGAATCAATTCGAATGGATTCTGAAGCATATACTGCGACATGAAGGCGGGGTACAAACTGCGGGGCTGTCGCTCCCTTTGGGACTGGAGTAGACTTGTGTAGTGTCCGCTGGCCACCAGTGCCTTGCCCAAAAACCACATATCGGCTTGTCCTCAGCACCCAGAGTTGGGTGGGCCCATAACCTGTTGGGTTATGGGCATTCGGCATCACCTGTAAGCAAGCAGACAGGTCGTAAGTTCGTGCCTCTCCAGCTACAGTCCTTGACGACTGTCTGCTCTTTAGACACATGCAACTGCATGAACAAGACTGGCATCCTTATGTGCCCAGTATCTTTCCAAACCAGTTCCGTTACATGTTGATCTGTCAATGAGCATCTACACATGGATAAGCTCCTGACGGCTGAAAGCAAGTACCTTCCTATACTCAATCAAGACTCCGTCCCTTAGCTGTTTGGGAGACTTGATTGTCCACTAAGATGGTTCACTTACAAACAAGCAATCAAACATGAACACATTACCAATACACACCCTGCGTCACCGCACCTGTAAGCAAGCAGACAGGTCGTAAGTTCGTGCCTCTCCAGCTACAGTCCTTGACGACTGTCTGCTCTTTAGACACATGCAACTGCATGAACAAGACTGGCATCCTTATGTGCCCAGTATCTTTCCAAACCAGTTGCTCCACTATGCGGTGATCGCAGCTTTAATAGTCCTTTCACACTAACGCGTAATCTAAATCAGATTGTACCTTATGTTCGAAATAGACCTCATCCGAACGTGTCTTGAGGTACCTTATGTGGATAGTGGACCCGTATCCTAATAATGTAAATTTGAAGATCACCTAAAACACAAGGCATTCTATAATGTATGTTCACAACTCAACACCGACTATGCTGGGGACCTGGACCACAGGTATTCCACCACTGGCTATGTTCTATCAGTCTATGGTAGTGCCGTGGTTTGGGGAAGCAAGAAGCAGAGCTCAGTTGCTACCTCAACTGTGCAAGCTGAGTTTATGGCAGCTGGCCATATTGTGAAGGAAGCCAACTGGCTAAGGGGCTTCTTGGAAGAGATAGGGGCTGCAGCTTGGAGGGTCAAAATTTTCTGTGACAACCAAGGATGCATTTCTAATTTACGGAACCCCCTGTATTCCAAATTCACAAAGCACGTTGCAGTAAGCTTCCACTACGCTAGGGAAGCTATGGCACTTGGGCAGGTAGATATCCTCTATGTGGAATCTGCTCGCAATGTGGCTGACATTATGACCAAGCCACTTGCCAAGCCCGTGTTTGTTGGTCATCGTGATTCACTAGGTTTGAGAAGATACACATAAAGCATGCAGGCAAGGGGAAGTGTTGAGTTCTGAACATTATTATTGATGGCCTTGAGCTTTAAGTGATCTTCATGTGTGCACTATTAGGATATGGGTCCATTGAGAACATAAGGTACCTTGAGACACGGCAGATTCTGGACGTTTTCGAACATAAGGTACAATCCTATCTAGATCACACGTTTGTCGGATGAACTCTTAAGGCTGCCCCACCGGAGTGAATACCAACTGGTTGTGAAAGATGCTGGGCATTACCAGATGCTAGTCTTGTCCAACAGTTGTGTGTGGCACTCAGCAGACAGTCGTACGGACTTTAGCTGGAGTAACTTCGTCTATTGACGACCTGTCTGCTTTGTACAGGTACGGTGCGGCAGTGTGTGTTGTATCATTGTTGCTATTGTGAGAGTGAACAAGCTTAGTGTACCCTGTAGTCACTCAAACAGATAAGGGACAGTGACTTCAGGGAGTATAGGCATGTACTTGAACGTAGCCGTCTAGAGCCTTATCTAGTGATTGCTTGATCGGTGCTTGTGTACAAGATAATGATGTAACGGAACTGGTTGTGAAAGATGCTGGGCATTACCAGATGCTAGTCTTGTCCAACAGTTGTGTGTGGCACTCAGCAGACAGTCGTACGGACTGTAGCTGGAGTAACTTCGTCTATTGACGACCTGTCTGCTTTGTACAGGGAAAGCCGATTGCCCATAACCTTTCACAGTAGTTGCGTGCATGCGGGTGGCCAAAAGTAAGTAAGGGGAACGGGAAGTGGAGGAAAGAAAAGAGACCAGCACGTGCACACCATAGTAATTAAATCCAAACGCAAACAAACTCAGATGTTTAGAAAAAGCATAGTCAATCGAGAATGACAAAATGGAGAGGGTTGTTGGGTGCAACGGACCCTGCTGAAAGTTCGGAGCAAGGAGCATTCCGATGCCGCAACTCAAGTGGCACCCATCCGAAAGAGGTAATGGTGCAACAAAACCAAAATTGATGATATTGAGTATCCTGCACTGATAACAGCGTCAGTAAGGGATTGCAACTCTGTAAAGCCCGTCGCAGGCAAGGGTGGACCTTGATTTAACAACGGGGGAATCTCGGAGGCCCAAAATCTTACTGCTGAACCACGAAACATTTAGAAAATATATGAATGACATACCTGAGTCCTACTTGAAAGGATCTTCGCCCTGCAGAACGTGAATGATGGAAGACAGAGAGTGCGCACCGGCGTTCCGACATCAAGCTTGGGAGTCGATTCAAATGACCAAACCATTGAGTCGCAAAACAAGATACTCTCTGTCAGCCTTTGAACAGGCAAACAAAGCACAGAATGATTTGAGGTCCAGACGAACCTCCACCGGAGTCCGGACTCTACATGGGGGGACCCGCAACCCCAAATAAAATCTTGCAGACACAACACTATAGAATGTAAGCACTACCTGACAGAATACAATGCAAAAGCGTCTGTAGTACGCTGACAAGAACAAAGCAATGAGACTGGGTTTGAAAACTCGAGAATACATTTTTAGACCGAGACTCGGTCACCGAGTCCACGTGCCCGGACCTTTCTCTAGGCTCCTGGCGTTCAAATGGCAGCCTCTGATTGGCTGGCGGAGACCTAATGCGACCTAATGGACCTTTTGCGGGCCAATGGGAGCGTCGGAAGGCACCCTATACTACCGTTCCATCACGGGGGAAGCGGCCACGGCCCCAGCGGCGGTCTGGTTGAATCGGACACATCCGGATCTACCTATCATCGACAAACGTCCGGCGGATAACCTAGTGTCGACTCGACAGTGTCGAGGGCCCAAATCAGGCCGACGGAGGTCCCGTTTGCCGTACGGATTGCGGCCATGGGTGGCCGTGAGCTAAGGTGATCTAGTCGATCTCGCGGCCAAAATGGCCGTAAAGGGGGCTGTCAAACCGGTGCCAGCGCGGCCATTTTCAGGCCATTTTCCTTCTTTGCGGCCAGAATGGCCTTAGTCGGCCCAAAAAAAAAAAAAAAAAACACTGGTGATAGTGCATTCTTTCCGAATCGTCCGTGTCGACCGACACCCCGTAACGGGACCATCAACGCTGAAAAGGGTCAGATACTCCCACGTTACTGCCATTGCCCACCGTCTTTAAATGTCTTTTCCTGCAGGACACCTTCATTTATACTGTGAATCCACGCTGTATTCAGTAAAAACTTTATATTCGGTTTTGTTTGCGCACAAAGCGCTTATGCTGCTAGAAAATCCTTCCTATCGTAAATTATTTGACGACAAATTTCAATTTGTATGTGCTGCCTCACGCTGTCAACGACATGTCATCGTTAAACATTCGGCATTATAAATCAGTAAATGTTTCAGAATGCTCGTTATCTGAGCTCCAGATTGGCCAGTGCTGCTGTGTGTCGTTGCTACTGGCATGGCCCGGCATCAACTGAAAGTCGGAACTACCAATCACGCAACTAGAGACACACAGCACAGGCCAGTTTGTTCTTCCGAGAACAATTAAAACTTTGTTTCGATGTTCCATCAGCATAAAATGATCTGAAAAAGTCATGTTGTTACTTGTACCAGTGAAAAGTTGCAATATACAGCTACCGGCCAATTTGCTGAGAGGCGCAAATACACAAGTGCACATAGTTTCAGTAGTTGAATCTTAATGCATGAAATTTTCAATAATTCATGAGGCAAGTGGTTTTTGAGGTGAGGGCACGCAATTAATCGTATGACAAGCAGTGATGATATTTGACTTGCTTTTGAAGGGGCAGCGACACTTCTATGACACTAGAGAACAGGTATACTTATAATCTATGTAGACCGAAGTTCAAAAATACACGCACACTTTGATGCGGTACACCAATCTATGACGAGTTTATATTTTCGGCATAGATGTAGTGCACTAACTTTGGCCGACACAGTGATGATCTGTATCAAAACAGTACTTCAGAACTTTTTCTGCCAATACGGCAAGACCTATGGTACACAGAGTTAACAGTACGGTGTTCGTAATTATGACAGCGTAGTGCGCTTTGTACGAGGTGTAAGTACCATACGTATTTGTGCTTTATGATAGTACTATAGTAATTTGTACTGAATCAGCATCATGTCTGTGATGAAAAGATGCACCTTTCATATGAGCTGACCTCACGTGGCATTCATTTCTATCTTGTACAGAATATGGCACTAACGACAACCGCCTTTGTGCCCATAGGTGCCCTCCAAATGGCTACCTGTCGTACCATGGTTGGTGTCCTGGTGCGTATCTTACGCAAGCAAAACATACGGCAACATACTCTTCTATTCATTGCCTCGATGTGGGTTTTCAACAACTTATGTGTCGCTGATGGTGCTATAACCTCCCCCCAAGAGACTAACACTACATTTTCGAAGCAATATTTCTACTGGACAGACGTGGCTCTTAATTGCAAGGACAACCTTATAATGAAGCCAGAGATGCACTGGTATGTTATATTCATGCATAGACCCAGGAATGTTTTGCAGCAAAACTCTACACTGTGCCTCAAGTGAGCTGCTTGACACCCTGCAGGGTGATACTCAACGAAAAACCAATGTTTAACCTGGGCTCATACCCTTCGTGTTCACCACTCAAGTACATGTGGGTGTGCAAGGTAGGTTACAAAATGCCCTGCAGCTTGTGCTACACAAATATGGCAAGCACCGATCAACATGCAATTGTGGATATATACAGCCTCATCAACCTGACATTGATCATAACATTTACATTGTACGGCCCATATTAGGTCTAAGCAACTTTGATGGAAATTCAAAAGCCACAGCTTTGCTTTCTGTTACACCACTGGTTGCAAGGCAGGTCATTCATGAAGAGATTCCAATGAGACCGTGTCTACTTGGGTATTAGGTTCGGGGTGACCAGTATCTGGTGTTGTGTAGACGCAAAACCCATAGCCATACATATGCATATTGCTCTCACAGCAGTCATTGAGGCCATTAGGTGCAAGACAATTCCTCCTCCTCTAATTTTTCCTTATCTGGGACTTCCGACAACTCAAGGATAACTTCTGGAATTGGTGAAGAGGGTGAACAACAAAGACTCATGAAGGTGCGCTTTGTCACATGATCATGCCGGGGGATCTCACTGGTGGTATTGCTCCGTGCACACATGTCCCTTAAGGCTTGAAGCTTGTCTTGGGAACCATTTGCTGCAGATACTCCTTTGCTGATGATGTAGTATATGTTGCAATATCAAGAAATTACATACTGCACTTTTGTCAGCAATTGTTTTTCTTGCAAAAATAATACCATTGAAAATGGCAACCTGAAGTGGAAAGATACGTGTGTTCCGATTACACTACTTAACAATATACAAAACTTGATAAGTTAATTATGAAGACAACTTGTATGACACAAGCAGCCCCACTAAAAGAAGCCATAAGTAACTCCTCTGTGGAAGGCTTGTTGTGTTGTGCAAGTTGTCTTCATGCTCGCAAGTGGAATTTCAAGCTCGGCGATGCGCAGCTAGCACGTGTCAACATATATTCTGCAACCCCAATGATTTTCTAGTTTTGATGGGAATTTATCCAGGAGTGTCCCTATATGCTACCACCATTAACTTCAAGATCGCTTTTAACCTTTTGTTTATAATGGCAAGCTTTGATTGCCCATTATATAGTATATGGACAGTCAACAAGAGCACCAGAGTAAAGTAGACTTGTATGCCTTTTCACAAGGAGAGACCTTTTGAACATTTGGAGTTATACTGATTGTTATGTGAATCAGATACTCAGCATTGCTATTGAAAATAAAACTACAGCTTCAGCCCCTGCCTTCTCTCGTGCTGTCTCAGCTGGGGATACCACGAGATTGAAGCTGGCCTTTAAAAAGTTGTTAGCAGGTGGGATATCCCTTAATATGTGATCAATCCCATTTTATATATGTTGCTTTAAAACATTCTCTGCAATAGAGATGCATTTGTTTTTGTAAACACGCTGCCAATTCAAGGTGCAGCTCTCATGAGGCACCTCCATTTCTCAAGGCAAGTACTGCCACATGTACATTCAGATGTTCAAGGAGTCTGCGGGGGATGTGAAAGGTTGTATACCATTATCATTTGCGTCAGATCCGCTCAGCACATGAGAAATGCCAAAAAAAGGGCAAAAAAGAAAAACCGCGCCATGTTTCAAAAAACGTGTCTAACTTGTGGATTTGCACCCCTCATACCTCTTCTTTCACTCGGTTACCCATGACTGTAATGTTAGTCTTCTCAAGAGCTGTGCATGCTTGCAAATTTACGCAGACCTCAAAGGGATTTGGGGGTTTCTCAGGTCAGCATTTAAAAGTTGTGGTTCTTGGTGCGAGCATCTCCGCCGGCATGGGTGTATCAGAACTCAGAAATTCCTATGCAAGCCTGCTTTCCAACTGGTTCCATTCGTTCAAGTCCATTGGGGGAGATGTGGAGGTACATCTCTTAATTAAAATACTCGTTGACGGGTCCTGCTGTACCCCCTCTACTTCAAACCATCCCATTTCACATGCTTCCCTGCAACGAAATGTAGGCTAATACTCACCTCTGCCTTGTTTCATGGCAATGTCACTGCTATATGTAATTGGTGATCCCAAACTTGGTCAAAAGTTCCCATTGCTTACAATGAAATGTAGGCTATACTCAAGCCCGCCTAGTTGTAAGGACCATTGGAAGATCTGGCAGCTTTCCCCCGGGGTCTCTATTTACTTCTGTTGGAATGACTTACGTGCAGTTCATCAACTCCGCTGTCCGTGGAACTACAAGCAGCTATGCAAGTCTGTGCGTTGATGACTTTGTGCCCACTGATGCGGACATAGTGATCCTGGAGTATGCATTGAATGACTGGGACGTTGTAAGAGAAAAGGCTTCTTGGATGGATAACTATCAAAGGTGTGCACATTGCTTGAATGAGTATAGATGTAAAAAAATGTAGGTGTATATACTTTTAATATAGATAGATGTGTTATATCTAGAGTCGTATACGGTATATAGACGCGTTTGAACAAGGATTCATACACCAAGAACCGTGTATATACGTCCTTAACCATCCAGTTATTATGGGTGTAATTATTTATGTACACCAATAATAACCTCATAGGCATGCGCACACAGATGCTTATGCAGGCATGCATAGCTCAGTTTAGGAGCCAACAAAGAGGTAGACAAATCTTCGTGATGTGACCATGCGCGCGCGCGCACACACACACACACACACACACACACACACACACACACACACACACACACACACACAGAGAGAGAGCGCGAGAGAGAGAGAGAGAGAGAGAGAGAGAGAGAGAGAGAGAGAGAGAGAGAGAGAGAGAGAGAGAGAGAGAGGGGGGGGGGGGAAGAGAGGGGGGGAGGGAGAGAGGGGTGTAAGACAGGGGTTCGCATGCCGACTACGGGGCCCCCATGTTCCAGTGAACGAGATACTGGGTGGGGCCACCTGGAAGGGGGTTGGGGCTGCAGTGAGGGGCGGGGGAGAATAACATGAAAGATACTGTTTTCAACTTCATATTTATGTGAGGTCATGTTCCACATATGGACTATCTTTATGCCAGGGTTCGTCCAATTGAACTACACAATGTATCATGCGACGCAAATGATCCATGTGCGAAAGTGGCTGCCAAGAGAGGAGAGGCACTGTAGACTTGCAGGCTGAGCCAAGAGAGAATGTAAGTTTATCGTTTGGCGTGCATATGCATCAACGCCCGTAGGTGTAGAATAGCTGGGTAAGAGTAGCTAGGGGATCTGCCCTTTTTGGTGTGGCATGCGTGCAGAAATCTATCCTCAGTAATTAGAGGAAGCCTTTTAGACATGCATTAATATTTCTCTCCTGTGCGAGTTGAAGCAGCGATAAGAGAATCTCCAGAAGGTTTTCGACTGATCCATAGCAACTGCATGTGTAGGTATAAACCATAGTGTCTCCTGTATAGATAGCAGGTGAACCTAGGGTTAGAATGCCCTTCCATTGGTATTCATTCAGTACTTAAGAAGATATGACTTTAAAAATAATTCCAAAAGTGGTAAAAGACAAAGGTAGAAGACTTAAGACGTGAGGAGATTTGTCAAACATACTAAAGATCATGTGGGCCATAGAGGGAAAAAGATAATCTTTCGGGTAATCTCTGCAGAATGGGATTGAACTTCGAGCAGTGTGTTTTTTTTTTTTTTTTTTTCCAGCTTACTTAGAAAGCGGGACAGAGCTTTGGCAGATATCTCAATCAGTTTTAAGTTCCTAAGATCCTCGTGTTTGCATGGCTGTTCAGCAAGGTCCTTCAAGGGCAGACAACTGACTATGTATACATGCACGGTGGGTTAGGGTATAAATCATCTCTCCCAGAACCTTCGATTCATGACAGATCCCAGATGATGGGGTCGCCCCTCGTTCCTTAATGCACCTCCTTTAAAGGAGGCACAAATTTGGTATGTGAACATTATGGATGCGCACCAGTTCATCCCACATAACAGCTCGGGCTATTTTAGCGAATAGTACTCAGATACTTGCTAGCGGTCTAATATGTGATAAGCAACCGCATTTGCTGTACAGGCGGGCATATGAACGACTGATCAGGAAGATCTTGTCGCGTCCAAATTCCCCAGCTATCCTCCTAGCTCATTGGTGGGCACCAAGGCATTTCGCATACAGCTTCTGGTGAGTCCAGCCTGGCCAGCCCATATGCTACAAAAATATGTCCCCCTTGAAGTTTTGGAAGCATGAATGCACCAATAGCAAAGCACCCCTTTCTGGCAAAGATGCCTTTTTGAGCACTACCAGACTCTGTGGGCTTGAATCAATGTGCAACGTCATTAGTCGTGGCCTGACCCTGCAAGCATTTTTGAATTAGGAATATTCTGATTGTCTTCACAGTTAGAAGTACAACAACGTGCACCAAATACTTTGTTTGTGCAAATTCACTTTAAGTGTTTCCCAGATTTTTATGCGTAACACTTCATCGTGACGTAGGGTCTAACAGATGCTACCAAGTTCCATTGCAATTTTGTTAAAAACCCGATGGTGTATTACTATATGTTTTCAGATTCATTAGCTTGTCAACGGACATGCCTTATACCACTAGCACATTTTGCAGGAATGTCGCAGAGGACCAGTGTACCATTGTTGGGAAATACTATGGATTAAGCGCTATTTCATTCAGAGATGCTTACTACGACAAAATAATGACTTCTGCAATTGGCTTCAACATGTCTGACTTCATGTGTGACGTCGTGCATCCAAACGCTCTTGGTCACAGGTTCGCCTTAATCCGGGTCAGCGTACATAGCCGTATTTTCTTCTGCACTGCAACGGCGGCGCATATACAAGAAACAATGTAATATATAATAGGTTCACTGAGCGGGAAAATTGAAGTCTTGCTCAGTCCGTGTTACATTTGCGTTCCCATTTGCCTGGCAGATTCTTCACCTGTGATTCTTTTGGCTACATTATTCACCGCACGCAGTGACTCTGGCAATCCGAAAATTCACTGCTCATAATGCTGATCATCCTACCCAATATTTCCATGTACGGCCATTACTTCTAGTAGTGCTCTTCAAGCCTTTGTGTCAGACACTTTCTCCTGCTAAATTGCGGCTCTAAGGCTATGCACCTCAGGTTTGCATGTTCTTACCAAAAACGCCTTCCAGGATCCAGAGTTTGGCACCAGTAGTTGCATCCTCAAGGCCTAGCCTAAGCCTTGTGAGATCTATTGCATGCATGGGTCTTAGCATGCATTAGAGGGTGAGGGAATCCTTTTCTCATTTTCCTCTTATGCTCTTGCGAACTACTTATGCATCAGAGTAAACGTTTTCTCAAGTTGATATTTGGAAGTACAGGAGAGTGGCTTAGAAAGGTACACGCAGTGCATTTTCAAGCAGATATGTACATCTGCTTTCCCAGAAGTATGGCAGAATAGGGCAAGAAATAGCATGCGATCCACTTGAGGACTATGTTGCTGAGAATCCTCCCGGACCGGATCGTCTATGGACTATATTGCGGAGAGTCATCTTAGCACTGGATTGTCTAAATGCACTCTGAAAGACCTGTAAGAGAAAAGAGGGAAGCTGTGCAGGGCTTAACTTCCCTAAAGCATTGCCACAAGGTTTGCTTTTGCACACTGTGTCCTAGGAGCAAAACAAACAATTACATGCACGTCTACGAATAGTAGAAGCTGAGCAAGTAGAAAATCAAGTCATGTATATCGGATGGTCAAAGGGCCTTGGAGGATAGCAGTATAGAGAGTGAAAGAAGTAGGAAGCTGGGGTGGGCAGACATCACCGCAAAGGCTGCTTTGATGAGTAGTGCAGCTCAGGCTTCTTACACTCCTGTGCGTCATGGGCAGGTACTTTGCAGATTTAATTATTGCACATCTACAGCAATCTCTTGCTGAAGCCGTGTTGACGCCATCTGACACAGATGAATCGAATATGGGGCTACCACCTCCCATGTTTCGAGGAAACGATTTTACATCAACGGGCAAGTGTGTCAGGGGTGACGATTTCAAGAACGCAGTAGTTGATGCGCAGGTGCTCCTCCCACCCTACCAACACAGTAGACCTGAAGTAGATTTAAGCTTTGTTTGTTGTTCACAGGTTCTCGGGCATCTGCTGAGTCGGTACAAACACATGTTAGGGCCTACCTGAATTGATGGAAAAGGGTGTATACACTTGGTTGAACTTCACATCATCCATGTCCATGTATGCGTTTTGTATATCTGTAAGCACATGTTGACCTTGACGCACTGTATGTTCGCTGATGCACAGGGCTTTGAGTGGAAGAATCAAGCAAAGGAAGGGGAACCCCAAGCGAAGTGGGCCTATGAGGGCACAACACCAGGGTCACGTTTGGTAATTCAAATTGGAATTCCTGAAAGCAGGGCCCAAGGTGCTCCATTTAGAACAGTAGTCTCACTTGGGGTCTTGAAAAGCTACAAAGGAATGGGAGTAGCTGAAATAACATGTAGATCACCTACCGAGAACCATGAAGCATGTTCTTGCAACTGGAGTATAGATGCGCACCACCCACAACATAATTCACAGGTGCGTCAATGCCTCTGAGTTGGAGACTGATTAAAGGACGACTTCTCCCCTTGTAATCTTTCTTACATAGTTGCTCATTTTGGGTATTGGCTTTTCTTTCTTGGCACTGCAAGATCTTGCATAACGTTATCATAGGCATACAACACTGCTTTTAGATGATAGTTACATTAAACCAGTGACAGTCCCTAGTGAATCAAACTTAACTGTAACTTTTATGCTGGCCCGTGGGCGCCCAGGAATGTGGGAATGAAGCATGGCACACAAGTTGGCACAATCTTCGTACTTAACATGTGATGATATTTGCAGGTCTATTGGTTGAGTGGCATGGTAACCACTGGACCGAATTGTCTTCTGCAAGTAGAAATTTCTAACGTGACGAGCAGCGGTGCTCATAAAGTTGTCATCTTTTCATTACTTGTAATGGACGAGGCAACAGATAATTTGCATATTTTTTCGTCTTGGCCAAATCGCTTTGAAACAGGTTGGTAAGAAATGTGTCTTGCTTCCTTTGGGGATCAAAAACAACTTGCAGCATCGTGCATCGTGCTAGACATGTCTTGCATGCCCTTTTAGGACTATTTATGTCATGCAATTGCAAATGCATGGTGCGCCAAATTCCCAACGGGAGCACAATCTTTTCCTTCAAACGATCAAATGTATAGTTGATCTTATAATATATAGTTGTGTGTTTGTGGTGTACTGGAGTGTGTGTGACGATATAGTAGGTGCCTATTATACTAAGTAGTCATTATGGATTTCGAACAGAATATGTCCTTTCCGGTTGCCCTGGAGACAGGGAAGAGTGCGCCCTCGAGTCGGGACTCGCTCGGCTCGAGAGGATTGTGTACTGCTTAACCAAAACTCTCAACTTTGTGCCCCTCCTAGTCACCCCTGCTCCTGCCCCTGCTCACGTGATGGTCTGCAGTGGGAGTAGAGGGACATTTTGCTCTTACACGTTGTGGGCTCGCTTGAAGGCCAGTTTTTTTGTGCAGTTTCCTAGGCAGTTCCTAGACGTCCATTGGGGCGATATATGGGGACCATCGGTGGTCCATTGGCAGATCCTGATCCTCACACTTACTCACCACCCACAATCGTTCATCTTTTCCGGTTATAATAAGCACCATCTGTTTAGCCGTTTTTTGAGGGTGCTTTTACTGATTGTCCTCCTTATTGGCACCTCTCCCATAGCCACTAGTTATTTTCAATTTTGCTGCGCAACGCGTGGACTTGCTATGCATACGCACTTACAGCCATATCACCATGCACTGTTTACATGACCCCAGCACACCAGAGCCCACTGTATGCATGTACACGGACCTTCTGGGGTATGGTGCTGGCCACATCTGCCAGCAGGGGTCTCACCTAAACTTTCAGCTACACATACGGGAACTAATTGTATGCACATTGGTGTGTCTGTGCTTTTCTCAAGGGCTTGGTTATGCTGGGTGGAGGCCACGGCACTTCGTGTATGTATGGGGGCCATGGGGAGTATTGGTGGTGCTTACATAATCTCGTCTCGGCGTGTGCCAGGTCATGCACACATTCACCTTCTAAGTCCATTCGTACGTTTTGGAACAATGATGACGTGTAATGTCTAAACTGTTCACGTCGTATATAGAACTCTCTCCTACATACTAGAACCCTCTAGAATTTTTGTACGTGTCAGTCTGTCCTGCATTTGAAGTACGTGGCAAATTGTTAGTACCCATCTGGATTCTTCCATAAGGCTCTAAGTTGTTTTAGACCTTTCGGTTTAGAAGGGTCCAGAATCTTCCAGAATCCCCGCGTAAGTTCAGGGAATAGTATTTGTAAAAGGTTATGGGCATTGGCGTATATTGGCGTAGTAGAAGAAGTTACTCACGCTGCAGTCCATACGACTGTCTGCTGAGTATTATGCACTAATTGTCGGACAAGATTAGCATCTGGAAATGCCCAGCATCTTTCACAACCAGTTCTGTTACATCATTGTATTGTACTCAAGCACCGATCAACCAATTACTAGATAAGGCTCTAGGCGGCTACGTTCAAGTACATGCCTATACTCCCTGCAGTCACTGCCTGTAGCGATCGGGAAGATAGGCTCGAGGATCGAGGCCTCGTATCGATCAGCGATCCGGAACAATCCGATAGAACCGAGGCTGTACATCGGTGGTCCGAACCGGGCGTGGGTCCCCAGGCAGGTCCTGATGGTCTCGAGGCTCTGGTGCCTCGGGGTTGACAATCCCGAGGCATAGCGGAGCTCTCGAGGGGATTTCCGGAGGGCTCGAGGCTGGAGGCCGAGCTATATAAAGGGAAATCCCTAGGCGAAGGGTCATTCCTTGCCGAACCTATAATAATATCATTAAGAGAGTGACTTCGATTGCCTATTGATTACTTAATTGTTTAATTGACTTCCGCTGGTGTTACAGCTTGGTATCGGCGAGCTAGGTGCTCGTGCGATTGTTGTTTAATCCTTTAATTGTAAGTCACAATGGCTGATTACGATGATATGATGGTGGACGATGGGGGACTTGGAGCCGAAGCTGGGGGGCTTGGTGGGGCTCCGGAAGTTCCGCCAGGGAACCCCGTTGGGCATGACGTAAACGCCATGCTTGGGCAGGTGGTTGGCCTGATGGCCCAGGTTGTTCAATCAAGCAACAGGACAAATGAGACCATGATGGCTCACATAGAGGCCGAAAGGGAGGCTCGGGAAGCCGACCGCCGCGAGCGTGAGGCTCGTGAAGGGCCTCGAGGTAAGACATTTTCGCCAAATGTCGGGAAAATCAAGGAGTTTTTGGGATTCTCCAGTGATATGTCTCCAAGGGAGTGGTTAAGCCACGCCAAGACGAGATTTTCGTCTCCAACCTCGGGGGTTGAGGAAGACGATCAGGTAAGGCGGGCTGCAGCTAGCCTGGGTGGTCCGGCCTTAGTCCAATGGAATAATTCCATCAAGGGTGGAGATGTGCTTACATGGGAGAAGCTTGAAAATTTCCTGTTGACCCATTACGGACGAATGGAGGATCCTGAGGTCCTTTTGCAGGCAAGAAGGGCAATTCGAAAAGGAGCCCTTGGGGTCTTGGTGCAGCCTGACCTCCTGTCCGCGGTTGGGGCAGATGATGTAATTAAGTTTGATGATCCAAATGTTGCCAATTTGTTGAAGGAATTTCATGATGTTTTTCCTGATGAATTGCCTTCTCAATTGCCTCCTGATAGGGGAGTAACCCATGCGATTCCCATTCCAGATGGACAGGTTCCCCCTGTCAAGCCAATGTACAGGTTGTCTCCCGTGGAGCGGGAGGAAGTGACCAAAACATTGCAGGAGCTATTGGAAAAAGGGTTTATTGAACCCAGTTCTTCCAATTTTGCGAGTCCAATTCTGTTTGTGAAAAAGAAAGATGGGACTCTGAGGATGGTAATTGATTACAGGGGTGTAAACAGATTGACTCTGAAGAATAAATTTCCACTTCCACGAATTGATGATTTGCTTGATCAATTGTCTGGTGCTAACGTGTTTTCTTCTTTCGGGGTACCATCAGATCAGGATCACGGATGAAGATGTACCGAAGACTGCATTTCGTACGCCACAAGGCCTTTTCCAGTTTAAGGTATTGCCTTTTGGGTTGACTAATGCCCCAGCTACCTTCCAGGCTGTCATGAATAAAGTCCTCGCCCCTCTTCTTGGCAAGTGCGTGGTTGTCTATATGGACGACATTCTTGTCTTTAGTAAGAATCGAGAGGAACATGTCGAGCATTTGCGTGCAGTTTTGGCCCTTTTGAGGGAACACAAACTGTTTTGCAAGTTGAAGAAGTGCGCTTTCTTCATGCACGCGGTCGCTTTTCTGGGACACCTGGTCAGTGGGGCAGGCGTGCGGGCGGACCCCGCGAAGGTTAAGGCAGTTATGGATTGGCCTTCTCCACGAAATGTTCACGATCTTCGTTGCTTTCTGGGATTAACTAACTATTTCAGGAAGTTCATCCAAGGTTACGCCTCTATGTCACGCTGTTTGACTAATCTATTCAAAAAGGGCGTCGCCTGGCGTTGGTCTGAGGAATGCGCAGCGAATTTCACGAGGTTGAAATCTGCGTTGGCATCCGCGTCTGTACTCCGCATCCCTGATTTAAATCGTCCCTTTGAGGTAATCTGCGACGCGTGTGGTTTCGCCCTGGGCGCAGTTCTTCTTCAAGAAGGTGCCCCCGTCGCTTTTGAGTCACGTGCTATGACTCCTGCAGAGCAGAATTACCCTGTTGGCGAGCAGGAACTCCTCGCTGTTGTGCATGCACTCACTCTTTGGAGGTGTTACCTCGAAGGAGTGCATTTCCGTGTTATCACAGACCACAACCCCAATACTTTCTTGCCTACCATGCACACCCTTTCTCGTCGTCAAGCTCGTTGGAGCGAGTTTCTTCAACGTTTTGACTTTGAGTGGCAATATCGACCGGGGCGTACTAATTGTGCTGATCCTCTCTCTCGCCGGCCTGCGCTCCTCAGTAGTATCCGCACAGCTTTGCGCTCTGCGTCTAAGGGGGGAGGCAGCAGGAGGGGGCTCCATCTCAAGGTCCTGGCATCTTGCAAAGTTGGAGTTGGGGCACACCCGAGTTGATTGAGAAGCTACAAGTAGTCGAGCTTCCGGATGATGACAAAACTGAAGGGTTGTTTAAAGAAAATGGGCTGTGGTGGTTCAAAGGGAATGATGGCGTCCACCGCGCATATGTGCCACAAGGGCAAGGGATTCGGGAAGAAGTCATTGCGGCTTTCCATGACCGAGAGATTGCCGGGCACTTCGGAGTGAGAAAAACCTTGAAGGCGGTGCAACGAGGATTTTATGGGCCAAAGATGGACCAAGATGTTCAACGGTATGTTTCCTCGTGTGACTCCTGCCAGAGGAATAAGCCTCTCGTAGGAAGGCCACAAGGTGTGCACACTCCCCTTCCCATCGCGGACACCCCTTGGGAGAGCGTTTCCATGGATTTTGTGACTGCTTTGCCTCGTTCGAAGAAGGGACATGATGCAGTACTTGTGGTGGTGGACCGTTTTACTAAGATGGTGAAGTTCATTCCCACAACGATAACGGTGACGGCCGAGGGTACGGCGCGCTTGTTCTTTGATAATGTCTTTCGCACGATGGGCATGCCGAAAGAGATCATATCAGACCGTGACCCGCGTTTTACGGGTAAGTTCTTCAGGGCGCTCTGTAAACTAATGGGGACAAAGCAAAGTTTCTCGTCAGCTTTTCATCCTCAGAGTGATGGACAGACTGAGAGAACTAACCGGGTGTTGGAAGATGCATTGCGGCACTTTGTGGCTCCCGACGGGACTGATTGGGATGAGCATTTGTCATCCATTGAGTTTGCCGTGAACAATGCTTATCAGGAATCCACACAAAACACACCCTTCTACCTCAATTATGGTAGGCATCCAAGAGTCCCCGGGCACCCAGAATTCCCTTCAAAGGTGCCTGAAGCGCAAGGATTTGAAGAACGTTATCAGCAGCTATGGAAAAGAGCCAAACAGTGCTTGCAAGCTGCGGTGGATAGGCAAAAGGCCTACGTGGATAAACACAGAGTTCCCATGTCATTTGTCGAAGGTGAACAAGTGTTATTGGCTACTAAGAATGCTCAGCCAAAGAATGTGTTGGGAAAGAAGCTCTTGCCTAAATGGATGGGTCCTTTCACGATTGTGGGGAAAGTGAATGAAGTGGCGTATCGCCTTGATCTTCCAGAGACCCTCAAATGGCATAATGTTTTCCACGTCTCTTTACTCAGAAAATACATTGATGGGGGTCGTGTGCAACCTCCCCCCCTGCCGGAGATGGCGGGCGAACCTGAGTACCATGTTGAGAAGGTGTTGGCACACCGACTCGTGGGACGAAACATGGAGTTCCTGATCAAATGGAAGGGATATGCACAGGAACATAACAGCTGGGAACCAGCTGTGTGTAGTGAGGTGCCGCGTCAGCGCGACGCGTCTCACGTAGGATGTGCGCGTAGTTCATGTTTCTTCGTGCCCTTTGGGATACGAGTAGATCTCGTTGTCCTTGTGTGTAGGAAAATGACTGTAATATCCTAGTGGGTCTCCTCTCGTCATCCATATCGTTATGCTCGCGAGAGCATCTCGTAGAGGGACGACGTAGCCGGATCCGCGCATAGGTGGACTAGGAACTCGGGTGGTTATCATTGTCTTTGGGTTTGCTGCTACGAGTGAGACATCTAGCATTCTCTACATTGTTCATTATATATTGTTCTTTGGAGGCTCGGACGACCTGCGTGAGGAGGGCTGCGAACTTGTAACGGATTGGAACTTCGATTTCTACCTTCGGTGTCACCCTTGCCTGATACCCTTGCTTAGCTTGTTATAAATCTTAGTTACACGTCTCACTTCGTTAAATTGGTATCGGCGAGGCGGTTAGAGCCTCGAACCGAAGGGAGACGTAGGGAAGGTTGTAATTGCATTGTTCCATTGCAACATGATGGCGGTTAAACGGAAAGGAAACAAGTGCTCCGGTCTCCCCCTTAAAGAGAAAGAAATTTTGGAAGGTTTGGAAAAGGAAGGTATTGAAGTCGATGATCTTTTGGAAGAGTCCGAAACGGAATTGCATCTGGCCCCATCGCCCAAACCGACCACACCCAAAACGAAACCCAAACCCACTCCTTTGAAGACACCCTTGAAGAAAAATAAGACTAAATCCCTAATTCTACGGTTATTGAAGCGGATTGAGGCCTTGGAGGGAGAACGAGCATCCAAGCGGACGTCATCCACCACTAACGTCGTGCGTGTGCCTACACCAGCCATGTTTACAGGAAAAAGAGGAAGCTTCCAATTCTTTGCTAGTAAGGTGGAATCATATGTGAACATTTCAAATGTGTCAAGGGACAAGTGGGTGGCAGTCGCGCTGCAATGTATGGAGGAGCGACCTACAAAGGTTTGGGGGACATACCTCAAAAGGAAGGAAAGGGAAGGAGGTCAAACAGAGCCAACATGGGAAGACTTTAAAAATTTTATGGGAAATCGATACGACTCTACAGATTTGGTTATGGCTGCCCGGCAAAAATTAGACCATGTTTATCAAGGGCAAGAAAGCGTTGAAAGATACATAGAAAGGTTTATTTCCTTGTTGAGTGATGTAGAAACCGAATATGACATCTGCGAAAATGATAAAATATATATGTTCCTCAAAGGCCTGAATGCTCCTATTAGAGTTGCTTGCACAGTTAACCCTCAAACTGGTGTCAGGTTCACAAGCCTCGACTCATTGTGCACTTATGTGGTGCAATATGAAAGCAACTTAAAATCAGGGGGGATGCTGAGGGGACAGGAAGGAAGGAAGGTTCTCAACGTTGTGAAGAGGACTCCAACAAGCACGCCGGCATACTTTCCGGGATTCACCCAGGGGCCTGTGCTTGGAGCCGTCGGACACAACGTTGGTGGGAAGTTAGATTCTCGGACAAGCGTCCCCTCCGAGCGCCAGTGTTATTTCTGCAAAAACTTTGGTCACGAGCAATGGCAATGTCAGGCCAAGCGGGACTACTTGCAAAGGAAGAGCAGGCGCGACAGTCAATTGCCCCCACCTCCTCCTTTCCCCTCTAATCAAGCTCGAGGTGGGCAGTGGAAGGGCCGTGGTGGCCGGGGAGCACATTGGAAGGGAAAAGGGCCGGGGCATAATCCTCAAAAGTAAATTCTGAAGCCATGGATGCCACTTGCTTGCATGTTTTGCACTCTCTTGTGGCCTTCAATTTGGGAAAGGAAGGGGTGAACCTTGTGGTGCCAAATGTTAGGAAGGCTGAATCTGAGATTTCCAAGTTTTTATGGGAACAAAGGTGCAACCCGTCCCTCACTTGTTGTTTCATTGTGGGAAGGAAAACTTGGAAAAGTAAGAGTCTCTATGCTCACCGTATGCAAGGAAGGATTGTGGAAGTGTGTTCAGGAAGGAAGGGACAGGCGGTGGACATGAATGGTCAAACTAGTGTATACCCATTCTCTTTTGTATGTTGTGTGGTTCCCCCAAGACCCACACTCACCATGGGAAGTGTTACTACTGACTCTCCGCTAGCTATGACCTTTCCGGCGAATGTTAAGGGGAAAATCCTTTCAGTGTTGTTTGATAGTGGGGCATCTCATTCGTTTATTAAAAGTGATACTTTGCAAGGGCTAGGGGTGCGATACAAACCCGCATGCATATCCGTGACTCTTGCTGATGGAAGTGTGTCCGATACGAAAGGAACGGTAGATGTGTCGTTTACACTCAAGCCTGGTATAACTTCCCGTCACAACTTCATTGTAAGCCCTGCCATGATTGATGGGGTAGACATGATTTTGGGGCAGGACTGGATGGAAGAAAGAGGAGTCTCAATTGATTTTTGTGTAAAGGCTGCTCAATTTAGACATAATGGGAAGTGGGTCACCCTAAAACACGCAAATTCATCGTTGCCAGTGGGGCCAAAACTTGTTTGGGGTTTACAAGCACAAGAGAGGAAGGAAGGAAGGAAGGATAGGAATGGAAAAGGATGGAAGGGACAAGATGTTTGGAAGGTTTGTTTGTATACTGTGCTTGTGAATGAGCAGGCTGAACTGGTGGACATCACCGGGGAGGACGCCTCAAGTGAGGCCGACTTGGCGGACACCGACAAATCTATGGACGACACCCCCGTCGTCACAAAACCCCCCAGTAGTACCGGTATGACTTTCACTCATCAAATAAATGACATGTTGGAAGGCAAGCCACAGGCCCTGAAAGACTTGTTACTTGCAAATGAGGACTTGTTTGCAAAACAACTCCCGGGGTTACCCCCGGAGCGGGAAGTGTTTCACACAATAAATTTGGAAGAAGGACATCGGCCCCCCAATAGGCCCGCGTACCGTCTTGCTCCAAGTGAGCTTGCGGAATGCGAAAAAACGGTTGATGCGTTGTTAAAATTGGGATTGATCAGGCCAAGTTGCTCACCATTTGCATCACATGTTTTGTTTGTTAGAAAGAAGGATGGAAGTTTGCGTATGGTAATAGACTACCGTCCCCTGAATAAAATTACCATCTCGGATAGGTACCCTCTCCCCAGAATTGACGATCTGTTGGATAGGCTTAAGGGAGCCAAGGTGTTTTCGAGCTTGGACTTGTTGTCTGGGTACCATCAAGTGCGACTCGCAAGGAGGATGTGCCTGAAACTGCCTTCAGGACCCCTTTTGGCTTGTACGAATTTCTTGTACTTCCCTTTGGTTTGACCAACGCGCCCGCGACATTTCAACGGCTTATGAATGAGGTTTTTCACGACTTTATAAGGGAAGGCTTTGTGGTTGTATACTTGGATGATGTGCTCATTTATAGCAAAACGGAAGAGGAACACCTTCTGCAGTTGGACAGAGTTTTCACCCGTCTACGCGAACACCAACTCCTGGCAAGACTTGTCAAATGCTCTTTCTTTGAGAAACAATTGAAATACTTGGGACACATCATTGGGGAAAATGGGTTGGAAGTGGATATGGATAAAGTCAAGGTGGTGCAGGAGTGGCCTACGCCCACAAACGTAACGGAAGTTAGGAGGTTTCTTGGGTTGTCTAATTACTTTCGAAAGTTTATTCAGAACTACAGTATCCTGGCAACCCCATTGACAGCTCTCTCTGGGGCAAAAGCACCTTGGAAGTGGGGACAGGAACAACAGGAAGCATTTGACAACATAAAGGAAGCTTTGGTAAGTGCCCCTATCTTAACACTCCCGGACGTACGTCGGCCATTTAAGGTAGTGTGCGATGCATGCGATTACGGCGTGGGAGCTGTGCTATTTCAAGATGGAAAGGTTTGTGCGTATTTCAGTAAAAAGTTGGGAGCAAGCGAGAGGAACTACAGTGCCACGGAACGGGAGTTATTGGCTGTAGTGTATGCTCTCACGGAATGGAGATGTTATTTGTTAGGTAAGCCAGTAACGGTGGTGACGGATCACAAGTGCAACACCTTCTTGGGTCAACAGGTGGGGCTTAGTCCTCGGAGGGCTCGGTGGGCCGAGCGCCTGCAGGAGTTTGAGATTGAATGGGTATGGGAACCGGGCAAGACCAACATTGCGGATCCGCTCTCCAGGTGTCACTTCACTCAACACCCTGGACCTGGGGGGAGGGACAATGGGGCTGCTGTGGCCGGGGCTGCCCTCCGGCGCAAGCGTCGGCGCACCAGTCCGGACTCCCTCACCCCCTCCAGCCGGGATGTCGAGGGTACCCTCACAGCTCGGGTCCGCAAGGTCCCCAAGGTCACGCTCCCGGGGCCCGCTCACGAGACCCCAAGCTCCCTCGGCACGATGGAGCAAATCGGGTTGGCCAGCCCGAGTGAGCTTACCCGCGAGACCGATGGGTACGAATCCCTACTTGGCAAACTTGAGAAGGCTTACACATACGATCCGTGGTTGGCAGCGCGTGCGAATAGAAGGAAGGTTAGTCTAAAGGGAGGCTTTTGGGAGAGGAATGGACGGAAATATGTTCCTGCATTGTTTGAGGAAAGGAAAGATGGGGAACTTGTCGTGGAGAACCTACGACGTGAAATTTTGGAAGCTTTACATGATCCACCTCATGTTGGTCACCCTGGAGTAACTCGCATGTACGAGCTTGTAACAAGGGAATGGTATTGGCCGGGAATGTATGAGGATGTCAAAGCCTATGTTGCTCATTGTGACTCTTGTCAACGAGTCAAGGCTCGGAATACTTTGCCTGCTGGTCTTCTTCACCCCTTACAAATACCAGCAAGGAAGTGGCAAAGTGTGTCTATGGACTTTATTACTAACCTCCCACAGACCCCAAGTGGAAATGATGCTATTTGATTTGTCGTGGATAGGCTTAACAAGTGTGCTCATTTTGCTGCTACAACAATGAAAGCTGATGCTTATACTCTAGCACAATTGTTAAGGACATGGGTGTGGATGTATCGTGGATCCCGGGTGTGGTGGCATTGTGGATCACAAGCCACTCACTGGCGAACGCGGCCGCACTCTGTACGATCCGAACGAGCCAAATGAGGATAGCTGGAAATAATTTGCACAGGTCACGCGTTGTTGCCACAAGAAAGTGGAAGAGTACAGAGAGAGTCACGGGCTCCCGCCATTGCCTCCCAAGGGCACGACTCCTAGGGTCCACCCTTAGGGTCCCGTCGACCGGTTGGCCCTCCTTGGAGGGGTCTCTCTGTATGGCCATATGGACTTTGGATAGGCTAGGGTAAGGCTGCCTTACCCGGTAGGGTTGACCATGGGTCCCTTACCTGGATAGATTTTTGTGCACATTAGGTGTATGGCCTTTTCACTTCACTACCACACCTGATCAATATGGTGCAATACTGGCGTAATACTGGACTATATGTGGAAATTGTCGTAGAATGCACAAGTTAAGGGGAATTTCCAAGTTGTGAGAGAGAGAGAGACAAGGCCGGATGGCCGACAAGTTGGACGCTCTTTCCAATTACAAGTAACCCCCACCTCACGGAGCTTCCACTCCCTACTTGTGGTCTACTAAGCTTCCAAATTACCTGAGTGCGTGTCTTCCCGTGGCTTACGTCTCTATCCGTTCCTTCCCGTGGTTCGTGATCGTGTGTTCACGTTCCTCCAATGGTAGCGCACTAGTCCACCAAACCTCTACAATAGTATCTAGAAAATATCCTAGAATCCTACTATGAGAGTAACGTCCATAACTATCCAATGGAATTCGACGGCTAGGAAGCCAAGGCTAGACGCTAGGCACGTGCGTACTCGCGTTGCTCGTACGACATGTGCGCCACATGTGCGCCTAGGCTAGGGGGTAAGGGAAATGTCCAGAAATGCCGGGAAATCCCTACATTCCATCACATCATCCCCCCCTTAATTCCTGCATGTCCTCATGCAGCCACATACACACATACAGTAGACCACAATTATAAGGGAATGGTCGTCACCGAACGGCCCATCCACCAGCGCCGTTAGACCCTTGCCGAATGGGTTACATTAGGGTCCCCGCCTCCAAGTTATTCCCCTATCATCCCAAGCAATTGACTAAAGCGTCCATTTTTTTTTTTTTTTTTTTGTTTTTTTTTTTAATTTATTTATTAGGTGTGCTTTATTTTAGTCCTAAGTACAATACTGTACGATACGATACGACACGGTACTATAATTACGATAAATTACGATAAATTACGGCGAACTACGACGAACGTTCGCCTTATTCCTTTCGAACTATCCAAGTCCGCCTTTATTGACACATCCCTATTTATTATTTATTAAAGCAATACAATGCTTGTGACACAACCGATAAACAATCCGAACAAGATAAATATGACACAGGTGTAGCTCAGTCCACAATGCTTCCCTAAAGTGGCTATCCATACAACACAGTTTCTTTATGATACATTGTCCATACTGTACACATACTGTACACATAAGGTACACATATAGTACATAGAAAGAAATCCATCCCAAGATGCCAAGTAGTCCATATCCAAGGGTTCCAAGTAGCCCATAGCCAAGGGTTCCAAGTAGTCCATAGCCAAGGGTTCCAAGTAGCCCATAGCCAAGGGTTCCAAGTCACTTCTGTACTTCAAGCCCACGTCCCAAGTGCTAGTTAAGCAGACTGCGGTTGCGCGCCATGTGTACTTCAATTCCTATCCCTGAATGCAGAACCCCGAGTTCAATGCATCGAAGCGGTATGAGGCCTCATGCCACACATACCGAGGTAGGCAACCTACCCCGTCCCTTGTCCCAAAGTACACAAGATATACAGTCCCTACCATAGGTCCCGTCCCATGTATTCCCAGACACCAGGTGGGAACTCCACAAGTGGAATGAGGGGGACAACCGTCCGGAGGGGCCCGTTCAAGGGAAGGTGTCGCGCAGCGCCACCTGGTCCCAAATGGGCGGGGCGAGCCCCTGGAGTCTATGATAGGTATTAACCAGCCCGGGATGGGTCTCGAATGCCTCCTGAGATTCCCATGAGTCCTCTGTGGCCCCATGGCCTGCCCACTTTACAAGGTACTCGAGAAAGGGTGTGCCATCCTCAAAATGGTAGGAGAACCCATCCTTGTCGTGCAACAGCCGGTGATCGACTAGTGCATCCACTACCCACTCCAGGTGAGTGGTGCCATCCGCTTTGGTGATGACTTTTGGGGGGCAGTATCCACGCGACTGCGCCTCCTCACGTGTCCAGTATGGCTTCAAATAGCAGACATTTATGCGGGGGTGGATGTCCAGCCGGTCCGGAAGATCCAGTGTGACGAAGTTAACGTTGTCGGGCGTGACCGCCATGACCCTGAAGGGTCCCACGTGCCTGGGTTGCAGCTTGCTGAATCTGTTTGAAGTTAGCGTGGGGGCCGCACGGGTTGAAAGGAGGACATAGTCCCCTTCCTGGTAGATGGCCTCCCTCCTATGCCGGTTGGCATAGGCCGTCTGACGGTCTTGAGCTGCACGCAAACACTTCCTTGCAAGGGTGATTTTGTCTTGCATTTTTCTCATGAAGAGATCAGCCCTATCCACCTTAGTGCCCTCCATGTGTCCCACCGCAAACGGTATATTTGGATCTTGCCCATATGTTAACCTGAAGGGTGTGGAGTTTAGGGAAGTTTGCCAAGAGTTGCACGCAAACACTTCCTTGCAAGGGTGATTTTGTCTTGCATTTTTCTCATGAAGAGATCAGCCCTATCCACCTTAGTGCCCTCCATGTGTCCCACCGCAAACGGTATATTTGGATCTTGCCCATATGTTAACCTGAAGGGTGTGGAGTTTAGGGAAGTTTGCCAAGAGTTGTTGTAGGCAAATTCCGCCACTGAAAGGTAATCCTCCCACTCCCTTGGGTTATCCTTGACATAGTGTTTCAAAAAATCTTCCAAGATCCTATTCACCCGTTCCGTTTGACCATCTGACTGAGGATGATATGCCGTAGTTCGAGCCGGCTTGCACCCCGTCAGACTTAGAAGTGTGTTCATGAAATTATTCACAAACCGAGGATCTCGGTCCGAAACAATTTCTTCAGGGAAACCGTGATACTTCCATACTTTATCCCTCATCAGAACAGCAACTTCATAAGCATCTGCATTGGTAGTGGTAGGGGCAAAGTGGGCACATTTGCTCAACCTGTCAACCACTACCCATATTGCGTTATGCCCGTGTTTGCTTTTAGGCAGTCCCGTGATGAAATCCATTGAGATGCTTTGCCATTTCCTTGTGGGGATTTGTAAAGGGTGTAAGAGTCCTGCGGGTAACTGGTTTGAGGCCTTCACCCGCTGGCATGAATCACAATACTTCACATACTCCCGCACATCCTCCGCCATTCCCGGCCACCACCAGTCCCGCTTCACTAGATCATACATCTTCGCAAAGCCTGGATGACCAACAGAAGGAGGTTCATGCAAAGCTTTCAATATGTCCTGCCGCAGATTCCTAGCAACTGGACCTTCCTTATCCCGGACTTCATAAAATGCAGGCACATATTTTCTTCCCTCCCTTCCAAATTCCCAAACCCCGTCCGTAAAGTGAACTTTTCTCCTATTTGCCCTTGTTCCCAACCACGAATCATGTGCGTAAGCACCCTTCAACAATTCCAAGAAGGTGTCACACCCGTCAGACCCGAGGGTGATGGAGCCCGAGCGGGCCCTCCCGTCCCCATCCATCGAGGTTGCATTGGTCCCCTTCCCGGGGTTGGGCTCCGTGGAGACGTTGCGCTGCTGTTGTCCCTGGAGCTGTCCCTGGAGGACTGGGTTCCTGGACAACGCATCCGCAACGTTAGTCTTTCCAGGCTCCCAAACCCAAAGAATGTTGAACTCCTGCAACTTCTCAGCCCACCGTGCCCTCCGAGGGCTTAAACCAACCTGTTGCTGAAGAAAAGTGTTACACTTATGGTCTGTGGTGACAGTGACTTGTTTCCCTAGGACATAACATCTCCATTCCGTCAAGGCATACACTACAGCAAGTAACTCCCTCTCAGTTGCAGAATAGTTCCTTTCTGCACTATTGAGCTTCTTACTGTAATAAGCAATGACTCGACCTTCCTGCAATAGTACAGCGCCAACCCCAAAATCACTCGCATCACAAATTACCTGGAAGGGTTTACGAAGGTCTGGCAGTGATAGTATGGGTGCCTGTATTAATGCATCCTTGAGAGCCGCAAGGGCCTCATCTTGCTCCTTTCCCCAAGTCCAAGAACTTTTGCTACTGGACAGTTTAGTCAAAGGTGCAGCAAGTGAGCTGAACCCCTGAATAAATTTTCGAAAATAATTTGCAAGCCCCAAAAATCTACGCACGTCGGTGACGTTTTGGGGTGTGGGCCAATCCTTGACTACCTCCACCTTTTGGGGGTCCACTTTCAGTCCATCCTTGCCAATGATATGCCCGAGGTATTTGAGTTCTGAGCATAAGAATTCACATTTGGCAAGTTTTGCAAACAATTCCTTTTCCCGAAGGCGTTGGAACACCTTCCGAAGATGAGCATAATGCTCCTCTTCATCCCGACTGAAAATTAGAACATCGTCAAGGTACACTACCACAAACCCTTCCCTTATGAAATCATGAAAGATTTCATTCATTAGGCGTTGAAAGGTAGCGGGGGCGTTGGTGAGTCCAAAAGGAAGCACTAAGAACTCATACAGCCCAAAGGGTGTACGAAACGCTGTTTTAGGAATGTCTTCCTCCTTTAGCCTTACTTGATGATAACCACTGAGGAGGTCCAGACTTGAGAAAATCTTAGCACCTTTAAGTTTATCAAGCAAGTCGTCTATGCGAGGGAGAGGGTACCTATCATGAATGGTGATTTTATTTAATGCCCTGTAGTCTATAACCATTCGGTATGTGCCCTCCTTCTTCCTCACAAACAAGACCGGTGAAGCATATGGTGAACATGAGGGGCGTATGTGTCCCTTAGAAAGTAGTTCATCCACAGTTCGCTCACATTCCTCAGTTTCTTCCACGGACAAGCGGTAAGCAGGACGGTTTGGAGGAGTTATTCCTTCCTGCACATTAATAGTGTGATAGACTTGTCGGTGTGGGGGTAGACCTGGTAGCCCATTTGGAAAAATGTCCTTGTACTCCCGGAGCAAGTGTGCTAGCCGCTCAGGCTTTTTTACACAAATTTCCTCTAGAGGGTCCGAAGGCTTACCCGTGGTGACCTCGGATTCTCCCTCTTCCTCTTCCTTTTCCTCTTCCCTTTCCTCTTCCTCTTCCACTTCCTTCTCCACTTCTAGGCAACTCTCCATATCCGGGGCCGTGCCCGAGGTATCCCCCGGCGCAGAGTTGTGTAAGGAAGTCCCGGATGACTCCGTCGAGGGGTCGTCCATATCCACCAAAGGTGGCATCTCTTCCTGTTCATCCCAACCAACATGTTCATCCTTGGCCATGACATTGAACAAGCAGGTTTTCCAATGATCCCGTTTCCCTTTCCTGGTATTTCCTAATTTGATTCCCCATCCCAACTTCTTTCCCAAGCCTTTGCCAGGTTTGTTTAACAAGACCCATTTGTTATTGTGTCTAATATGAGCCTTGCCAGCTCTCACATTAACATTAGCATGTCGTGGTGCTAGCCAATCCTGTCCCAAAATTATGTCAATTCCTTCCATTATTGAGTCACACACAAGAAAGGAGTGTCTCGTAATGATAGATGGAGCAAACCGGACACTCAAATCCACTTTCCCATTTGTGTGTGTTACTGTCCCATCAGCAAGTGTGACGGGTGAAGTCCTCTTGTTATACCTCAAACCTTGCAAAACTTTTTCCCGGACAAAAGAGTGTGTGGCCCCGGTGTCCATTAAAGCTTTACATTGTTGTCCCCTTGCCATGACAGGAAATGTGAGGTTAAGAGGTGCAGCACTTGACGTTGAACCCAACTGACAAGATGCTTTGGGTGCTGCATAAGCTAAAACAAAGGAAAAAGGAAATGTACATTGCTGTCCTTGAAAAGAAAAGCATTCCCCTTTTGAGCCCCTAGCAAGAATTTTCAGGTTTGCGCGAGAGCGTAACCGCAAAAAGAAACTCCTACTTTTCCACACCTTCTGGCCTATCACAAAGCATGCACTGACTTGTGAGTTTTCTTTTCGTTCAGCAAGAAAAGATTCAATACAAGTCTCAGCTTTGTGTTTGCCAGGAACAATCAGAGGTGTATTCCAACTTCCCAAGGACTTCTGAACAAGAAAAGTTAAATATGAAAAACAAATTTCATTCATGACTAATCTTGTTTAGGGCCCTTGCCCTTCCCTTTCCCTTTCCAATGTTTTCCCTTGTTAAATCCCTTAGGCCCAATGTGTGAGGGAGGTGAAACACCTTGCAGTGGTGCTGCCACTGGTTGATTGTTTCCTTGCCTCGGATAGAATCCAGGCTGAAAATTTGATGGGGTGTGCCCACTAGCTTGAGCTTTGGCAGCTAGATATTGCTTTTTAGCAACACACTGCCATGACTCGTGGCCTAGTTTATGACAAAAATAGCATTCCCTATCCTTTGGAATAGAGGTTCTAGAATCAATTTTTCTCCCGGACCCAAAAGGGGGTGCTCCCACCAAACCCAAGGAAGGTGGTGCAGGGGGCTGTTGTTCCACCACTCCTGCTGCCACTTGAGGTGTCTGGGTGTAGACCCTCTTCCTCTTGGGTCCCTGTGCATCCACATATGTGCTTTTGAGACTTGCCTCATATTTAACAACATAAGTGCAAATGTCTTCCAGATCAGTGAAAGGACTGCCTGTTGCAGGGTTCACAGTGCATGCAAGTTTGAGAGGAGTATTAAGACCCTTGGTAAAAAGATGTAACTGGTCTTGCATGGCTATTTGATAGTCAACCTCTACATCTGCTAAGAGAGACATAAATCTTTCAATATATCTCTCGACAGTCTCATTTCCTTGAAAGACTTTGTCTAATTTTGCCCTGGCAATGGCCACTGTGTCTGTGGAATCATATCTTTTAACCATAAAAGTTTTAAAATCCTTCCATTCCAATGTATGCTCATGTATCCCTTCCTTTTCTAGTTTCCTTACATGTGTGTCCCAAACTTTTGTGGGTCTTTCTTCCATCAATTGCACTCCCAAGGCCACCCACTTTCCTGCAGGCACATTGGTTAGTTTTGCATAGCCTTCCAACTTCCTTGCAAAATAGCAAAAAGATCCCCTCTTTCCCGAAAACAAAGAAGGAGGAGTTGCTCTTACTTGTCCACTAGGGCGAGGAGTCTCCTCCACCCCATCCCCTCCAACTTGCGTTTCGGCAAGAAGCTTTTCCTTAAATTCCAAAAATAACTGCTCCTTTATTTTATTGGTCAACTTGATCTTCTTTGTCTTTGGTGTGGACGGAGCGGGCGACGGATCGCGAGATGCCCCCTCCATCAAGTCCTCTACCAGCTCCCCTGAGCTTTCCAACGCTTCCAAAAATTCTCTTTCTTCCGAAGAAAGGTTTTTAAACTTCCCAGAAGAGGGCGGTGACATCTACGGCCCACATATGAGAGTTAGGACCTTCCATCGAACGATCTCCCTCCTACGACTTTCCTCCTTCCACCACGCGAAAGACTTGCAGAGAACAATTCGGCATCTCGCCGATACCAGATGTCGTAGAATGCACAAGTTAAGGGGAATTTCCAAGTTGTGAGAGAGAGAGAGACAAGGCCGGATGGCCGACAAGTTGGACGCTCTTTCCAATTACAAGTAACCCCCACCTCACGGAGCTTCCACTCCCTACTTGTGGTCTACTAAGCTTCCAAATTACCTGAGTGCGTGTCTTCCCGTGGCTTACGTCTCTATCCGTTCCTTCCCGTGGTTCGTGATCGTGTGTTCACGTTCCTCCAATGGTAGCGCACTAGTCCACCAAACCTCTACAATAGTATCTAGAAAATATCCTAGAATCCTACTATGAGAGTAACGTCCATAACTATCCAATGGAATTCGACGGCTAGGAAGCCAAGGCTAGACGCTAGGCACGTGCGTACTCGCGTTGCTCGTACGACATGTGCGCCACATGTGCGCCTAGGCTAGGGGGTAAGGGAAATGTCCAGAAATGCCGGGAAATCCCTACATTCCATCACAGAAATTGGACTCCCCTTGGACTCTGGACTTTTGGACATCTGGACTTTT
This sequence comes from Botryococcus braunii, assembly GCA_002005505.1. Lineage (NCBI taxonomy): Eukaryota > Viridiplantae > Chlorophyta > Trebouxiophyceae > Botryococcus > Botryococcus braunii. Next base: position 804,811 of record KV908354.1, read on the forward strand.
AGCTCTGCCCTTGTGTCTCATTTTGGCTGTTCATCATGTGGACTTTCGTTTTTCTTTCAGTGTTTTGTCTTTTGTTCTGTTAGTCATGCCTGATCCTTGTTCTTATTGCATTATGGTGGGGACCCCGATACGCAGCATTCGGCTGGGGTCTGGCAACACGGGAGGCGGGTTGCCCGTAGGTCTAAGTCTGAGTCTCCGCATGTTGGAAGGTCTTTCTGTTCCTTTGTTTGCCTTGTCTGTTTGTTGTTGCGCTCTGCCTTCTGCGCGGGGACGCACAGGAATAAGGGGGGGAGTATGTAGTGAGGTGCCGCGTCAGCGCGACGCGTCTCACGTAGGATGTGCGCGTAGTTCATGTTTCTTCGTGCCCTTTGGGATACGAGTAGATCTCGTTGTCCTTGTGTGTAGGAAAATGACTGTAATATCCTAGTGGGTCTCCTCTCGTCATCCATATCGTTATGCTCGCGAGAGCATCTCGTAGAGGGACGACGTAGCCGGATCCGCGCATAGGTGGACTAGGAACTCGGGTGGTTATCATTGTCTTTGGGTTTGCTGCTACGAGTGAGACATCTAGCATTCTCTACATTGTTCATTATATATTGTTCTTTGGAGGCTCGGACGACCTGCGTGAGGAGGGCTGCGAACTTGTAACGGATTGGAACTTCGATTTCTACCTTCGGTGTCACCCTTGCCTGATACCCTTGCTTAGCTTGTTATAAATCTTAGTTACACGTCTCACTTCGTTAAACTGTGGCTATTTAGGGCCGTGAGAATTTGGTCAATGAATATTGGAGTCAGTCAGGGACTCGGCCGACAGGGTCTGCGCACGGTCGCGTACGTGGCAGGACTGGGCGCCCAACCCAGTGAGGAGGCTGCGCGGGGCTATCCCCGGGGCCACAGGGGCACCTGAAAACTCACCTGTCTGGAAGGCCTTGAGGTAACTTGACCAGTTACCCACGTTTTTAAATCCAAATTGCTCAGAGAGACAGTTACCTAGCACTCTGAATAGACTGCAGGGATAGCCGTTGGGCCGAGAGTAACCAATCTCTCATCGATGCTGATGCAAGTGAAGTTTTGGCAAAAGGGGACGCCCTCGAGCTAATTCGACACGGTTGCTAGCATGCTACCTTTTGTATGCACACTACAGGGTAAGTACAGAATGGCTATACATGCCATTGATGGATATTTAAGGTTGTGCTAATGGTCCCCCAGGCAATGGTAAGTCCTGGAGTACAACCCCTGACCGTCTCGCGTTTGGAAGATTTTCCTGCGGGCATAATGTTGTAGAGCGAGTGTGGAGCTCTATCAGGACTGCGTTCCGAGACCAATGATTGTTTCCAGTTGCCGAGGGCGGCAACCCTCTTGGTGGGGAGGAGCTGTAGCGATCGGGAAGATAGGCTCGAGGATCGAGGCCTCGTATCGATCAGCGATCCGGAACAATCCGATAGAACCGAGGCTGTACATCGGTGGTCCGAACCGGGCGTGGGTCCCCAGGCAGGTCCTGATGGTCTCGAGGCTCTGGTGCCTCGGGGTTGACAATCCCGAGGCATAGCGGAGCTCTCGAGGGGATTTCCGGAGGGCTCGAGGCTGGAGGCCGAGCTATATAAAGGGAAATCCCTAGGCGAAGGGTCATTCCTTGCCGAACCTATAATAATATCATTAAGAGAGTGACTTCGATTGCCTATTGATTACTTAATTGTTTAATTGACTTCCGCTTAATCGCCGATACCAAGATGTTGTGCCGGGGGATCGAACCCTCGACCGACCCGACCCAGAGTCGCGGTTCTAACCGATCGGCTAAAAGTACCAAGGTAATTGTACGATTAATCGCCCGCTTATGTATCCGAGCCGGATCGGGATGCCCAGGCCCGATCCGCTCCTCTCCGCACTACATCTCCCCCCACCTAAGAACCGAGCGTCCTCGCTCGTATTCCACTCTAGGTAAGGAGGCAGCGGCCCGATTGGCCGCCCGGGAAGGAGATATACCGCGCTTACATCCCGCGATTATCGCCACCGATCACCGAATCCCCCCTTCGCACTGTGCCTGAGCACATGGCCACTCCCGTGGGGCCTCAAACACGTGCACCAAGCACCTGCGATCGATATGGGTCATCTCAGACTCGCGCTCATACCAGAGGCGATTTACCATGAAAAATGGCCCATCAACCAGATCGCCGATACCAAATGTTGTGCCGGGGGATCGAACCCTCGACCGACCCGACCCAGAGTCGCGGTTCTAACCGATCGGCTAAAAGTACCAAGGTGATTGTACGAGTAATCGCCCGCTTATGTATCCGAGCCGGATCGGGATGCCCAGGCCCGATCCGCTCCTCTCCGCACTACACTGCCCCTCGTCTGTTTAAGTGACTACAGGGTACTCTAGGCTTGTTCACTCTCACTATGGCAACAATGATACAACACACACTGCCGCACCATACCTGTACACGGCAGACAGGTCGTCAGTAGGCGAAGTTACTCACGCTGCAGTCCATACGACTGCCTGCTGAGTATTATGCACAACTGTCGGACAAGACTAGCATCTGGAAATGCCCAGCATCTTTCACAACAAGTTAACATTCACACCGGTGGTGCAGCCTTAAGAGTTTACCCGACAAACGTGTAATCTAGATCAGATTGTACCTTATGTTCGAAAGCGTCCACAACCTAACGTGTCTCAAGGTACCTTATGTTCTCAATGGACCCATATCCTAATAGTGCACACATGAAGATCACTTAAAGCACAAGGCATTCACTAAGAATGTTCAGAACTCAACACTTCCCGTTGCCTGCATGCTTTATGTGTATCTTCCTAAACCTAGTGAATCACGATGACCAACAAACACGGGCTGTGGCAAGTGGCTTGGTCATAATGTCAGCCACATTGCGAGCAGATTCCACATAGAGGATATCTACCTGACCAAGTGCCATAGCTTCCCTAGCAATATGGTTTGTGAATTAAGAATAAAGGGGGTTCCGTAAATTGGAAATGCATCCTTGGTTGTCACAGAAAATTTTGACCCTCCAAGGTGCAGCCCCTATCTCTTCCAAGAAGCCTCTAAGCCAGTTGGCTTCTTTCACAATATGGCCGGCTGCCATAAACTCGGTCTGCACAGTTGAGGTAGCAACTGAACTCTGCTTCTTGCTTCCCCAAACCACGGCACTACCATAGACAGATAGACCATAGCCAGTGGTGGAGTACCTGTGGTCCAGGTCCCCAGCATAGTCGGCATCAACATAGCCTTCTAGCTCAGGCCCCTTTCCACCCAGAGTAAGAGCTAATTCTCTGGTATCTCTCAAATACTTCAGCACTCGGATGGCCTCATTCCAATGTGAAGTAGTGGGTGTCATTCTATACCTTGACAACACTCCAACAGCCTGTGAAATGTCAGGCCGTGTTGTGTTGGCAATGTATAACAATGACCCAATCAACTCGCAATATCGATGACCAGGTGGCAGAGGGGTACCTGCCCCATGTGACATACCATCTGAGGACTCGGGTCTGCTGCTAGCCACGAAGTCCTTGGACATGGGCGTATCAACCACACGCCCATCATTACCCACGCCAAATTTCTCCACAAGAGCATCAATCTTTGGAGTGCAGCTCATAGAAATAGTACCCTCATCTCTATTTCTAAGAACCTGGCATCCCAGAAAATCATTCACCTCTCCCAGATCATAAATGTTAAAGTCCTTCTTCAGAAGTTCCTTTCCCCACTCAATCTCTGAAATCACCCGAGCAGCAATGAGGAGGTCATATACATAGACCAGAATGACGGACAGGTTGCCATCAGGGGCCCTCCTGATGTACACCCCTGCATCACTCTTGCAGACACTACACCCCATGACACTCAGCTTGTCATTCAAGGTCTTATGCCCTGGCCTAGGGGCTTGTTTGAGACCATAGAGTGCCTTCCTGAGTTTACACACCACTCTCGTATTGCCATTCTCAAAACCTAGAGGCTGAGTCACAAATACTTCCTCCTCTAGTTCCCCATTAAGAAAGGCAGTCTTGATATCCACTTGGTGAATCTCAAGATTCTGTGTGGCAGCTACTGCCACCACAGCCCTCCTTGCCCCATAGCTGCTGGTGGGTGCAAATACCTCCCCAACATCTATCCCAGGGATCTGTCTACACCCCTTGGCAACCAATCTCGCTTTAAAGCATTCCCATGTGCATCATTTTTAGTGGAGAAGATCCAATGGACAGGAATAACTTTCTGTCCATGTGGTCCGTCCACATATTCTAGTACCTCATGGGTATCAAGGAAATCCATCTCTTCCCTCATTGCTTGTTGCCAAAAATCTGTAGCGCGCCGGTAGGCAGACGGTGCCGGGGCTCGTCCCCGCACGTGCCGGGCGGTACATTGGTACTGGGTGTAGCCTCGTAGGCTCGCACAGTATATGGTATGGTGTTCGGACCATACTAGCACTTTCGTCGGTGCACGGCCATCCTTTGCAAGAATATTACATTTTGGTGGCCCATATCCAAGTCGGTGGACTTGCGATGTTGGTTGTTGAGGTGAGAGCTGTGTACCCCATAGGGGAGTGACCATATGATGACGGGGATGGTTGTGGCCTGCGAGGGTCGACGTCCAGCTTGGTGTGTGGATCCAAGCAAGAAAGTTCGGATTTTTCTGTAATCTTTCTAATGACGTTTGGCTCTGCCGTTTCCGTGAGGACGGTGGGGGAGGACGGTGGCACTTCACGATGGTGAGTGTACGCTTCCCCTCATTTGGCTTGCTTTGGGTTGCTAATCCTTTGCAAATGTTTTCAACTTGCATTGCCTTAATGAAGCTTTGGTGTTTCAAGCATATCGTTGGGATTTCGATGGTAAAGTGTCAACTTTTCCGGATGCCGATCTTACACGGATATGACGAGGTCTTGCTTTGTTGATTGGCGCCGAGTAGCATGGAGCTGAACATGCTTTCTATTTTGAAAGGCTCTTTTAGTGCTCGGTTGGCTCAGTAGTGCATTTATGGGGCCGTTGGAAAATGCCATGAATGTGGAATGAGCTTTGCATGCTGGTTTTGCTTCCATCATTGCTTAATGAAGGATTTGTTCTTTTGTGTTGCGGCACATTAGACACTTCTTTTGTCTGCCTGGCCCAGTTGCCTCTGCTCCTTGCCTGGCATTGGTCCATAGACCCGTTCACCACGTGGGCCTCGTGGTGGGCAACGTGTCTTTGGGGGGAGGAGAGAGGGAGAGAGGAAGCTTACGCTGGATAGTGAGAAGAGAAAGAGAGATGAGGCTTACGTTGGGAGGTGAGAGCTGTGTACCCCATAGGGGAGTGACCATATGATGACGGCCTTTGGCTGATGGTTGCGCTACAAGTTCCACGAGGCGTTGAAGCGATTCTCTAGGGTGTCTTCTCACATAAGGCATAAAAGCAACTCTCTAGACATCTCCTCTTAGGACCTCGCAGGAGCTTGGTCACCTAGGAGGGGGAGAATGTAGCGCGCCGGTAGGCAGACGGTGCCGGGGCTCATGCCTCATGAAAGATTTGTCCTCTTGGGCTAGTCTGAAACCCGCTCTGCTTCACCTCACTATGCAAGTTGCCGGTGTGGCGTGCAATGAGCGATGTGGCGGGGGTGGTGAAGCTACCACATATGCTGAATCTTTGTAGGCGATGTGCTCAGGTGTCTCCAAGGAAAAGGAGAAGGTGGCTGAACGCGAGGAAGGGGAAATTCCTCGGGACCGGGGGACAAAGCATCCTGCCAGCAACCACCTCCTACAGGAGGCATACGGCACTTGGCCAAGCTTCAAAAGAAGCATGGCCTAAGCCTGGACATGCGGGAGGCAACATGCAAGCTGGCTCGGGGAGTTTGCTTCAGATGCAACCCAGACCACTTTGTATTCGACTGCCCCGGCAAGAGGCCAAGAAGGGGTCTTCTGGCAAGAAGACAAGCCCGGGCACGGGACCTTCTTATGCTTGAAGGTGTGGGCCTTCGCTTGGCGATGTAAGCCTTGCATGTTTGACGTCTATTCATGCATTTGCTTGTCAAGAAGCCGTGTCACAGCTTGGTGTTTCCTGCCGAGGTGCAGGGGAGCAAGGCCACGGCGATGCTGGACTCGGGAGCTTCTTGCAATGTGGTCAGTGCAGACTTTGCTAAAGCCCTTCACTTGGAGATTGTGCCGCCGAAGGGGGATTCTTTAAGCATTAAGTTGGCTGACGGGAGAACTGTAAACCACATCGGATGTGCTGTCTTAGACATTGTCATCCAGGGGGTACAGTTTGCTAAGGTGTCGTGTCTTGTGCTAGACTTTGCCATGGATTGGAATGTGCTGTTGGGGACTCCCTGGTTAAAGACATTCCGTGTAAATCTCATGTTTGAAGAGGACACCGTTAGGGGGTATACAAGAAAGAACAAGCCGTTCGTTTTGCGTTGCCCGCCTAAGGAGGAGAGGCCTTTGAAGGGTTCAGAAGTGGAGGATGTGCCTAGATTGGTTTTGTCTGCAGTGCAGGCTAGAAGGTTAAGCAGGAAGGGCTGCCAGTCCTTTCTGGCAATTGTAACCGATCTATCTACCGATCCGAATGTCTCCATTCCTTCTCCCAACTCTCCTGTTGTTGACATACTCAGTGAATTCCAAGATGTTTTCCCTGAAGATGTCCCGCACCTTCCGCCTGAGAGGCAAGGGGTTAGACACACTATACCCTTGAGCGATCCACATGCTCGTCCACCGTCTCGTCCGTTGTACCGGCTTTCACGCTGAGAGTATGATGAGGCGTTACGCCAGACAAAGCTATTGTTGGACAAAGGGTATATACAGCCGTCTACATCACCCTATGGTGCGCCCATTCTTTTTGTGCAAAAGAAGGATGGAATCCTCCGGATGGTCATTGATTACCGAGCTTTGAATCGACAGACGGTCAAGAACAGGTATCCGATGCCTCGTATCGATGATACTCTTGATCAACTGCAGGGTTCTACAGTGTTCTCTAGTCTTGACCTCACGTCTGGCTATCACCAGATCCGGATCACAGATGAGGATATGCCAAAGACAGCTTTCAGAACACCCGCGGGGTTGTTCGAGTGGCGGTTTTTGCCATTTGGGCTGACTAATGCCCCGGCCACGTTTCAAACTGCCATGAATGCTATCTTTGCTCCTTACCTGCACAAGTTTGTGCTCGTGTACCTTGATGACATCCTCATCTACAGCAAGTCCATTGAAGAGCATATGGAGCATCTCCGCAAAGTCCTTGAACTGTTGTGGCAGCATAAGTTGTATGCTAACCTAAAGAAGTGCTCTTTCGCCAAGGATGAGCTGGAGTACTTGGGCCATTTAGTCTCAGCAGATGGGATTAAAGTGGACCCACGTAAGGTGGCTTCAGTTGCTAATTGGAGCACACCGAAGAATGTTGGCGAGTTGCGGTCTTTCCTGGGGCTGGCAACTTACTTTCGCAAGTTTGTTCGCAATTTTGCAGCACTTGCATCGCCACTGTACAGACTCCTACGCCAAGGTGTGACCTGGGTATGGAGTGCTGGGTGTGTTCGGGCGTTTACTGAGATTAAACATGCCTTGACACATGCACCTTGCTTAGCGTATCCTGACTTCTCAAAGCCGTTTGAGGTCCATTGCGATGCGTCTTTGGCAGGGTTGGGGGCCGTGTTGTACCAGGAGGGTCGCCCAGTTGCCTACGAGAGTCGTCGTTTGACTCCCGCTGAGGTTAACTATCCTACTAGGGAGCAAGAACTTCTCGCTGTGGTGCATGCATTGACAGTCTGGAGGTGCTACCTGGAGGGGGCCCCTGAGTTTCGTGTGGTCACGGACCACAAGGCTATCCCTTACTTGGACACTTTGCCTACTTTAAGTAGACGGCAAACCAGGTGGGCCGAGTTCCTTTCGCGGTTCAATTTTCGCATGGACTATGCCCCAGGGACGTCCAATGTGGTGGCTGACGCTTTGAGTCGGCATCCGTCCGACTACGAGGCTCCTTGTCCAATCATCAATGGCGTGGTGATTGGTGGGTGTTCGCACCCGGCGCACCGTTGTCTGCCAACGCTCTCTCTTTGTGCCTTGGTTGGTACTATCCGCTCTGCGGGGGAGGGGAGTGCCGCCGCCGGGGTTGCTCTATCTTGGAAGGACAAATTTGTCCAGGGTCTTCTCAAGACCCATGGTTCCAAGATAAGCAGAATGTTGAAGGTCTGCTAGACTTTGACGGCTTCCTTCTGAGGGAAGGGAAGGCCGTGGTTCCGGATGCTTTTGGGCTGCGAGCTCACATCCTTAAGGAACTGCATGATAGCCCGTATGCTGGCCATCAAGGAGTGAAGAAAACCTTGGCCTTGGTAAGGCGCCATTATTGGTGGCCTACCATGCTTGCTGACATCGAACGTTACGTGCTAACGTGCCACTTGTGTCAGAAGAACAAGGCTTGGAACACTTTGCCTGCGGGGTTGCTGCAACCTTTAGAGTTGCCGCTGAATCCTTGGCACACGGTGACTATGGATCTCATTACCCAACTGCCTAGAACAGGCAAGGGTCATGATGCCATTTTCGTCGTAGTGGATAAGCTGACCAAGATGGTGCATCTTATGCCAACAACCACCAAAGCTACGGCTGAGTAGACGGCTAAGCTGTACGTTGACAATGTGTGGAAGTTGCATGGTGTTCCCCAAGTGGTGGTATCTGGTAGAGATAAGCTCTTCACCAGCCACTTTGCTCGAGCCTTGTGTCAATCCATTGGGACTCGACAAGCCATGTCGACAGCCTACCATCCGCAAACGGATGGGCAGACTGAGCGAGTGAATCGAGTGCTCGAGGACATGCTACGCATGTATGTGGCCAAGTCCCAGGATGATTGGGATGAGAAGTTGGTCTGTGCAGAATTCGCGATCAATAATTGCGATCACGAATCCATGGGGTCCTCGCCCGTTCTTGCTGAACTACGGGTTTCAACCCCACCTGCCAGTCACGATTCTCCCCAACAGACGGGTACCTGGTGCGTCTGACTTTGTTCAGGGCATGCAACGCCTCATCAATGAGGCCAGGATGACCCATCGGGTGGCCACTGCGAGACAAGCGCAGTATGCCAACACCAAACGAAGGAAAGTTCAATTTGGTGTGGGGGACTGGGTCCGCCTCTCCTCAAAGAACCTTCGTTTCAAGGTGGGCACGCCCAAGCTCCTCCCGCGTTGGGTAGGGCCGTTCCAAGTGGTGAAACGTGTGGGTACCCAAGCTTATGAGCTTGACCTCCCAGCACGATGGCGGATTCATGATGTCTTTCATGTCTCCAACCTGGAACGCTACCGTCGGGATGGTTCGATGCAACCCCCACCACCGGCAGAGGTGCTGGAGGGGGAGGATGAGTACGAGGTGGAAGCCTTAATGGACCACCGTCGTGTCAATTCACGTGGCCGTCCCAAGTATGAGTACCTTGTCCGCTGGAAGGGTTCCTCGTCAGAGCATGACACCTGGGAAGAGGAACGGAATTTGGCAAATGCTCCCAATGTTGTAAAGGGATACTGGGACAAAGTCAACGCACGGGCACCAAGAGGCGGGGCACGTCGTCGTGGGAAGGTTGACTAGGGGAAACACAGCAGCACGAGCCTGTCAAGCTGCGTCACCGGGGGGTCGTGGTTTACCCATACGTTCGCGTGGATCACAGAACGTCCCCTGACTTGGTGGCTAAGTGTCGTCCAGCCCCTGCCCCTACTATCCGCCCTGAAGTTAGCAACTTCACTGCTTCTTCGTGGGAATGTGTACACGTGGAGTGTACATCTGTTCACGCCGACGACTGCCCTTTGGGCCCCGTCACTGCGGGATTTTGGTCTAGGCGTACCATAGAGATACCTCAGGCAAGTGTACACCCAGGCTGGCAGTTGCGGCTGCGGTTTGGTGTCTGGAGGAGACTCACCGGCTCAATGTATAAGATATAGAAGTGTAGCAGTGACCTTCTATATGCCTCTGCCTGTGACTGTGGCTTGCTTCGGCAGGCCTCCCGGGAGCTCGGTCACCTAGGAGGGGGAGAATGTAGCGCGCCGGTAGGCAGACGGTGCCGGGGCTCGTCCCCGCACGTGCCGGGCGGTACATTGGTACTGGGTGTAGCCTCGTAGGCTCGCACAGTATATGGTATGGTGTTCGGACCATACTAGCACTTTCGTCGGTGCACGGCCATCCTTTGCAAGAATATTACAAAATCCCACCGAGGGGAGCATTGGGCTTCCCTCAGGTTAGATGGCACGTGAACCTTTCCCAGCTTGACATAAGGTACATTCTGTACCTTATGCTGTGACTCGACAGTACTGTCAGCACTCCTGGGATTACTGTCTTTTATATCCCTCTGATCCTGGTTGCAAGAATAAGGTACATTTTGTACCTTATGTTGAGACCCGGCAGTACAGCCAGAACTGCCAGATCCCTTCCCAACTCTCTCTCTCTCTCTCTTGGACTGCCAGACTCATTCGCTCCATCGTTACAGTCTCTCACCTTTCTAAATGCAGGTGGTAGCTGCAGCTCTATCTCTCTCTCTCCTAGACTCACACCTAGACACATTACTCTGACTTTCCTGAGCTGCGCCTATTGTGTAAGCCCACACACCATATGCATGGTTGGCCCCCAACTCAAATTGGCTACATGCTTCCCCTGCTGCTGGCACTTCTAGCCCACTACTATCCTCGCTAACATCTTCTCCAAGCATATCCTCCCCTGTCTCAACCTGCCTCTGCAAATCAGGGAGCCCTACCAAGGGTGGTTCGCTCACAAGTGCCTGGCCTGAGCCAGGGTCATGCATGGGGACCCCCATTGGGTCCCTCCTAGCCTGGCGCTGTTCATAGCGCTGATCCCTTGTGAGGGTGGTTCCTGGTGGAAGTCTATGTTGAGACTTCCACTGGAACCTGACCCCCTCCTGCACCTTCTGCAGTCTGTCCAGTTGCGATTGCGCTTCAGCACCACTGTTGAGTTCTGAACATTAATATTGAATGCCTTGTGCTTTAAGTGATCTTCAGGTGTGCACTATTAGGATATGGGTCCATTGAGAACATAAGGTACCTTAAGACACGTTAGGTTGTGGACGATTTCGAACATAAGGTACAGTCTGATCTAGATTACTCGTTAGTGTGAAAGGACTATTAAAGCTACAATCACCGCATAGTCGAGCAACTGGTTTGGAAAGATACTGGGCACATAAGGATGCCAGTCTTGTTCATGCAGTTGCATGTGTCTAAAGAGCAGACAGTCGTCGAGGACTGTAGCTGGCGAGGCACGAACTTACGACATGTCTGCTTGCTTACAGGTGCGGTGACGCAGGGTGTGTATTGGTAATGTGTTCATGTTTGATTGCCTGTTTGTAAGTGAACCATCTTAGTGTACAATCAAGTCTCCTAAACAGCTAAGGGACGGAGTCTTGATTGAGTATAGGAAGGTACTTGCTTTCAGCCGTCAGGAGCTTATTCGTGTGTAGATGCTCATTGACAGATCAACATGTAACGGAACTGGTTTGAAAAGATACTGGGCACATAAGGATGCCAGTCTTGTTCATGCAGTTGCATGTGTCTAAAGAGCAGACAGTCGTCGAGGACTGTAGCTGGAGAGGCACGAACTTACGACCCGTCTGCTTGCTTATAGGATACGCCACTGTCATGGGCCCACGCCCTTCCAGCTGAGCCAAGGGCAGACAGGAGTGCATGGCATCATCGGATGCATCTGTACTGGGGTTTCCACGGACTCGCCTGACGGCAAGAAGAAGTAAAAAGGAACAACTGGATATTCACTCAGAAGGCCTACCTACAGAGTCTTCAATCTCTTGGGAAGTTTTTTTTTTTTTTTTTTTTTTTTTTTGTGAAGTGACCTGAGATTATCACCCGTCGTCGTTATCGTGAGACCGTCAGTAGGTCCGGGTGGTCAGGCGATTGCATTGCTGAAGAATATTTTGCATATTTTGCATATTAAGGTTACATGCTAGACCTCGAAAGGGTGGAATACTTGAAAGTGCTGTGGTGTACGCCGGAAGGGTATGATTAAATCAGCTCTGTCAGGCTGAACGCTGTGAGAGAAAGTGAAGTGTATGACCAGACCTCAAACTCGTTCTCAAAGCAAGGTTTCTGAAAGTAATCCCAGCAGTACAGAGACTATGGCAACACCAGCAGGAGGCAACACGGCCTCCTCAGGAGCTGGACAGTCAGGACAGACCACTGGACGCATTGCAGCCAGCTCGTATGCATACACGATGAACTCCTCCAATCCCAAGATGTCTACGCAGCTGAAGGCTGATCGCACTAATTTCAGGGCCTGGCGTGAAGAGCTGGAGTCCTGCGCAATGCAAAAAGGCGCTATGGGAGCGTTGGAGACAGCCATGCCTAAGACAGCAGAGAACGCAGCAGTAAAACATTTCATTTTGCAGTCTGTCCCGCCCATGTGGCAGGACGAAGTCAAACAGCGGGGGAGCGCTTTTGACTTCATTCAGGGGATGGCAGACCGCTGCACTGGAGGGAAGGACAGGGAAATCAACGAGAAGTGGATCAAGGGGCTCAAACAAGGCATGGTGAAGGGAGAGACAGTGCAAGAATGGTGCCACCGAGTCATCAGTATTGCCGCCTCCCTGGAGGCCAATAACCATCAGCTGGGCGACCGCCAGAGCTGCAGGTATATGTATAAGGGGCTACCTGCAGTCTTGCAGAACGACGCTTGGGCAATAACCTCCGCCAAGTCAGACCCCTACAACATGCTGGAGACGATCCTCACTGCCATTGAGAACTTGGAGTACCAGGATATCCCGTTGGCAGAGTCAGTGCAAGTCACAGCATCAGCTGCAGCAGTTATGGCAGCAGCAGCAGCAGCCGTGCCAGCTCAGGGTGGAATCCCTGGGCCTCCCCAAGGCGCTGGAGCTGCACCGGGCGCTTGAGCAGCACCAGGAGTGGGAGCTGGAGCACATGCTGATGGTCAGGCCCCCTATGGCCCTTCTGCTCACAACGCTGGAGGCAGGGGGCGAGGGTCTGGACGTGGCAGGAGGCCAAAGGAGGAACTGGCGTGTCGCTTCTGCAACAGGACGGGACATTTCTGGAGAGAGTGCCTGGATCTGAAGAGGCTGCAAGCTCTACTTGGCACAATGCAAGCTGCAAGTTCGGGCCCAGCTGCGTGGTGGGGCACTGGAGCTCCTCAGCAACAAGCCAGCTGGTGGGATGCTGGCCAATCCAGAGGAGGCCCTCCCGTGTCAACCTCACATGCTTCTGGATCTGTGTCCACTATCTTCCCCTTCTTCCCAGGCTGGCATCTCCCACCACCACCTCCTCAAGGTGCTGGTGAGCCTATGTTCGTTTCGTTGAATGTGCTTACCCCTACGTCTCATGGGGCTTGCAGTACCTCGTGGCTGATAGATAGTGGTGCATCGGTGCACCTTGTAAATGATCTGTCGTTACTACACAACCCAGTCATGCATGCCCAACCCCTCCCTCTTCATTTGGCCACTTCTGACGCCAAAGGAGGGATAGTTGCAGCTGGGTCTGTGTGTCTGGTCAATGCCAGACAAGAGGTGTTTTGGCTGCATAATGTGCAGTGTGTGCCCACTGCACACACTAATCTGATTTCTGTCACAGGAGACATTACGGATGGAGCATCATTCCTCACTGACAGTGCAGGTGGGTACACGACCATGAAAGGCCCAGCAGGCTCGTCTGGTCAGATAGCCAGAGAGCGAGGGCTGTTTTTTTAGAATGGGTGTGTCCAGTCAAGAGCAAGCATGCTGCACAGCCACAGTCTAGTCCTCATGTTGCCTCGTATCATGCTAGGAAAGGGCACTTGTGTATAGATAGACTACTGTGGCATGCAAGGTTGGGTCATCCTGGGGTTAAGAGTATGACAAGGTTGGACAACGAAGATCTGGTAACTGGGATCCATCTGTCCCTTGCTCCATGCTCAGAGTGTCCTCCCCAGTGTGAGTCATGTATACAAGGGAAACATTCTCGCCCCCCCCCCTTTCCAGCTTCCTCTAGGCCTGCAGAGAGTGTGTTAGATAGAGTGCATGTGGATACTGTGGGGCCCATTTCACCAGCTGCCATCACGGGAGAGCGTTTTTGGGTTACTGTGGTTGATGAAAAATCCCATCTGATAGCCTCATTGGCAGTGAAGTCGAAAGAAGTCATTCCCAAGGCCCTCATTGAGCTCTTGAAGTACTGGCAGACATTTCATGAGAAAGTGGTGAAGTCTGTGAGATCTGATAGAGGGACAGAATTTCTGAATCAGCAGTTCAAAGAATTTTGTGCTCAACAGGGCACTAAAATGGAGACCTCGCTCCATCCACGCCTCAGCAAAATGGACTTGCTGAGCGCATGAATCGGACTCTGAAGGATCGCACAAGGACCCTGTTGGTGCACGCTGCAGCAGACCCTTCCTTGTGGAAGTAGGCACTGGAGTCTGCCACCCTGCTTTACAACGTGGGCCCCACCACAGGCAGGCCTATGACCCCTACTGAGATGTTCTATGGGGTAAAGCCTGATGTTGCTTCCGTGCGCACATGGGGCTGTGTGGCACATGTTCACATTCCCCCAGGTCAGCGGTCTGTATTTGGACCAAGGACCATTACAGGCATGTTCACTGGGTATTGCCCACAGTCTAAGGCCTATAGAGTGTACGTAGGCAATGGTGTATGGAAAGAGAGCAGGGACGTTACGTTCCTTGAGCATTTGAGAGGGGGGGAGAGAGTGGATATGTCTAAGGTGCAACCCGGATCTCCTCAATGGCTCTCAGGAGTGTCCTCGCATGGCAGGGGAGGCAATTTCAATGTCCCTAGCACACCAACAGCCATTCCCTTGCATTTTTGGGAAGCTGAGGATGACCCAGTGGAGGAGCGCAAGCTCACTGGATCTCCTGCTGCCATTGCCAGCTCTCCAGAGGACCAGAGCAGGCTGAGGAGCTCGGTCGGACCTGTGGCTGGAGCCCCCAGCAGCCAGGGTGGTTCCCCTGCCACCTCAGGGACCTCACAGCAGTCCTGGACAGTGCTGGGACATCTTCAAAATTTAGCTCGGGGGGGTGCTGAAGCGCAATCGCAACTGGACAAACTGCAGAGGATGCAGGAGGGGGTCAGGTTCCAAGGGAAGTCTCAACATAGACTTCCCCCAGGAACCACCCTCACAAGGGATCAGCGCTATGAACAGCGCCAGGCTAGGAGGGACTCAGTAGGGGTCCCCATGCATGACCCTGGCTCAGGCCAGGTACTTGTGAGTGAGCCACCCTTGGTAGGTCTCCCTGATTTGCAGAGGCAGGTTGAGACAGGGGAGGTGTAGTGAGGTGCCGCGTCAGCGCGACGCGTCTCACGTAGGATGTGCGCGTAGTTCATGTTTCTTCGTGCCCTTTGGGATACGAGTAGATCTCGTTGTCCTTGTGTGTAGGAAAATGACTGTAATATCCTAGTGGGTCTCCTCTCGTCATCCATATCGTTATGCTCGCGAAAGCATCTCGTAGAGGGACGACGTAGCCGGATCCGCGCATAGGTGGACTAGGAACTCGGGTGGCGATCATAGTTTTTGGGTTTGCTGCTACGAGTGAGACATCTAGCATTCTCTACATTGTTCATTATATATTGTTCTTTGGAGACTCGGACGACCTGCGTGAGGAGGGATGCGAACTTGTAACGGATTGGAACTTCGATTTCTACCTTCGGTGTCACCCTTGCCTGAAACCCTTGCTTAGCTTGTTATAAATCTTAGTTACACGTCTCACTTCGTTAAAGGAGGCTATGCTTGGAGAAGATGTTAGCGAGGAGAGTAGTGGGCTAGAAGTGCCAACCGCAGGGGAAGCACGTAGCCAAGTTGAGCTGGGAGCCAATCATGCTTATGGGGTGCAGCCTGACACAATAGGCGCAGCTCATGAAAGTCAGAGTGGTGTACCTAGGTGTGAGTCCAGGAGAGAGAGAGAGCTGCTGCTTCCACCTGCATTGAGAAAGGTGAGAGATTGTAATGGTGGAGCGCATTAGTCTGGCAGTCCAAAAGAGAGAGAGAGAGAGTTGGGGAGGGCTCTGGCAGTTCTGGCTGTACTACAGGATCTCAACATAAGGTACAAAATGTACATTATTCTGGGAACCAGGATCAGAGGGATATAAAAGACAACAGTCCTAGGAGTGCTGACAGTACTGCAGAGTCTCAGCATAAGGTACAGAATGTACCTTATGTCAAGCTGGGAAAGGTTCACGTGCCATCTAACCTGAGGGAAGCCCAATGCTCCCCTCGGTGGGATTTTTTGCAACAAGCAATGAGGGAAGAGATGGATTCCCTTGATACCCATGAGGTTCTAGAGTATGTGGACAGACCACATGGACAGAAAGTTATTCCTGTCCATTGGATCTTCTCCACTAAAAATGATGAACATGGGAATGTTACTCGCTTTAAAGCGAGGTTGGTTGCCCAAGGGTGTAGACAGATCCCTGGGATAGATGTTGGGGAGGTATTTGCACCCACCAGCAGCTATGGGGCAAGGAGGGCTGTGCTGGCAGTGGCTGCCACACAGAATCTTGAGATCCACCAAGTGGATATCAAGACGGCTTTTCTCAATGGAGAGTTGGAGGAAGAGGTCTATGTGACCCAACCACCAGGATTTGAGAATGGCAACACGAGGGTTGTGTGCAAGCTCAGGAAGGCACTATACGGTCTAAAACAAGCCCCACGGGCTTGGCACAAGACCTTGAGCGACAAGTTGAGCGTGATGGGGTATAGTGTGTGCAAGAGCGATGCGGGCCCTGATGGTAACCTGTCCTTTATTCTTGTTTATGTTGATGATCTTCTCATAGTTGCCAGAGTGGTTGCAGAGATTGAGTGGGGGAAAGAGTTGTTGAAGAAGGACTTCACCATCCATGATTTGGGAGAGGAGAGTGATTTCCTGGGGTGTCAGGTCCTACGCAATAGAGTTCAGGGCACTATTTCCATGAGTTGCACTCCCAAGATTGATGCTCTTGTGGAAAAGTTTGGCGTTGCTGATGATGGGCGTGTGGTTGATACCCCCATGTCCAAGGACTTCGTGGCTAGCAGCAGACCCGAGTCCTCAGATGGTATGTCACATGGGGCAGGTACCCCACTGCCACCAGGTCATCGATACTGCGAGTTGATTGGATCGTTGCTATATATTGCCAATACGACCCGGCCTGACATTTCTCAGGCTGTTGGAGACTTGTCAAGGTATAGAATGACACCCACTACCTCACACTGGAATGAGGTTCTTCGAGTGCTGAAGTACTTGAGAGATACCGGAGAATTAGCTCTTACTCTGGGTGGAAAGGGGCCCGAGCTAGAAGGCTATGTTGATGCCGACTATGCTGGGGACCTGGACCACAGGTATTCCACTGTTGTGTTGGAGTTGATGTCCGTATTTGTAGAATAAGCACCTGTTCGCAACCGTAAGTATCTGTCACATACTCAAGCATTCGCATCAGTTATGACGTCGTCCTCGCAACTGACCACCGCTGCCCACACGTGTATACACTTACACTTATGCAGCTCGCACTGTCTCAAAAGACGAAAACAACAACCTCCGATATTCTCTCACGCAGCCCACATGCACAAGTATAGCATGATATCAGTGAGAGCAATACTCCGGCAGGTCTCAGACAGGTCCTTTAGTGTTCACACTCAAAGGACTCCAGGCAACTCAAAGATGAAGTTCCAACTGTCTGAGGACCACGCTGCCGACCTGCCCCTCCTAGCCTGATCGTGCGTTATGCACAATCGCAGATCACCGCTGACAAGTGTACTTTATCACCACATCCTAAGTGTGTGAAGTACACTTGTCACACCCACGAAGTACAGACTTATGCTGTAACTTATACACCTGTCCTACACGTGTACACTCACAATAGGATCTCCATCATGGTTCTTTGAACTTCACTGACTGAGATCTGTACTTGCGTGATAGGCTATGAACTCATGTCACCCACGTAGAACTTTCTCTCCAGGTCTCCTAGTATATAACGGCAATTTTTGTGTCCTGATGCAGGCGTTTTTCTTTTCACATCATATGTCCCTCTATTCACTTTATGTGACGTGTCCAAAACCAATGGTGTGAACGAGAGAGAGCTCCCATACTTACGTATACGTATCTCCGCACAAGCAGATCCGTACCTTATGTTATCTCTCTCCCAAGACACAACAATACTTCCCCTTTTGGACACTCACTTATAAAGTTCAATGTCTGTTCATTACTAATTGAGTTTTGTTTTGTACAGTCAGAAGTCCATTACTCTCCTTCTCTCTCATTCTCACCCGTTACACCATTCCCATCCTAAGGCTGTCCCTGTGCTTCAAGAAGGACGGGCTGTTCAATGGTTTTGTGAACAGATCCGCCACATTCTCATCGGTGGCCACATACTCTGGCAGAATTTGACCCCATGCAACCTTCTCTCGAGCCTGATGATAACACACACTTATGTGCTTTGTGTATTTTGACAGCACATGATTCTGCAGGTTAGCGATGCAGCCCATGTTATCCATCATGAGCTTCACCCCTCTCACTACTCTTCCCAACTCCCCCAGCAAGCTACCAAGCCACACTCCCTCTTTGGTTGCATGGCTTGCAGCTATATACTCCGCCTCCACCGTAGATGTGGCGACGGACTGCTGTTTCTTGCTTCCCCAAGAGACTGCACCTCCATTCAACATGAACACAAATCCCGTTGTGGATTTCCGTGTATCCATGTCTCCTGCAAAATCGGAATCAACATACCCTTCAAGGGTCTGCTGCCCAGTGCCCCCATATACCAGCCCCATCTCCTTAGTACCAAGAAGATAACTTACAACTCTCAGTCCTGCCTTGTAATGAGCAGTTGTGGGAGCTGCACGGTAGCGCGCCAGCAAGCTGACAGCTTGCGAGATATCTGGACGCGTGGTATTTGCCAAATACTGCAGCGAGCCGATAAGCTCTAGATACCTATGACCATCAGGCAGTTTAGAACCTGACCCCACCACCTCCTCAGCCACCTCACCCTGTGGCTGCTCCGTTGCCACAAAGCTCTTACACATGGGTGTATTGTACACCCGTCCCCCTTCCTCAATCCCAAAGGACTGTGCCAAGTCCCGAATTTTCTGAGTGTTAGTGATCACTAACACTCCCTTCTCTCTATCTCTCTTCACTTCGCTTCCCAGAAAATTCTTGACTTCCCCCAAGTCATGAATTTTGAACCTACTCTTAAGCTCACACTTGATCTCCTGCACACGAGGATCATCCTTACTGATTATCAGTAAGTCATCCACATACGTGACAATAAACACACGTGCTTCCCCTATTCCCGCATTGATGAATAATCCGGGATCACTCAAGCATGGCTTAAAACCCATTTCTCCCAAGTCCCTTGTCAACCTCTTGTGCCAGGGCCTGGGTGCCTGTTTCAGGCCGTACAAAGCTTTCTTCAGGCGGTACACTTCCTTCTTGTTTCCATTAGAAAACCCTGGAGGCTGTGACACGTACACTTCCTCCTCAAGCTCTCCATTCAAGAAGGCAGTTTTGATGTCCACTTGATGAATGGACATATTTTCAGTCGCTGCAATGTTCAACAGCACCCGTCTACAAGCATGCGTGCTCACAGGAGCGAAAGTTTGGTCACAGTCAATACCCTCAACCTGACGGCATCCCTGCGCGACCAGTCTTGCCTTGAATCGGACCACATCCCCAAATTCATCAGTTTTAAGTGCAAACACCCAGATGAGAGGAATGACTTTGACTTCAGGCCTATTTACAACCTCAAATGTGTCGCACTCTTCAATCGCGTCCAGTTCCTCTTGCATAGCCTGTTTCCAATACTCCTTTTGAGGGCTAGACATAGCTTCCCCAATGTGCTTGGGGATGACCAAATCTGCAGCGCTCATTTTCTCTTCCCCGCCCCTTTCAATCACAGCAGCATGTACCCGTACACTTGTTGCATTTGCACCAGGCACAAACCTGTCAGGTGGAGCCACGCTTGCTCTCAGATCATATCTTCCCCCACCCCTTCTTTCTTCTTCCCCGGCAGAATCAATTTCTGCATCGTGTCCGGGGTCATCGTCTTGACCATCCGCCCTATCAACTCTGTCATCCTCCTCACTCTGGTTCACTTCTTCCCTTTCTTCATCCTCCTCACTCATTTGCTGGTCAGCTTCAGCCGGTGGCAGTTGTTGAAGAAGTCCTCGGGCTCGCAGTAACGCATCCCTGAGATTGCCGACATGTAACGCCGGCTCTACCGCCAGCTGCCTTGGAACATCAACAACTCTCTCTTGTACTTCTTCCACCAGCTCCACATCATCATCATCAGACACAAACAGACCCTGTACATCCTTCTCTCTGTGCTCTCCCTCTGGAGAGGCCACTGAATACCCTAGTTCGTCTTCTACGAACCGCACATCTTTACTCACAACAATTTTTCCTTTCACCAGCACCCGGTACGCCTTTGACCCTTGTGCGTACCCCACGAACATGCCAGCAACAGAGCGGGGACCCAACGCTGTCAGCTGCCGTTCTGGCAGCCCAACATATGCAAGACAACCCCAGATCTTGAAGTACTTGCACGCAGGTTTCCCTCCATAAAACAGCTCATTGGGACATGCATTCTTGCCCCTTATTGCACTGAAGTTTAACAAATAAACAACCGTGCGAACTGCTTCAGGCCACAGCTCAGGCCCTGCTTCAGCATCAAAAAGCAAAGCCCTTACTCTTTCCTTGATTACTCTGTTAACTCTCTCAACCTTTCCATTCTGCTCGGGCGTATAAGGAGCGCTTGTTTGATGCGTTATCCCTTTACGTGAGAAAAACTGAGACAGGTCACTGTTTACAAATTCAGTTCCCCTATCAGTCCTCACAGTACCCACTTTACATTTGGTGGATACTTCCCATTTCAGAAGGATTTCTTGGACAAGCTGGCCTACCTCAGCCTTGGAGCTGAACGATCGAGCTTCACACTTGTGCGAGAAGTCGTCTAGCAGGACCAGCAAGTACCGCTCTCCACCCAGCCCAACAACTGGCATCTCCCCCATGACGTCCATGTGGACAAGCTGCAGTCTCTCTGTAGACTCTGCACCCATGGAGGTAGGCAGTGGAGTCTTACTCTGCTTCCCCCGAATGCACGCATCACAATGAGTAACGACTTTTTCAATTTCTGCAGTGCTGCCCTTCAGATCATTCAGGAAATTATCTCTCATCATCCGTGACATGCACACAATGCCAGGGTGGCCCAATCTTCTGTGCCATATCTCTGTTTCGTCTTTAGTAGTGACCAAAGAGGCTGCTGCCCCTCCCCAAGCACACAACCGCTGATTACTTGAGAGGAAATACAGTCGCCCTTTTGACACAATTTCACACTCAAATCCACTCTTTTCTGCCGAAACATGGACATATTCACCCTTTTCATTGACTGAAAACTTGCAACCATCATTCACAGCCGCAGACACTGAAAACAAATTATCAGTGGCTGTTGGAACATACTCAACTTGTGTCAACAATATGCTCCCACCACCTTTCACCGACAGTACTACATTTCCTTGTGCTTTTCTTAATGCGCTTCCATCACTTGCAGCCAAACACAACGGCTTGGCAACATCATATGCCACCACATTTGACATAAGACGAATATCATTGCAGATATGATTAATGGCTCCTGTATCCACCAACCATTGGCCTTCTACGCCATCATGCATACCTGCAGTGGCCATGCCTGCACGAGTCCCTTGTGAATTACCTCCTTCTTGTTTTGCCAGTGCTGGACAATCAGCTTTCTTGTGTCCCACTTGATGGCAGTTGTAGCAGGTCCCACGAAATGGCCTTCCCTCATATCGTCCGGATGGCTCCTTCTTGGCTGTTGCGGCCCTCGGTACGCGTGGAACTTTATCATTGAACCCGATGGACTCTGCCACTGCGCGGATGGCCGTCAACGTCCCCTCCACACCCACTGTTGCTGTGGATGCCGTCAGTGATGCCTTGTGGGCATCAAACTGATAGGGCAGGCACTTTAAAATTGATTTCTTCAGCTTGGCAGTAGTGATGGGCATGGCATTGGTGGACAGACGCTTCGCAAGGAGTTGCTTGCGGCTGACGTACTCCTCCAATGACATTTCATTTCCCATAATCTCATCGTCAAGCAACTCCAGCCACTCATCATTTATGTCCAAATTGGCTCCACCCTCAAACTGACTAATAATCCATTTCAGGGCAACATGAGCAGATTCCATAAATGCCACCTTTTGTGCCCACACTTCTGGAATCTTCTGAAGTAACAAGTGAAGAGCTACCGCATCGCCCTTAGTCCCGGGCATGTGTGTCTTCAGACACTGCCACACATTTTTACTCACAGCACAGTGAACAACACTCTGTCTCCAGATGTCTAAGGAGAAACCAAGCCTGTCAAGTGAAGCAGTCACTTGCAAGCTTGAATTTACCGGACTCATGGTGTCTTCGCTCCCTGACGTGCTCACGGGCCCTGAATCACGTGCTTGAACCCCGTCTGCTGTGCCACTTCCTCCCACGTCAATCTCTCCAGTGTGTCCCCCCCCCCCCCCAATGTTGACTCCCTCAGTTGGTAATACTCGGGATGCATTAACAACGGGTCCAGCCTGTGATCCTCCACCAGTGTCCATGATGGAAGTCTATCAAACAGAAACGTTGAAAAGTTGGACCAAACGCGGAACTGGTACTGTACTATAGAGATGTACTCCCTATATTTAGTGTACCAGGAAGATATCAATGGATTTGGATTTCCCTTTTCTACCACTCCCTTTTCTACGTGTAAGAAAGGGCTGTTATCATAGAAGCATGCACCAGCTGACTTGCACAGATACCTCAACCTGCTAAGCACTGTCAGAAAGTAATGAAACTCCCAATCTTCCTTGGGCAACTGAGTGCTGTAGGTAGTTGCAACAGCAGTCACTATGTACTCTTTTCTCACGTGATTTTCGATCCACAGTTCTTCCCACTTCAGCAAGACAATCGGCTTTTCAGGAAAACCTTTCCTTAACTCATCAAGCCACTCTTCTGAGCACTCAATCTGATTCTCTTCACAATCAAGCACGTGACCCCTCTTTGCTGCTTCTACAAATATATAATTTGCACGTATCACAGGATTCGGAAGGTTTTCCAAGCGAATGTCTTGATGATGAACGATAAGTTTTCTATGACACCACACGTGAGGGTTATGCCCTGGATGTTCAAGATCCAGATATAAACCAGGTCTACCAACGTCACCAAAGACTTCCACAGTCACCTCAACATACGGAAGTGGATAGTTTGTTCTTACTAGCGGCTTTCCGGGATCAGTTGGTCGCTTGGTTCTTCGCATGCTCCATTGGAGATTGCAGCGGGACCCATAACCTATTGTTGTGTTAGAGTTGATGTCCGTATTTGTAGAATAAGCACCTGTTCGCAACCGTAAGTATCTGTCACATACTCAAGCATTCGCATCAGTTATGACGTCGTCCTCGTAACTGACCACCGCTGCCCACACGTGTATACACTTACACTTATGCAGCTCGCACTGTCTCAAAAGACAGAAAACAACAACCTCCGATATTCTCTCACGCAGCCCACATGCACAAGTATAGCATGATATCAGTGAGAGCAATACTCCGGCAGGTCTCAGACAGGTCCTTTAGTGTTCACACTCAAAGGACTCCAGGCAACTCAAAGATGAAGTTCCAACTGTCTGAGGACCACGCTGCCGACCTGCCCCTCCTAGCCTGATCGTGCGTTATGCACAATCGCAGATCACCGCTGACAAGTGTACTTTATCACCACATCCTAAGTGTGTGAAGTACACTTGTCACATCCACGAAGTACAGACTTATGCTGTAACTTATACACCTGTCCTACACGTGTACACTCACAATAGGATCTCCATCATGGTTCTTTGAACTTCACTGACTGAGATCTGTACTTGCGTGATAGGCTATGAACTCATGTCACCCACGGAGAACTTTCTCTCCAGGTCTCCTAGTATATAACGGCAATTTTTGTGTCCTGATGCAGGCGTTTTTTTCTCACATCATATGTCCCTCTATTCACTTTATGTGACGTGTCCAAAACCAATGGTGTGAACGAGAGAGAGCTCCCATACTTACGTATGCGTATCTCCGCACAAGCAGATCCGTACCTTATGTGATCTCTTTCCCAAGACACAACATCCACCACTGGCTATGTTCTATCAGTCTATGGTAGTGCCGTGGTTTGGGGAAGCAAGAAGCAGAGCTCAGTTGCTACCTCAACTGTGCAAGCCGAGTTTATGGCAGCCGGCCATATTGTGAAGGAAGCCAACTGGCTTAGGGGCTTCTTGGAAGAGATCGGGGCTGCACCTTGGAGAGTCAAAATTTTCTGTGACAACCAAGGATGCATTTCCAATTTACGGAACCCCCTTTATTCCAAATTCACGAAGCACGTTGCAGTAAGCTTCCACTATGCTAGGGAAGCTATGGCACTTGGGCAGGTAGATATCCTCTATGTAGAATCTGCTCGAAATGTGGCTGACATTATGACTGTAAAAGGTTATGGGCAGAGGCGTATCCCGTAAGCAAGCAGACAGGTCGTAAGTTCGTGCCTCTCCAGCTACAGTCCTTGACGACTGTCTGCTCTTTAGACACATGCAACTGCATGAACAAGACTGGCATCCTTATGTGCCCAGTATCTTTCCAAACCAGTTCCGTTACATGTTGATCTGTCAATGAGCATCTACACACGGATAAGCTCCTGACGGCTGAAAGCAAGTACCTTCCTATACTCAATCAAGACTCCGTCCCTTAGCTGTTTGGGAGACTTGATTGTACACTAAGATGGTTCACTTACAAACAAGCAATCAAACATGAACACATTACCAATACACACCCTTCGTCACCGCACCTGTAAGCAAGCAGACAGGTCGTAAGTTCGTGCCTCTCCAGCTACAGTCCTTGACGACTGTCTGCTCTTTAGACACATGCAACTGCATGAACAAGACTGGCATCCTTATGTGCCCAGTATCTTTCCAAACCAGTTGCTCGACTATGCGGTGATCGCAGCTTTAATAGTCCTTTCACACTAACGTGTAATCTAGATCAGATTGTACCTTATGTTCGAAATAAACCTCATCCGAACGTGTCTTGAGGTACCTTATGTGGATAGTGGACCCGTTTCTTTATAATGTACATTTGAAGATCACCTAAAGCACAAGGGATTCTATAATGTATGTTCACAACTCAACACTTCCCCTTGCCTGCATGCTTTATGTGTATCTTCTCAAACCTAGTGAATCACGATCACAAACAAACACGGGCTTAGCAAGTGGCTTGGTCATAATGTCAGCCACATTTTGAGCAGATTCTACATAGAGGATATCTACCTGCCCAAGTGCCATAGCTTCCCTAGCATAGTGGAAGCTTACTGCAACATGCTTTGTGAATTTGGAATAAAGGGGGTTCCGTAAATTGGAAATGTATCCTTGGTTGTCACAGAAAATTTTGACTCTCCAAGGTGCAGCCCCGATCTCTTCCAAGAAGCCCCTAAGCCAGTTGGCTTCCTTCACAATATGGCCGGCTGCCATAAACTCGGGTTGCACAGTTGAGGTAGCAACTGAGCTCTGCTTCTTGCTTCCCCAAACCACGGCACTACCATAGACTGATAAAACATAGCCAGTGGTGGAATACCTGTGGTCCAGGTCCCCAGCATAGTCGGCATCAACATAGCCTTCTAGCTCAGGCCCCTTTTTACCCAGAGTAAGAGCTAATTCTCTCGTATCTCTCAAGTACTTCAGCACTCGAATGGCCTCATTCCAGTGTAAGGTAGTGGGTGTCATTCTATACCTTGACAAGTCTCCAACAGCCTGAGAAATGTCAGGCCGGGTCGTATTGGCAATATATAGCAACGATCCAATCAACTCACAGTATCGATGACCAGGTGGCAGTGGGGTACCTGCCCCATGTGACAAACCATCTGAGGACTCGGGTCTGCTGCTAGCCACGAAGTCCTTGGACATGGGGGTATCAACCACACGCCCATCATCAGCAACACAAAACTTTTCCACAAGAGCATCAATCTTGGGAGTGCAACTCATGGAAATAGTGCCCTGAACTCTATTGCGTAGGACCTGACACCCCAGGAAATCATTCGCCTCTCCCAAATCATGGATGGTGAAGTCCTTCTTCAACAACTCTTTCCCCCACTCAATCTCTGCAACCAATCTGGCAACTATGAGAAGATCATCAACATAAACAAGAATAAAGGACAGGTTGCCATCAGGGGCCCTCCTGATGTATACACCCGCATCGCTCTTGCACACATTATACCCCATCACGCTCAACTTGTCGCTCAAGGTCTTGTGCGAAGCCCGTGGGGCTTGTTTTAGACCGTATAGTGCCTTCCTGAGCTTGCACACAACCCTCGTGTTGCCATTCTCAAATCCTGGTGGTTGGGTCACATAGACCTCTTCCTCCAACTCTCCATTGAGAAAAGCCGTCTTGATATCCACTTGGTGGATCTCAAGATTCTGTGTGGCAGCCACTGCCAGCACAGCCCTCCTTGCCCCATAGCTGCTGGTGGGTGCAAATACCTCCCCAACATCTATCCCAGGGATCTGTCTACACCCTTGGGCAACTAACCTCGCTTCAAAGCGAGTAACATTCCCATGTGCATCAATTTTAGTGGAGAATATCCAATGGACAGGAATAACTTTTTGTCCATGTGGTCTGTCCACATACTCTAGAACCTCATGGGTATCAAGGGGATCCATCTCTTCCCTCATTGCTTGTTGCCAAAATCCCACTGAGGGGAGCATTGGGCTTCCCTCAGGTTAGATGGCACGTGAACCTTTCCCAGCTTGACATAAGGTACATTTTGTACCTTATGCTGAGACTTTGCAGTACTGTCAGCACTCCTGGGACTGTTGTCTTTTATATCCCTCTGATCCTGGTTCCCAGAATAAGGTACATTTTGTACCTTATGTTGAGATCCTGCAGTACAGCCAGAACTGCCAGAGCCCTCCCCAACTCTCTCTCTTGAACTGCCAGACTCATACGCTCCACCATTACAATCATTCACCTTTCTCAATACAGGTGGAAGCAGCAGCTCTCTCTCTCTCCTGGACTCACACCTAGGTACACTACTCTGACTTTCCTGAGCTGCGCCTATTGTGTCAGGCTGCACCCCATAAGCATGATTGGTTCCCAGCTCAACTTGGCTACGTGCTTCCCCTGCTGCTGGCACTTCTAGCCCACTACTCTCCTCGCTAACATCTTCTCCAAGCATAGCCTCCCCTGTCTCAACCTGCCGCTGCAAATCAGGGAGACCTACCAAAGGTGGCTCACTCACAAGTACCTGGCCGGAGCCAGGGTCATGCATGGGACCCCTACGGAGTCCCTCCTAGCCTTGCGCTGTTCATAACGCTGATCCCTTGTGAGGGTGGTTCCTGGGGGAAGTCTATGTTGAGACGTCCCCTGGAACCTGACCCCCTCCTACATCTTCTGCAGTTTGTCCAGTTGCGAGTGCGCTTCAGCACCCCCCCGAGCTAAATTTTGAAGATGGCCCAGCACTGACCATGACTGCTGTGAGGTCTCTGAAGTGGCAGGGGAACCATCCTGGCTGCTGGGGGCTCCAGCCACAGGTCCGACTGAGCTCCTCAGCCTGCTGTGATCCTCTGGAGAGCTGGCAGTGGTAGCAGGAGATCCAGTGGGCTTGCACTCCACCACTGGGTCATCCTCTGCTTCCCATAAATTCACGGGAATGGCTGTTGGTGAGCTGGGGACATTGGAATTGCCTCCCCTGCCCTGCGAGGACGCTCCTGAGAGCCATTGAGAGGATCCAGGTTGCACCTTAGACATACCCACTCTCTCCCCTCCTCTCAAATGCTCAAGGAATGTAACGTCCCTGCTCTCTTTCCATACACCATTGCCTACGTACACTCTATAGGCCTTAGACTGTGGGCAGTACCCAGTGAACATGCCTGGAATGGTCTTTGGTCCAAATACAGACCGCTGACCTGGGGGAATGTGAACAAGTGCCACACAGCCCCATGTGCGCAAGGAAGCAACATCAGGCTTTACCCCATAGAACATATCAGTAGGGGTCAGAGGCCTGCCTGTGGTGCGGCCCACGTTGTAAAGCAGGGTGGCAGACTCCAGTGCCTCCTTCCACAAGGAAGGGTCTGCTGCAGCGTGCACCAACAGGGTCCTTGTGCGCTCCTTCAGAGTCCGATTCATGCGCTCAGCAACTCCATTTTGCTGAGGCGTGGATGGAGCTGAGGTCTCCATTATAGTGCCCTGCTGAGCACAAAATTCTTTGAACTGCTGATTCAGAAATTCTGTCCCTCTATCAGATCTCACACACTTCACCACTTTCTCATGAAATGTCTGCCAGTACTTCAAGAGCTCAATGAGGGCCTTGGGAATGGCTTGTTTTAACTTCACAACCAATGAGGCTATCAGATGGGATTTTTCATCAACCACGGTAAACCAAAAACGCTCCCCGTGATTGCAGCTGGTGAAATGGGCCCCACAGTGTCCACATGCACTCTATCTAACACACTCTCTGCAGGCCTAGAGGAAGCTGGAAAGGGGGGGCGAGAATGTTTCCCTTGTATACATGACTCACACTGGGGAGAACACTCTGAGCATGGAGCAAGGGACACATTGATCCAGTGACCAGATCTTCGTTGTCCAACCTTGTCATACTCTTAACCCCAGGATGCCCCAACCTTGCATGCCACAGTAGTCGATCTGTACACACGTGCCCTTTCCTAGCATGATACAAGGCAACATGAGGACTGGACTGTGGCTGCGCATCATGCTGGCTCTTGACCGGACACACCCATTCTAAAAAAAACAGCGCTCGCTCTCTGGCTATCTGACCAGACCAGCCTGCTGGGCCTTTCATGGTCGTGTACCCACATGCACTGTCAGTGAGGAATGATGCTCCATCATGAATGGCTCCTGTGACAGCACACACTGCACATTATGCAGCCAAGACACCTCTTGTCTAGCATTGACCAGACACACAGACCCAGTTGCAACTATCCCTCCTTTGGCGTCAGAAGTGGCCAAATGAAGAGGGAGGGGTTGGGCATGCATGACTGGGTTGTGTAGTAAAGACAGATCATTTAGAAGGTGCACCGATGCACCACTATCTATCAGCCACGAGGTAATGCAAGCCCCATGAGACGTAGGGGTAAGCACATTCAACGAAACGAACATAGGCTCACCAGCACCTGGAGGAGGTGGTGGTGGGAGATGCCAGACTGGGAAGAAGGGGAAGATAGTGGACACAGGTCCAGGAGCATGTGAGGTTGACACGGGAGGGCCTCCTCTGGATTGGCCAGCATCCCACCAGCTGGCTTGTTGCTGAGGAGCTCAAGTTCCCCACCACGCAGCTGGGCCCGCACTTGCAGCTTGCATTGTGCCATGTAGAGCTTGCAGCCTCTTCAGTTCCAGGCACTCCCTCCAGGAATGTCCCGTCCTGTTGCAGAAGCGACACTCCAGTTCCTCCTTTGGCCTCCTGCCACGTCCAGACCCTCGCCCCCTGCCTCCAGCGTTGTGAGCAGAAGGGCCATAGGGGCCTGACCATCAGCATGTGCTCCAGCTACCACTCCTGGTTTAACGAAGTGAGACGTGTAACTAAGATTTATAACAAGCTAAGCAAGGGTATCAGGCAAGGGTGACACCGAAGGTAGAAATCGAAGTTCCAATCCGTTACAAGTTCGCAGCCCTCCTCACGCAGGTCGTCCGAGTCTCCAAAGAACAATATATAATGAACAATGTAGAGAATGCTAGATGTCTCACTCGTAGCAGCAAACCCAAAGACAATGATAACCACCCGAGTTCCTAGTCCACCTATGCGCGGATCCGGCTACGTCGTCCCTCTACGAGATGCTCTCGCGAGCATAACGATATGGATGACGAGAGGAGACCCACTAGGATATTACAGTCATTTTCCTACACACAAGGACAACGAGATCTACTCGTATCCCAAAGGGCACGAAGAAACATGAACTACGCGCACATCCTACGTGAGACGCGTCGCGCTGACGCGGCACCTCACTACATACTCCCCCCCTTATTCCTGTGCGTCCCCGCGCAGAAGGCAGAGCGCAACAACAAACAGACAAGGCAAACAAAGGAACAGAAAGACCTTCCAACATGCGGAGACTCAGACTTAGACC
Source organism: Botryococcus braunii (assembly GCA_002005505.1). NCBI lineage: Eukaryota > Viridiplantae > Chlorophyta > Trebouxiophyceae > Botryococcus > Botryococcus braunii. The sequence continues at coordinate 834,854 of KV908354.1, forward strand.
TACGGGCAACCCGCCTCCCGTGTTGCCAGACCCCAGCCGAATGCTGCGTATCGGGGTCCCCACCATAATGCAATAAGAACAAGGATCAGGCATGACTAACAGAACAAAAGACAAAACACTGAAAGAAAAACGAAAGTCCACATGATGAACAGCCAAAATGAGACACAAGGGCAGAGCTAAAAGTCCAGATGTCCAAAAGTCCAGAGTCCAAGGGGAGTCCAATTTCCACATATAGTCCAGTATTACGCCAGTATTGCACCATATTGATCAGGTGTGGTAGTGAAGTGAAAAGGCCATACACCTAATGTGCACAAAAATCTATCCAGGTAAGGGACCCATGGTCAACCCTACCGGGTAAGGCAGCCTTACCCTAGCCTATCCAAAGTCCATATGGCCATACAGAGAGACCCCTCCAAGGAGGGCCAACCGGTCGACGGGACCCTAAGGGTGGACCCTAGGAGTCGTGCCCTTGGGAGGCAATGGCGGGAGCCCGTGACTCTCTCTGTATTCTTCCACTTTCTTGTGGCAACAACGCGTGACCTGTGCAAGTTATTTCCAGCTATCCTCATTTGGCTCGTTCGGATCGTACAGAGTGCGGCCGCGTTCGCCAGTGAGTGGCTTGTGATCCACAATGCCACCACACCCGGGATCCACGATACATCCACACCCATGTCCTTAACAATTGTGCTAGAGTATAAGCATCAGCTTTCATTGTTGTAGCAGCAAAATGAGCACACTTGTTAAGCCTATCCACGACAAATCAAATAGCATCATTTCCACTTGGGGTCTGTGGGAGGTTAGTAATAAAGTCCATAGACACACTTTGCCACTTCCTTGCTGGTATTTGTAAGGGGTGAAGAAGACCAGCAGGCAAAGTATTCCGAGCCTTGACTCGTTGACAAGAGTCACAATGAGCAACATAGGCTTTGACATCCTCATACATTCCCGGCCAATACCATTCCCTTGTTACAAGCTCGTACATGCGAGTTACTCCAGGGTGACCAACATGAGGTGGATCATGTAAAGCTTCCAAAATTTCACGTCGTAGGTTCTCCACGACAAGTTCCCCATCTTTCCTTTCCTCAAACAATGCAGGAACATATTTCCGTCCATTCCTCTCCCAAAAGCCTCCCTTTAGACTAACCTTCCTTCTATTCGCACGCGCTGCCAACCACGGATCGTATGTGTAAGCCTTCTCAAGTTTGCCAAGTAGGGATTCGTACCCATCGGTCTCGCGGGTAAGCTCACTCGGGCTGGCCAACCCGATTTGCTCCATCGTGCCGAGGGAGCTTGGGGTCTCGTGAGCGGGCCCCGGGAGCGTGACCTTGGGGACCTTGCGGACCCGAGCTGTGAGGGTACCCTCGACATCCCGGCTGGAGGGGGTGAGGGAGTCCGGACTGGTGCGCCGACGCTTGCGCCGGAGGGCAGCCCCGGCCACAGCAGCCCCATTGTCCCTCCCCCCAGGTCCAGGGTGTTGAGTGAAGTGACACCTGGAGAGCGGATCCGCAATGTTGGTCTTGCCCGGTTCCCATACCCATTCAATCTCAAACTCCTGCAGGCGCTCGGCCCACCGAGCCCTCCGAGGACTAAGCCCCACCTGTTGACCCAAGAAGGTGTTGCACTTGTGATCCGTCACCACCGTTACTGGCTTACCTAACAAATAACATCTCCATTCCGTGAGAGCATACACTACAGCCAATAACTCCCGTTCCGTGGCACTGTAGTTCCTCTCGCTTGCTCCCAACTTTTTACTGAAATACGCACAAACCTTTCCATCTTGAAATAGCACAGCTCCCACGCCGTAATCGCATGCATCGCACACTACCTTAAATGGCCGACGTACGTCCGGGAGTGTTAAGATAGGGGCACTTACCAAAGCTTCCTTTATGTTGTCAAATGCTTCCTGTTGTTCCTGTCCCCACTTCCAAGGTGCTTTTGCCCCAGAGAGAGCTGTCAATGGGGTTGCCAGGATACTGTAGTTCTGAATAAACTTTCGAAAGTAATTAGACAACCCAAGAAACCTCCTAACTTCCGTTACGTTTGTGGGCGTAGGCCACTCCTGCACCACCTTGACTTTATCCATATCCACTTCCAACCCATTTTCCCCAATGATGTGTCCCAAGTATTTCAATTGTTTCTCAAAGAAAGAGCATTTGACAAGTCTTGCCAGGAGTTGGTGTTCGCGTAGACGGGTGAAAACTCTGTCCAACTGCAGAAGGTGTTCCTCTTCCGTTTTGCTATAAATGAGCACATCATCCAAGTATACAACCACAAAGCCTTCCCTTATAAAGTCGTGAAAAACCTCATTCATAAGCCGTTGAAATGTCGCGGGCGCGTTGGTCAAACCAAAGGGAAGTACAAGAAATTCGTACAAGCCAAAAGGGGTCCTGAAGGCAGTTTCAGGCACATCCTCCTTGCGAGTCGCACTTGATGGTACCCAGACAACAAGTCCAAGCTCGAAAACACCTTGGCTCCCTTAAGCCTATCCAACAGATCGTCAATTCTGGGGAGAGGGTACCTATCCGAGATGGTAATTTTATTCAGGGGACGGTAGTCTATTACCATACGCAAACTTCCATCCTTCTTTCTAACAAACAAAACATGTGATGCAAATGGTGAGCAACTTGGCCTGATCAATCCCAATTTTAACAACGCATCAACCGTTTTTTCGCATTCCGCAAGCTCACTTGGAGCAAGACGGTACGCGGGCCTATTGGGGGGCCGATGTCCTTCTTCCAAATTTATTGTGTGAAACACTTCCCGCTCCGGGGGTAACCCCGGGAGTTGTTTTGCAAACAAGTCCTCATTTGCAAGTAACAAGTCTTTCAGGGCCTGTGGCTTGCCTTCCAACATGTCATTTATTTGATGAGTGAAAGTCATACCGGTACTACTGGGGGGTTTTGTGACGACGGGGGTGTCGTCCATAGATTTGTCGGTGTCCGCCAAGTCGGCCTCACTTGAGGCGTCCTCCCCGGTGATGTCCACCAGTTCAGCCTGCTCATTCACAAGCACAGTATACAAACAAACCTTCCAAACATCTTGTCCCTTCCATCCTTTTCCATTCCTATCCTTCCTTCCTTCCTTCCTCTCTTGTGCTTGTAAACCCCAAACAAGTTTTGGCCCCACTGGCAACGATGAATTTGCGTGTTTTAGGGTGACCCACTTCCCATTATGTCTAAATTGAGCAGCCTTTACACAAAAATCAATTGAGACTCCTCTTTCTTCCATCCAGTCCTGCCCCAAAATCATGTCTACCCCATCAATCATGGCAGGGCTTACAATGAAGTTGTGACGGGAAGTTATACCAGGCTTGAGTGTAAACGACACATCTACCGTTCCTTTCGTATCGGACACACTTCCATCAGCAAGAGTCACGGATATGCATGCGGGTTTGTATCGCACCCCTAGCCCTTGCAAAGTATCACTTTTAATAAACGAATGAGATGCCCCACTATCAAACAACACTGAAAGGATTTTCCCCTTAACATTCGCCGGAAAGGTCATAGCTAGCGGAGAGTCAGTAGTAACACTTCCCATGGTGAGTGTGGGTCTTGGGGGAACCACACAACATACAAAAGAGAATGGGTATACACTAGTTTGACCATTCATGTCCACCGCCTGTCCCTTCCTTCCTGAACACACTTCCACAATCCTTCCTTGCATACGGAGAGCATAGAGACTCTTACTTTTCCAAGTTTTCCTTCCCACAATGAAACAACAAGTGAGGGACGGGTTGCACCTTTGTTCCCATAAAAACTTGGAAATCTCAGATTCAGCCTTCCTAACATTTGGCACCACAAGGTTCACCCCTTCCTTTCCCAAATTGAAGGCCACAAGAGAGTGCAAAACATGCAAGCAAGTGGCATCCATGGCTTCAGAATTTACTTTTGAGGATTATGCCCCGGCCCTTTTCCCTTCCAATGTGCTCCCCGGCCACCACGGCCCTTCCACTGCCCACCTCGAGCTTGATTAGAGGGGAAAGGAGGAGGTGGGGGCAATTGACTGTCGCGCCTGCTCTTCCTTTGCAAGTAGTCCCGCTTGGCCTGACATTGCCATTGCTCGTGACCAAAGTTTTTGCAGAAATAACACTGGCGCTCGGAGGGGACGCTTGTCCGAGAATCTAACTTCCCACCAACGTTGTGTCCGACGGCTCCAAGCACAGGCCCCTGGGTGAATCCCGGAAAGTATGCCGGCGTGCTTGTTGGAGTCCTCTTCACAACGTTGAGAACCTTCCTTCCTTCCTGTCCCCTCAGCATCCCCCCTGATTTTAAGTTGCTTTCATATTGCACCACATAAGTGCACAATGAGTCGAGGCTTGTGAACCTGACACCAGTTTGAGGGTTAACTGTGCAAGCAACTCTAATAGGAGCATTCAGGCCTTTGAGGAACATATATATTTTATCATTTTCGCAGATGTCATATTCGGTTTCTACATCACTCAACAAGGAAATAAACCTTTCTATGTATCTTTCAACGCTTTCTTGCCCTTGATAAACATGGTCTAATTTTTGCCGGGCAGCCATAACCAAATCTGTAGAGTCGTATCGATTTCCCATAAAATTTTTAAAGTCTTCCCATGTTGGCTCTGTTTGACCTCCTGTAGTGAGGTGCCGCGTCAGCGCGACGCGTCTCACGTCCCCTGCGCGTAGGATGTGCGCGTAAGCATAATGTTCGTAATGGTGTGCGCGTAGTTCATGTTTCTTCGTGCCCTTTGGGATACGAGTAGATCTCGTTGTCCTTGTGTGTAGGAAAATGACTGTAATATCCTAGTGGGTCTCCTCTCGTCATCCATATCGTTATGCTCGCGAGAGCATCTCGTAGAGGGACGACGTAGCCGGATCCGCGCATAGGTGGACTAGGAACTCGGGTGGCGATCATTGTCTTTGGGTTTGCTGCTACGAGTGAGACATCTAGCATTCTCTACATTGTTCATTATATTGTTCTTTGGAGACTCGGACGACCTGCGTGAGGAGGGCTGCGAACTTGTAACGGATTGGAACTTCGATTCCTACCTTCGGTGTCACCCTTGCCTGAAACCCTTGCTTAGCTTGTTATAAATCTTAGTTACACGTCTCACTTCGTTAAATTGGTATCGGCGAGGCGGTTAGAGCCTCGAACCGAAGGGAGACGTAGGGAAGGTTGTAATTGCATTGTTCCATTGCAACATGATGGCGGTTAAACGGAAAGGAAACAAGTACTCCGGTCTCCCCCTTAAAGAGAAAGAAATTTTGGAAGGTTTGGAAAAGGAAGGTATTGAAGTCGATGATCTTTTGGAAGAGTCCGAAACGGAATTGCATCTGGCCCCATCGCCCAAACCGACCACACCCAAAACGAAACCCAAACCCACTCCTTTGAAGACACCCTTGAAGAAAAATAAGACTAAATCCCTAATTCTACGGTTATTGAAGCGGATTGAGGCCTTGGAGGGAGAACGAGCATCCAAGCGGACGTCATCCACCACTAACGTCGTGCGTGTGCCTACACCAGCCATGTTTACAGGAAAAAGAGGAAGCTTCCAATTCTTTGCTAGTAAGGTGGAATCATATGTGAACATTTCAAATGTGTCAAGGGACAAGTGGGTGGCAGTCGCGCTGCAATGTATGGAGGAGCGACCTACAAAGGTGTGGGGGACATACCTCAAAAGGAAGGAAAGGGAAGGAGGTCAAACAGAGCCAACATGGGAAGACTTTAAAAATTTTATGGGAAATCGATACGACTCTACCGATTTGGTTATGGCTGCCCGGCAAAAATTAGACCATGTTTATCAAGGGCAAGAAAGCGTTGAAAGATACATAGAAAGGTTTATTTCCTTGTTGAGTGATGTAGAAACCGAATATGACATCTGCGAAAACGATAAAATATATATGTTCCTCAAAGGCCTGAATGCTCCTATTAGAGTTGCTTGCACAGTTAACCCTCAAACTGGTGTCAGGTTCACAAGCCTCGACTCATTGTGCACTTATGTGGTGCAATATGAAAGCAACTTAAAATCAGGGGGATGCTGAGGGACAGGAAGGAAGGAAGGTTCTCAACGTTGTGAAGAGGACTCCAACAAGCACGCCGGCATACTTTCCGGGATTCACCCAGGGGCCTGTGCTTGGAGCCGTCGGACACAACGTTGGTGGGAAGTTAGATTCTCGGACAAGCGTCCCCTCCGAGCGCCAGTGTTATTTCTGCAAAAACTTTGGTCACGAGCAATGGCAATGTCAGGCCAAGCGGGACTACTTGCAAAGGAAGAGCAGGCGCGACAGTCAATTGCCTCCACCTCCTCCTTTCCCCTCTAATCAAGCTCGAGGTGGGCAGTGGAAGGGCCGTGGTGGCCGGGGAGCACATTGGAAGGGAAAAGGGCCGGGGCATAATCCTCAAAAGTAAATTCTGAAGCCATGGATGCCACTTGCTTGCATGTTTTGCACTCTCTTGTGGCCTCCAATTTGGGAAAGGAAGGGGTGAACCTTGTGGTGCCAAATGTTAGGAAGGCTGAATCTGAGATTTCCAAGTTTTTATGGGAACAAAGGTGCAACCCGTCCCTCACTTGTTGTTTCATTGTGGGAAGGAAAACTTGGAAAAGTAAGAGTCTCTATGCTCACCGTATGCAAGGAAGGATTGTGGAAGTGTGTTCAGGAAGGAAGGGACAGGCGGTGGACATGAATGGTCAAACTAGTGTATACCCATTCTCTTTTGTATGTTGTGTGGTTCCCCCAAGACCCACACTCACCATGGGAAGTGTTACTACTGACTCTCCGCTAGCTATGACCTTTCCGGCGAATGTTAAGGGGAAAATCCTTTCAGTGTTGTTTGATAGTGGGGCATCTCATTCGTTTATTAAAAGTGATACTTTGCAAGGGCTAGGGGTGCGATACAAACCCGCATGCATATCCGTGACTCTTGCTGATGGAAGTGTGTCCGATACGAAAGGAACGGTAGATGTGTCGTTTACACTCAAGCCTGGTATAACTTCCCGTCACAACTTCATTGTAAGCCCTGCCATGATTGATGGGGTAGACATGATTTTGGGGCAGGACTGGATGGAAGAAAGAGGAGTCTCAATTGATTTTTGTGTAAAGGCTGCTCAATTTAGACATAATGGGAAGTGGGTCACCCTAAAACACGCAAATTCATCGTTGCCAGTGGGGCCAAAACTTGTTTGGGGTTTACAAGCACAAGAGAGGAAGGAAGGAAGGAAGGATAGGAATGGAAAAGGATGGAAGGGACAAGATGTTTGGAAGGTTTGTTTGTATACTGTGCTTGTGAATGAGCAGGCTGAACTGGTGGACATCACCGGGGAGGACGCCTCAAGTGAGGCCGACCTGGCGGACACCGACAAATCTATGGACGACACCCCCGTCGTCACAAAACCCCCCAGTAGTACCGGTATGACTTTCACTCATCAAATAAATGACATGTTGGAAGGCAAGCCACAGGCCCTGAAAGACTTGTTACTTGCAAATGAGGACTTGTTTGCAAAACAACTCCCGGGGTTACCCCCGGAGCGGGAAGTGTTTCACACAATAAATTTGGAAGAAGGACATCGGCCCCCCAATAGGCCCGCGTACCGTCTTGCTCCAAGTGAGCTTGCGGAATGCGAAAAAACGGTTGATGAGTTGTTAAAATTGGGATTGATCAGGCCAAGTTGCTCACCATTTGCATCACCTGTTTTGTTTGTTAGAAAGAAGGATGGAAGTTTGCGTATGGTAATAGACTACCGTCCCCTGAATAAAATTACCATCTCGGATAGGTACCATCTCCCCAGAATTGACGATCTGTTGGATAGGCTTAAGGGAGCCAAGGTGTTTTCGAGCTTGGACTTGTTGTCTGGGTACCATCAAGTGCGACTTCGCAAGGAGGATGTGCCTAAAACTGCCTTCAGGACCCCTTTTGGCTTGTACGAATTTCTTGTACTTCCCTTTGGTTTGACCAACGCGCCCGCGACATTTCAACGGCTTATGAATGAGGTTTTTCACGACTTAATAAGGGAAGGCTTTTTGGTTGTATACTTGGATGATGTGCTCATTTATAGCAAAACGGAAGAGGAACACCTTCTGCAGTTGGACAGAGTTTTCACCCGTCTACGCGAACATCAACTCCTGGCAAAACTTGTCAAATGCTCTTTCTTTGAGAAACAATTGAAATACTTGGGACACATCATTGGGGAAAATGGGTTGGAAGTGGATATGGATAAAGTCAAGGTGGTGCAGGAGTGGCCTACGCCCACAAACGTAACGGAAGTTAGGAGGTTTCTTGGGTTGTCTAATTACTTTCGAAAGTTTATTCAGAACTACAGTATCCTGGCAACCCCATTGACAGCTCTCTCTGGGGCAAAAGCACCTTGGAAGTGGGGACAGGAACAACAGGAAGCATTTGACAACATAAAGGAAGCTTTGGTAAGTGCCCCTATCTTAACACTCCCGGACGTACGTCGGCCATTTAAGGTAGTGTGCGATGCATGCGATTACGGCGTGGGAGCTGTGCTATTTCAAGATGGGAAGGTTTGTGCGTATTTCAGTAAAAAGTTGGGAGCAAGCGAGAGGAACTACAGTGCCACGGAACGGGAGTTATTGGCTGTAGTGTATGCTCTCACGGAATGGAGATGTTATTTGTTAGGTAAGCCAGTAACGGTGGTGACGGATCACAAGTGCAACACCTTCTTGGGTCAACAGGTGGGGCTTAGTCCTCGGAGGGCTCGGTGGGCCGAGCGCCTGCAGGAGTTTGAGATTGAATGGGTATGGGAACCGGGCAAGACCAACATTGCGGATCCGCTCTCCAGGTGTCACTTCACTCAACACCCTGGACCTGGGGGGAGGGACAATGGGGCTGCTGTGGCCGGGGCTGCCCTCCGGCGCAAGCGTCGGCGCACCAGTCCGGACTCCCTCACCCCCTCCAGCCGGGATGTCGAGGGTACCCTCACAGCTCGGGTCCGCAAGGTCCCCAAGGTCACGCTCCCGGGGCCCGCTCACGAGACCCCAAGCTCCCTCGGCACGATGGAGCAAATCGGGTTGGCCAGCCCGAGTGAGCTTACCCGCGAGACCGATGGGTACGAATCCCTACTTGGCAAACTTGAGAAGGCTTACACATACGATCCGTGGTTGGCAGCGCGTGCGAATAGAAGGAAGGTTAGTCTAAAGGGAGGCTTTTGGGAGAGGAATGGACGGAAATATGTTCCTGCATTGTTTGAGGAAAGGAAAGATGGGGAACTTGTCGTGGAGAACCTACGACGTGGAATTTTGGAAGCTTTACATGATCCACCTCATGTTGGTCACCCTGGAGTAACTCGCATGTACGAGCTTGTAACAAGGGAATGGTATTGGCCGGGAATGTATGAGGATGTCAAAGCCTATGTTGCTCATTGTGACTCTTGTCAACGAGTCAAGGCTCGGAATACTTTGCCTGCTGGTCTTCTTCACCCCTTACAAATACCAGGAAGGAAGTGGCAAAGTGTGTCTATGGACTTTATTACTAACCTCCCACAGACCCCAAGTGGAAATGATGCTATTTGATTTGTCGTGGATAGGCTTAACAAGTGTGCTCATTTTGCTGCTACAACAATGAATGCTGATGCTTATACTCTAGCACAATTGTTAAGGACATGGGTGTGGATGTATCGTGGATCCCGGGTGTGGTGGCATTGTAGATCACAAGCCACTCACTGGCGAACGCGGCCGCACTCTGTACGATCCGAACGAGCCAAATGAGGATAGCTGGAAATAACTTGCACAGGTCACGCGTTGTTGCCACAAGAAAGTGGAAGAATACAGAGAGAGTCACGGGCTCCCGCCATTGCCTCCCAAGGGCACGACTCCTAGGGTCCACCCTTAGGGTCCCGTCGACCGGTTGGCCCTCCTTGGAGGGGTCTCTCTGTATGGCCATATGGACTTTGGATAGGCTAGGGTAAGGCTGCCTTACCCGGTAGGGTTGACCATGGGTCCCTTACCTGGATAGATTTTTGTGCACATTAGGTGTATGGCCTTTTCACTTCACTACCACACCTGATCAATATGGTGCAATACTGGCGTAATACTGGACTATATGTGGAAATTGGACTCCCCTTGGACTCTGGACTTTTGGACATCTGGACTTTTAGCTCTGCCCTTGTGTCTCATTTTGGCTGTTCATCATGTGGACTTTCGTTTTTCTTTCAGTGTTTTGTCTTTGTTCTGTTAGTCATGCCTGATCCTTGTTGTTATTGCATTATGGTGGGGACCCCGATACGCAGCATTCGGCTGGGGTCTGGCAACACGGGAGGCGGGTTGCCCGTAGGTCTAAGTCTGAGTCTCCGCATGTTGGAAGGTCTTGTTCCTTTGTTTGTCTTGTTGTTTGTTGTTGCGCTCTGCCTTCTGCGCGGGGACGCACAGGAATAAGGGGGGGAGCATGTAGTGAGGTGCCGCGTCAGCGCGACGCGTCTCACGTCCCTGCGCGTAGGATGTGCGCGTAAGCATAATGTTCGTAATGGTGTGCGCGTAGTTCATGTTTCTTCGTGCCCTTTGGGATACGAGTAGATCTCGTTGTCCTTGTGTGTAGGAAAATGACTGTAATATCCTAGTGGGTCTCCTCTCGTCATCCATATCGTTATGCTCGCGAGAGCATCTCGTAGAGGGACGACGTAGCCGGATCCGCGCATAGGTGGACTAGGAACTCGGGTGGCGATCATTGTCTTTGGGTTTGCTGCTACGAGTGAGACATCTAGCATTCTCTACATTGTTCATTATATTGTTCTTTGGAGACTCGGACGACCTGCGTGAGGAGGGCTGCGAACTTGTAACGGATTGGAACTTCGATTCCTACCTTCGGTGTCACCCTTGCCTGAAACCCTTGCTTAGCTTGTTATAAATCTTAGTTACACGTCTCACTTCGTTAAACCTCCTTCCTTTCCTTCCTTTTGAGGTATGTTCCCACACCTTTGTAGGTCGCTCCTCCATACATTGCAGCGCGACTGCCACCCACTTGTCCCTTGACACATTTGAAATGTTCACATATGATTCCACCTTACTAGCAAAGAATTGGAAGCTTCCTCTTTTTCCTGTAAACATGGCTGGTGTAGGCACACGCACGACGTTAGTGGTGGATGACGTTTGCTTGGATGCTCGTTCTCCTCCAAGGCCTCAATCCGCTTCAATAACCGTAGAATTAGGGATTTAGTCTTATTTTTCTTCAAGGTGTCTTCAAAGGAGTGGGTTTGGGTTTCGTTTTGGGTGTGGTCGGTTGGGCGATGGGGCCAGATGCAATTCCGTTTCGGACTCTTCCAAAAGATCATCGACTTCAATACCTTCCTTTTCCAAACCTTCCAAAATTTCTTTCTCTTTAAGGGGGAGACCGGAGTACTTGTTTCCTTTCCGTTTAACCGCCATCATGTTGCAATGGAACAATGCAATTACAACCTTCCCTACGTCTCCCTTCGGTTCGAGGCTCTAACCGCCTCGCCGATACCAATTTAACGAAGTGAGACGTGTAACTAAGATTTATAACAAGCTAAGCAAGGGTATCAGGCAAGGGTGACACCGAAGGTAGAAATCGAAGTTCCAATCCGTTACAAGTTCGCAGCCCTCCTCACGCAGGTCGTCCGAGTCTCCAAAGAACAATATATAATGAACAATGTAGAGAACGCTAGATGTCTCACTCGTAGCAGCAAACCCAAAGACAATGATAACCACCCGAGTTCCTAGTCCACCTATGCGCGGATCCGGCTACGTCGTCCCTCTACGAGATGCTCTCGCGAGCATAACGATATGGATGACGAGAGGAGACCCACTAGGATATTACAGTCATTTTCCTACACACAAGGACAACGAGATCTACTCGTATCCCAAAGGGCACGAAGAAACATGAACTACGCGCACATCCTACGTGAGACGCGTCGCGCTGACGCGGCACCTCACTACACCTGGTGCTGCTCCAGCGCCCGGTGCAGCTCCAGCGCCTTGGGGAGGCCCAGGGATTCCACCCTGAGCTGGCACGGCTGCTGCTGCTGCCATAACTTGTAGTGAGGTGCCGCGTCAGCGCGACGCGTCTCACGTAGGATGTGCGCGTAGTTCATGTTTCTTCGTGCCCTTTGGGATACGAGTAGATATCGTTGTCCTTGTGTGTAGGAAATGACTGTAATATCCTAGTGGGTCTCCTCTTGTCATCCATATCGCTATGCTCGCGAGAGCATCTCGTAGAGGGACGACGTAGCCGGATCCGCGCATAGGTGGACTAGGAACTCGGGTGGCGATCGTTGTCTTTTGGTTTGCTGCTACGAGTGAGACATCTAGCATTCTTTACATTGTTCATTATATATTGTTCTCTGGAGACTCGGACGACCTGCGTGAGGAGGGCTGCGAACTTGTAACGGATTGGAACTTCGATTTCTACCTTCGGTGTCACCCTTGCCTGAAACCCTTCCTTAGGTTGTTATAAATCTTAGTTACACGTCTCACTTCGTTAAATTGGTATCGGCGAGGCGGTTAGAGCCTCGAACCGAAGGGAGACGTAGGGAAGGTTGTAATTGCATTGTTCCATTGCAATATGATGGCGTCCAAACGGAAAGGAAGCAAGTACTCCGGTCTCCCTCTTAAAGAGAAAGAAATGTTGGAAGGTTTGGAAAAGGAGGGTGTCGAAGTTGACGACCTTTTGGAAGACGAGTCCGAAACGGAATTGGCCCCGTCGCCCAAACCGACCACACCCAAAACGAAACCCAAACCCACTCCTTTGAAGACATCATTGAAGAACAATAAGACTAAAGCTTTAATTCTAAGGTTATTGAAGCGGATTGAGGCCTTGGAGGGAGAACGAGCATCCAAGCGAACGTCATCCACCACTAACGTCGTGCGTGTGCCTACACCAGCCATGTTTACAGGAAAAGAGGAAACTTCCAATTCTTTGCTAGTAAGGTGGAATCATATGTGAACCTTTCAAATGTGTCAAGGGACAAGTGGGTGGCAGTCGCGCTTCAATGCATGGAGGAGCTGTAGTGAGGTGCCGCGTCAGCGCGACGCGTCTCACGTCCCTACGCGTAGGATGTGCGCGTAAGCATAATGTTCGTAATGGTGTGCGCGTAGTTCATGTTTCTTCGTGCCCTTTGGGATACGAGTAGATCTCGTTGTCCTTGTGTGTAGGAAAATGACTGTAATATCTAGTGGGTCTCCTCTCGTCATCCATATCGTTATGCTCGCGAGAGCATCTCGTAGATGGACGACGTAGCCGGATCCGCGCATAGGTGGACGAGGAACTCGGTGGTTATCATTGTCTTTGGGTTTTTGCTGCTACGAGTGAGACATCTAGCATTCTCTACATTGTTCATTATATATTGTTCTTTGGAGACTCGGACGACCTGCGTGAGGAGGGCTGCGAACTTGTAACGGATTGGAACTTCGATTTCTACCTTCGGTGTCACCTTGCTGATACCCTTGCTTAGCGTTA
>KV908355.1:0-40000 GCA_002005505.1 Botryococcus braunii
TGCCTGCTTGCATGGGAAACAAACTGTGCAGCCTTTTAAACCAACAGGCACTGCTTGCACTAGTAAATTAGAAGTTGTGCATATGGACCTTATGGGCCTAGTCTCACCAGAAACTTATGATGATGAGAAATATGCACTTAATGTCTTAGATGAATTTTCTGAGATGTCAGCAACCATTCTACTCAAGTCAAAGGCAGATGCATCAAGAGAGGCAGTTAATTTATTGACTGAGTGGCAGACCCAGCACGAGTGCAAGGTTAAGTTTATCAGGACCGACAATGGTACTGAGTTTTCTGGTTTAGAAAAGTTCTGCAGGAAAAATGGTGCAGTCCACCAAAAGACTGCACCATATGCACATCAACAAAATGGGAAAATTGAGAGGCTGAACAGGACTCTGCAGGAGAAAGCAAGAGCCATGCTGACTGCCTCGAGCCTACCTCCAGAGTATTGGGGTGACTCTCTCTTAACTGCAAACTATGTTAGGAATTTGTCTGCAGTTTCAAATCATGATAAGACCCCATTTGAGATGTGGTTTGGCACTGTTCCTGATGTCAGTCACTTACGTGTTTTTGGGAGCAAGTGTCATGTCATGATTGAAAAGTCCAAAAGGGATGGTAAATTTAGCCCTGTCAGTAAGGAGGGTATTTTCTTGGGCTATGATGGGCACAGCAAGAATTATCGTGTTCTCATAGATTCCAAAGTCACAGTGTGTGCAAGACAATTTGTCAAGTTTGAGGAGGCCTTGTCTGATGATGATGAAATGCCTGATCTCCTTGATGTGGTGAATGATGAAGAGGACTTTCCTATAGATTCTGAAACTGCAATCATTGGAGAAGATGTGCATGAAATTTCTGAAGACTTGTCTCCTGTTTCTTTGGCCTCTTTGGGCACTGATCCAAGTGTCATAAGGTTTGATCAACTAAACCTTGAAAGGGCTAAGTTTATAAGTCAAGAAAACACTAACCTTGGGGAAAATCAGGACGTTGCAGGTCCTGAATCCCATGGCTCGGACCCGCGTCCCGTTCAGGATGTTCCACAAGTGGTCCTCCAACAAGGTATAGTTAATGAGGCTCCTGATGTCGAACTTGAGCCTGTTGAGTTTGATTTTCTAGGTGCTGGGGTCTCACACTCACCTGCTGGTCTCTTTGGGGGTAGATATCCGGACAGAGTTAGGAACACAGTACTCCAAAATGAAGCAAATTCAGTTGAAATTTTCAGTGGTTATGTGCAAGTGCAAAAAGACACACTGATAATTGAGCCAACAAAGTATATAGATGCAATAAATTCACCTGAGAGTGACAAGTGGGTCAGTGCAATGCAAGACGAGATGAATTCATTGAAAGCACTAGGGACCTGGTCATATGTTGTGGTTGATGACAAAACCAAGAAGAAGGCTCTTCCAGTTAAGTGGGTTTACAAAGTAAAACTTTCTGAAACTGGAGAGATTGAGAGGTTTAAGGCTAGGCTTGTGGCCAAAGGCTTTAAACAAATTTATGGTGTTGATTACACTGAAGTGTATGCACCAGTTTCCAAGCACTCAACTCTAAGATATGTGTTGTCTAAAGCAGTTGAGAGAAACATGCAGGTCCATCAAATGGATGTGAGCACTGCATTTTTGCATGGAGACCTTGAAGAGAAGGTCTTCATTCAGCAGCCAGAAGGGTTTCACATTGGTGGGCCTAACACTGTGTAACAGGGGTTCAACGATCGGGTGAACCTCGTGACGCATAACAGCGTTACACGTGCACTAGCGCACCGGTGGTGCTGCTGTGCGGGGAGAGATTGGACAAGATAGAGAGGTGTTAGGATAGTCTAGGCACCTAAAGGCTTGGGTTTAGAGTTATAGAGACCTTGGGCGAGAGGTGGAGCCCCATTATGTAAGGTTCGTTGCAGTCGGGGTTTGGGACCTTTGCCGATCGGTCCGTGACAGTGGTATCGGCGAGAGGGGCTTAGGCCCCTTTCGTGAGCCGACTGAGTCTAGAAAGGTATATTTATTTATGTAATTTAATAGAAGAGGAATTTGCCGCTTGGGAGTTAGATTTAGCGAGGAGACGTCGTGAAGTCTCACAGGGCCCCCAACTCGACGATCCCTCTCGTTCCGTACAATCTGATGCCTCAATAACTTCAGAAATGGCGCGGAGAGAACTTGATGATTTACGTGCGCAGCTGGATGAGTCCCGAGAGCGGGAAGACGCGCTCCAAACTCAGATCGACGAACTCCGTGCGGAACAAGAGGCACGACCCACTCCCGTAATTCGTACGCATATGCCTGACAAATTTGAGGGCCGAAAGGATGATTTGGAGCAATTTTTAGAGGATGTGCGTTCGTATTGTGTGCTTACTAATCTCCCACTTGACAAGCGAGTGGATTACGCGGTGCGGTGCCTGTAGAAAAAGGAAGATGGGGGCGAGAGCCCTAAACTCCCACCCCACTACTCCCAGGAGTTTGACCCGGCAGAGTTACTAATAAGGAAAACCCCCCCATCCCAGCAAGAGAATATCACATGGGTTCCATACGGACGTTCAACCCCCCCCCCCCCCTTCCAATTTAGCTGGACACCTAAAAAACTACCCCCTCCCCCCCCCCCCCCCCAACCGCCCACACCCACAGTCCTGTGTAATGAGTTGTGGACATGGTTGGGCGGTGGCATTTCCGTACCTGTAACTGAAAGGTTGGGTGGGACCCCTGCTGGCAGATGTGGCCAGCACCATACCCCAGAAGGTCCGTTTACATGCATACAGTGGGCTGTGGTGTGTTGGGGTCATATAAACAGTGCATGATGATTTGCCTGTAAGGGAGTCTGCATAGCAAGGCCACGCGTTGCGCACCAAATTGAAAATGACTAGGGGCTATGTGAGAGGTGCTAACAGGGAGGACAACCAGTAAAAGCACCCTCAACAAACGGCTAAACAGTTGCTGTGCATTAGAAACCGGAAAAGATTAATGATTGTGGGTGGTGAGTAATTGTGCGGATCAGGATCAGCCAATGGAGCACCGATGGTCCGCATATACCGCCCGAAATCCCATCGCAGTACCCGTACAGAATCCCCAGAAATAAGTATGATGCAAAAAACAAAAAATTTAGGGACAAAACAGAGGCAGGCGCGCTGATTCAATGTGGAAGTTGGTGTTGCGGACCCTGCCACCATGTGCTCGCTCTCCAGCCACAGCAGCATAAACAAGCTTAGTCGAGGTTACGAGAGACGACGAGAAGTCATTAGGGCCCACACCTGCACCGGACAGAGCTCATGGTTAGCGGTCTGCGTGGACTGGGAGGTCCACGAACCGCGAGCTCTGGAAGTAGGCTGGCGCTGGCGAGACGAGGGGTGGCGAAGGGAGAAAACGTGGCGGTCCAGGAGGAAGGAAAAAATTGGAGTGGGGAAAGTGAGAGGCGGGTCTGAAGCTAGTGACTCTCACGCCAACACGTGTCTGGGTTGGGTGGTGTGTGTGTGTGTTGGGGGGGGGGGAATGTGGGTGCGCGTGGTGATGTGGGTGTGTGTGTGTGTGTGTGTGTGTGTGTGTGTGTGTGTTTGTTTGTGGGTGTGTGGGTGTGTGCGTGTGTGTGTGTGTGTGTGTGTGTGTGTGTGTGTGTGTGTGTGTGTGTGTGTGTGTGTGTGTGTGTGTGAAAAGTAGGCCCGCTCCCAGGCCGCCTACCCCTCTGCAGCCCCGCCCCAGCCTCCGACGCTGTGCAATGCCTCATACGCGATCCCGGGCTGCCCCGGGAGGAAAAATATCCCTGCGTAACCGATAATGAGAACATCACCCACGAGACGCCGGCAAAGCACCAGGGTGGAGTTGTTGCAGAGTGCAAGGTCGACCAAGGCAGGTACTGCACAAACGATACAGGACCGTTATAACGCAAGCCTCCCTTGTGGGGTCTGAACGGTATAAATTTACCAAAGAGACTAGCCCGAGTGTGTACCTCCTACCCCACTCCCCCAAGGAATAGTGCTACCCAGTGTGTTCCTCCCCCATTTGTGTAAAGCCGACATCGCAGGAGGCCCCGAAGGACGTCTGTCAGCCGGGCTTGCAGGTACATAATCCGTATAGGAGGCGGGTGCCAGTACCCTCAGATGCTGTAGAAAAAGGAAGATGGGGGCAAGAGCCCTAAACTCCCACCCCACTACTCCCAGGAGTTTGACCCGGCAGAGTTACTAATAAGGAAAACCCCCCCATCCCAGCAAGAGAATATCACATGGGTTCCATACGGACGTTCAACCCCCCCCCCCCCCTTCCAATTTAGCTGGACACCTAAAAAACTACCCCCTCCCCCCTCCCCCCCCCAACCGCCCACACCCACAGTCCTGTGTAATGAGTTGTGGACATGGTTGGGCGGTGGCATTTCCGTACCTGTAACTGAAAGGTTGGGTGGGACCCCTGCTGGCAGATGTGGCCAGCACCATACCCCAGAAGGTCCGTTTACATGCATACAGTGGGCTGTGGTGTGTTGGGGTCATATAAACAGTGCATGATGATTTGCCTGTAAGGGAGTCTGCATAGCAAGGCCACGCGTTGCGCACCAAATTGAAAATGACTAGGGGCTATGTGAGAGGTGCTAACAGGGAGGACAACCAGTAAAAGCACCCTCAACAAACGGCTAAACAGATGCTGTGCATTAGAAACCGGAAAAGATTAATGATTGTGGGTGGTGAGTAATTGTGCGGATCAGGATCAGCCAATGGACCACCGATGGTCCGCATATACCGCCCGAAATCCCATCGCAGTACCCGTACAGAATCCCCAGAAATAAGTATGATGCAAAAAACAAAAAATTTAGGGACAAAACAGAGGCAGGCGCGCTGATTCAATGTGGAAGTTGGTGTTGCGGACCCTGCCACCATGTGCTCGCTCTCCAGCCACAGCAGCATAAACAAGCTTAGTCGAGGTTACGAGAGACGACGAGAAGTCATTAGGGCCCACACCTGCACCGGACAGAGCTCATGGTTAGCGGTCTGCGTGGACTGGGAGGTCCACGAACCGCGAGCTCTGGAAGTAGGCTGGCGCTGGCGAGACGAGGGGTGGCGAAGGGAGAAAACGTGGCGGTCCAGGAGGAAGGAAAAAGGCGGTGCGGTGCCTGGGGAAGTCCGTGAAAAAGGTATGGCTGGCTAAGAAAGCCAATTACCTTAGAACAAACCCAGGTACAGCCCTGACTCTTGAAATCTTTGGACAACTTCTGGGCAGTGTCTATGACAATAGTGATAAAATCACCAAGGCAAGGGACAAGTTGGATGGGGTTTTTCAGGGTTCTGATACCCTAGAACGTTATGTCGAAAGGTTCACAACACTGCTTTCAGAGGTGGAAGTGGGGGGAGAGCTGTCTGGGGGGGAGAAAATTCATCGCTTTAGAAAGGGGTTGCGCGACGACTTAAAAAAGGTGGCTGTCCTTGACCCCACCACTGGGGCTCCTTACCAAGACATAGATGCATTGATCAGTGCACTAACAAAGTATGATGCTGCCGTGGGAGGCACGGCGCAGGGGAAAAGACAACGTCTTGGGGGCCCTAGTGTGGCAGCCACCACTGCCGTCGAATATGCCTACCCCACAGCCACCCCGGACGGGACATGGACAGGATACAACTATGGCTATGGTTATCAACAAGCCCCAACGTATGCTGCGGCTCCCATGGCCATGGCCCCAGTCTACCCTCAAGCAGGTCCATTAGCCTCCATGGCAGGTGGGCCTTCCCTGTATCCCCGTAGGGATGGGGTACCACCCTCAATGCGGGTAGATCGCCGCACTGGGTTCAACCCCGAGAGGCAGTGTTTCTCGTGTCAGAGCATGGGTCATAAGGCGTGGGTGTGCCCTTTCAAACAAATGGCTGAACACCCTGAGATCCCCCTCACTGCTTTTCAGTTGCACATTGCTCAACAGATTGTGAGGGACCGGCGGGCTCGGGGAGTTCCACTTCCTGTCATCCCTGCACAGTTTGCAGAGATGGTGAATAGGGGCCAAGCATATGGTGGGGTGGGAACGGGCGGGACTGGACCAGGTGGTAGGACTGGGCGTGGGCGCGGACGGGGCCGGGGACGAGGACGGGGCTACGGAAGAGGGCGGGGACGGGCTAGAACATGATCATGGAACAATACCTCACCACATTTTCTCCTTATCCTACTTTTTATTCTTCTTTAAAACAGCAAGCGGGACAACTTTTAGATTGTTTATTTTCTTGTAGCACTTCTTTGGAAGTTCAGCCCGATGGTACACACTTACCACAGTTTGTTGTTGTTAAACGGGGGGAAGTTGAACAAACATTATCACGCTTTCGGCAAGACCAGCTTGGGACACCTCAAATGCATGCTTGCTTTGTCTTAGGGGCAAAAGTTGCCAAAAGTGCGACCAATTTCCCTTTTTGAAGGGCATGCGTGTGCTCCTGCAAGGGAAAAAAGATAGGAATATTCCCTATTCCTATGTCGTTTACTATGCACCTCCCCAACATTGCATATCATTTTGTCAGGCACTAGCACATCCAGACCTTGCCTTCATCTTCAATATCAGGTGTGGGGGGGTCAGTGGAGTCGCTCTGGTAGATACCGGGGCAACCCACACATTTGTGCGCAGGTCTTTTGTGAACACTTTAGGCCTTCGGCCGGTGAACACTTCGGTGTCTGTCCAATTGGCAGATGGCCAAACAATGACCTCTGCCGGCACTGTTTCTTTAAGGTTGCATTTGTCAAGAACTTACGTTGAACAAAGGAAATTCATAGTCTGTGACAGGCTCTTGGATGGTATAGATGTCATTTTAGGAAATGATTTCTTGAAAGACCGGGGCGCATTCATAGACTACGCGCAAAATGCCTTGCATTTGAAGCCGGCACACTTCCCTCACTACATAACTCTCCGAAATAATGCGATTGTGCCCGAGACAAGCCCAATAAATCATACTAAGATTATTTCAGCAATAAGTGCAAACAGGGCTTTACGGAAGGGTGCTCAAATGTTTTGGGGAGTCGTGCGAGAGGAGACAAAGGAGGGGACAATGGGGAATGGAAGGGACCAGTCATGGGAGGAGATTGTATTGGGGAAGGTGGCCTCGGCTACCATGAAAGAAGAACCTCCCCCATGGGATACAGATGAAGCCACCGACCTTAACCTAAACTCTCGGGATGCAATTGGTAGTATGACTGGCAAACCAAAGGAGCTGCGAGAACTTCTGTTGCAGTTTCTAGATGATTTCCCAGATAAGCTGCCAGAGTTGCCACCAGATAGGGGGGTAGCTCACACTATACCAATGGAACCAGGTCATGTACCCCCGTGCCGACCCACCTATAGGCTTGCTGAACCTGAAGTCAAAGAATGTAGGCGGCACGTCGAAGAACTCTTAACCCAAGGGTTCATTAGGCCTAGTTCCTCTCCTTATGGCAGCCCAATTCTGTTTGTTAGAAAAAAGGATGGTTCTTTCCGTATGGTCATCGACTATCGAGCGGTCAATAATCTCACAAGGAAAGACAAATATCCATTACCAAGAATTGACGATTTGCTAGATAAACTACAAGGCTCACAATATTTCAGTTCGTTTGACCTGTTGTCGGGTTACCACCAAGTACGACTGCATGAGGCGGATGTACCCAAAACAGCATTTAGGACACCTTTTGGGTCCTATGAGTTTTTGGTTATGCCCTTTGGGCTGACGAATGCTCCGTCAACTTTTCAAAGGTTGATGAATTCAATATTTCACGACTTTATTCGTGAAGGCTTCGTCGTTATTTATCTAGATGACTTGTTACTCCACAGTCAATCCTTAGAGGATCATTACCAACATTTGGCACGTGTGCTCGAGCGGCTCCGGGAACAGAAACTGTATGCTAAGTTATCCAAATGTGACTTCCTAACGTCAGAGTTGTGTTACTTGGGACATGTTGTTGGACGGGACGGGCTGAAAGTGGATCCGGCTAAAGTTAAAGCTATCAAGGACTGGCCAACTCCCACTACGGCGACGCACGTACGGCAATTTCTGGGGCTAGCCAACTACTTCCGCAAGTTTGTCAAAAACTATAGTACGATAGCTGCCCCACTTACCCATCTAACTGGCAAGACTCCATGGATTTGGGGCAACACCGAGCAACATTCTTTTGATAGTCTCAAAAATGCCTTAGTCAATGCTCCCACCTCGGTATTGCCAAATCCACAAAAGCCGTACCGTGTCGTTACCGATGCTAGTGACATAGGAGTTGGTGCAGTTTTATTACAAGACCAAAAGCCGGTCGCTTATTTCAGTAAAAAATTCAATTCAGCTGAGACGCGATATAGCACAACTGAAAAAGAACTTTTAGGAGTCTTATATGCTTTGAAAGAGTGGCGCTGCTATGTCCTAGGCACCTCATTTGTTGTTGTCACTGACCATAAGGCTAACAGCTTTTTACAAACCCAATCTCTCCTTTCACCCAGAAGGGCGCGGTGGGCCGAATATCTGCAACAATTTGACATTAAGTGGGAATGGTCACCTGGGGTTGGCAACCCAGCAGACCCACTTTCAAGATGTCCTAATCTGGCCGTGGCCAACGTGTCGGGTGGACATCTGGGGGAGCACTCTCTCCTTGTCGAAGCGGATATGATGGGGGCAGGGGAGGCTGCAGACTCTCACTCCCTACCCTCGCAACTGGAAGGAATGGAAGCATGGGTGCGGGTTCTAAAGGATGCTTATTTAGTTGATGGATGGCTCTCGCGTAAACAAAACCGTCGGAAATTGGCCCACCGGAACGGGTTCTGGTATAAAAACTCGCGTTTGTATGTGCCCTGGCATTACGTTTCAGTGGACGGGGCGGAAAGGAACCTCCGTAGGGAAATACTTGAAAATCTTCATGGACCCCCAATAGTGGGTCATCAAGGGCGGGACAGGACAATCGAGCTGGTCGCCAGATCTTGGTGGTGGCCAGGGGTAAATGCAGATGTAACCGACTATGTAGCGCATTGCGACTCGTGCCAAAGAGTAAAACCTTTTTCAGGCTTACCTGTAGGGTTGTTACACCCCTTAGAAATCCCTTCTCGAAAATGGGAGTCCATGTCCATGGATCTCATCACGGGATTACCTAAGACCAAATCTGGGTACAATGCAATTTGGGTTGGGGTTGATAGATTATCTAAATTTGCCCATTTTGCGCCGACGTCACAGGAGGCCGACGCCGCTGACATTGCCCAACTATTGCGCACGCGTGTCTTCACTTTACATGGCTTTCCCCGTGAGATAGTTTCAGATAGAGACCCACGTTGGGTGGGCAAGTTCTGTCAGGAGTTGTTTAGGCTCACGGGGTGCCGGTCCGCCTTGTCTACTGCTTTCCACCCCCAGAGCGACGGCCAGACTGAACGCATCAACAGAATCTTGGAAGATTACCTTCGGCATTATGTGGGGGGGAGACAGACTGATTGGGATAAGCATTTGTGTGAGGCCGAGTTCGCATATAATAATACTTACAATCAATCTATCAATACTACTCCGTTTCGCTTAACTTTTGGGCAGGACCCTGTGATCCCTTTTCAAGAAATCTATGATGCACCTGTTCTTGGTCGTGGTATCGAGCAAGAATATGTTCCAGCTGCGGCTGAGTTTGTCAGACGTATGCGGTGGGACTTAGAACGGGCCAGGACTTGCCTTAAGGCAGCCCAAGAAAGACAGAAGGCGTACGCCGATAAAAGGCGGCGGGACCTACCAAGCTTTGAAGTAGGTCAACAAGTCCTGCTTTCGTCAAAGAATATTAAGTTCAAACATTCCAGGACTAAGAAATTGTTGCCAAGGTACATTGGCCCCTTTCCGGTCACCCGGGTTATTTCCCCGGTAGCATACAAGTTGCTGCTACCTACGCATATGCGCATGCACGACGTATTCCATGTTTCCCTTCTCAAACCGTATAAAACTGACGGAAGCGTGCAACCCCCACCTCCTCCTGAAATCATAGATGGTGAGCTAGAATATGAGGTGGAGGCAGTGCTTGCACATAGAGAGCGGAAACTTAGGGGCAAGAAAGTAGTGCGCGAGTATCTTATTAAGTGGGCCGGCTATGAGAGCATCCATAATACCTGGGAACCCGAGGAAAACTTAGTGCATTCTCGAGAGGCGGTACAGCAGTACTGGAGTCTAACCACGGGGCGTGGGTCGGAAGCTAAACGGACAGGAACGGAAGCTACATCTCAACGCAAGCGTGCTAGGCGTGCTTGACGCCCTGGCAGGTCGGGTCGGCCCCTTGGTGCTCCTTTTGTGGGAAGCTCTGGACGTGGCAACCAGAGTGCACCTTGGGGGTACTCCAGTATGGGTAGACCTTAGGAGTGGAACGGACATGGGAACGGACGAGAGTGAGGCCCCTCTCGGGTGCGTGCGGTGCTAACCGCTCACCCTGGACAGGACACATGTGTAGAGTGTCGCGACTTGTGTTTACCCTGATGTATCGTGATGTGGAAAGGACCAGTGGAAAGGACTGGACTAGTTGTCGTATCGGTTCCCGGGTTCGCGTAAAGGACAGGACTGGACATGTAGGAACATACACGGACTGGACTGGATATGTAAGGACTGGACAGGACAAGGGGTCCGGCTGGGGCTGGGGACGCCGGACTAGCGACTCTCGGTCTCTAAAGCTCCAAAACCTAAAGCCTTGGGTGGTTAGGTTAGTCTCCTTACCTACTTGGCCGGGACGTCCAAGATAGGAGGGGGAGGATGTAACAGGGGTTCAACGATCGGGTGAACCTCGTGACGCATAACAGCGTTACACGTGCAGTAGCGCACCGGTGGTGCTGCTGTGCGGGGAGAGATTGGACAAGATAGAGAGGTGTTAGGATAGTCTAGGCACCTAAAGGCTTGGGTTTAGAGTTATAGAGACCTTGGGCGAGAGGTGGAGCCCCATTATGTAAGGTTCGTTGCAGTCGGGGTTTGGGACCTTTGCCGATCGGTCCGTGACACACTGTCTGCAGGTTGCACAAAGCCTTGTATGGGCTTAAACAGGCTCCTAGGGCCTGGTATGTCACTATCAGCAGTTTTCTAAAATCTGCTGGTTTTGTCATTTCTGATGCAGACCCATCTTTATTTATATTGCAGAGAGCTAGTTCTGAGACTGTTTATCTACTTTTATATGTGGATGATATTCTCATTGTTTCTCAGGACCCCAAATGTATCTCTGAAGTGAAGTCTCTCCTTGCAAGTAAGTTTGCAGTGAAGGATTTAGGGGAGGCCCGACACTTTTTGGGCATGCAGATTACCTTTGAAAGGTATTTAGATGGTAGTCTAAAGTCAGTGAAGTTATCTAATGAGAAGCTAATCACTGACATTTTGGACAGCTTTGGCATGACAGGCTGCAACCCCAAGGCTACACCCCTGGATAATTCATTCAAGTTGCAGAAGAATTCAGGGGATCCCTTGCCTAAAGACAACAGGTACAGGGAACTTGTGGGGGGCATTTTATACTTGGCCAACACAATTAGGCCTGATCTGTCATATGCTACTGGTGTTCTTGCACGTTTTGCAAATGCCCCTTCAAATACACATCTCAGTGCTGGCATGCATGTCTTAAAATATCTTGCTGGTACTAAGAATTTGGGGCTTGTGTGGGAGAAGAGTGACAAAGGTTTTATGGCCTTTGTTGACTCAGATTATGCAGGGGATTTGGATGGTAGAAAGTCCACCTCTGGTTTTGTCTTCATGTCCGGGTCAGCTGCAGTTTCATGGGGTAGCAAGTTGCAACCAATAGTTGCTTTGTCTACTGTTGAAGCTGAGTTTATTTCCTTGTGCACTAGAGTTCAGGAGGCACTGTGGTTCACCAAGTTGATTACTGACTTTGGTGAAAATCCTGGTAGTATTGTGGTTTACACAGACAATACTGGGGCCCTTGCTAATGTGAAGGGGATTCCCATTTCATCCAGGACTAAACACATTGCTGTAAGGTACCACAGGGTCAGAGATGAGGTGGAGAATGGAGCAATTGAGCCAAAGTATGTGGCTACCAGTGAAAATATTGCTGATTTCTTCACCAAGGTACTTTCCAAGGTCATTTTTGCCAAGCTTAGAGCAATGGCAGGTCTTAAATAAATTTGTGACCTATTTTCAAACAATATTTCTTGAGATGTTTCTCCCTACACATGAGGGGAGGTGTTGGAAAAATGGACACTAACATGTATACCTTAGGTATTTCTTCAACATGTTGGGTCATTTCATCTTAGCATGTTTGTGAGTCACATCAATTCATTTCAAGGGTTTATAATATTAAGAATGCTCATAAACATTAAGGTACAATCTTAGTTCACTTGGGTGTGTTTGTACTGTATGGTACTTTAAGGTAAATTGACACTCATAGTGGTTTATAGTGGCCCTGGTACAATTTCGGGCTGTGTTCTGGTTGTTTTCTAGTAAGGTATACTTATCACAGATCTCATCGATCGTGAGACTTTAAGTCCTGCGGTCCTTGGTGTTTGATTCGAGGTTCATCTCGGTGGTGAGTTAAAGTTTCGAGTCACTTAGACTCGAGATTAGCATCGACCGAGATTCGTACTATTCATTGACGACCATGTCGAATCATGAGGTACATTGAAATTCCAGTGCATAGTACTGATGGCATGCAAACTTGATCGTGCCCGTACTCTCTTAAGATCTGGAGTTGCAAACCTGTCAGGAGGCTAATAAATGAGTAGTCTCCTCAGTTAGTATATATAGGAAGTGTCCAAGGGATCAGTCAGTCTTGAGTGCCCTTATCAAGCTCCTGTCCCGTTTGCTTGGTCGTGTTTCGTCCACTTCCATAAGCTTCTCTTGGGCACAGTTCACTTACTCAAAGAGTGTGAGTCACAGGGATTTTTATACAAATTCAAATTCTACAAATTCTGTTTTGATGATGCCATTATGCTAAACCAATGCCGTTAGTGTGTAGTGTGGTACTTGCGGATAGGGAAACCTATTCAAAAGTAACAACAGCAGAGCACGGTATCAAATGCTGGTGAAAGGAGACGGAGTGGGGGAAGTTGCGAGGGGGGATGTATGTAATTCTGCGATCTTGAAAGAAACTTGCTTCCTAAGAGCTATCACTGACAAAGGCTTTCAGAAACTGGAGGGTTTTGCTCAAGCTCTCAGATTTTAAGAAAGGAAGGAAACATTACATTCGGAACCAACCATCATGGCTGAAGGGATGATAGGCTATTGGGATGGAACTACTAATTAGTATCACATCCCTACAGCCATGATGGCTGGTTCTGAATGTAATGTTTCCTTCCTTTCTTAGAGCAAAACCCTCACGTTTAATAGAAAGAGTGAAGCCTATCCTAACCACACACCATAAACGTTTCTTTCAAGAAAAGCCTTTGTAACGGACCCACAGCTGAGCACTTTTTTCTGAGCACTCCCTTCACTGTGGAACCACAGTCTGGTCACCAGACTCTGGTGTCCTTTTAACGTCATCTGGAGACGCGGATTTGTTGCCCCGTGGTCACTAAGGGCTCAGTGACTGAGCACAACAGGTGCTCAGTGAGCACTGTAAACGGGAGTCCCAATGACCGCCTTTGGGGCCATCACCTAAACCACCGTTTGGTACAGGACCGTTCAGGATACGGTCAGGGTTTCCTGTAATTTAGCTTAACTTGTAGGGAAGAAGTTATTGACGAGTTGGTTGGTTGTTTTCCAAGTGTTGCTTATTTGGCTGGTCTGGTTTTTTCTTCTGAGGGATTGATGTCTGTGCCGGCGGTATGTCCTGTGCTTCCGATGGAAAATTTTTCCATGTAAGCCACTATGCGACACTTTAATGCTCTCGAAGGCTTATTTCAGGCTGTCAAAGCCGCTGTCGGCGACTTACGGAAGGGAGCTCTTATCCAGGTGAGTCGCATGTAACCCCAACGGAGTTGAGATAATTAATTTTGAAACCCCCGTGTACATACAATTTATGATCATAGGTTTATTGTAATTTTCATTCTTCGTTTTGGGAAGATTGTTCATATGTATCTGCTTGTCGGTACAAGTTAAGTTTGGGGATCCTCAGCTGCGGTCGCATTCGAACTCCTTCTGATCCTATTTTGTTGTGCCATATGCTCATAAGCTGTCTATATACGTGATATTTCTTTACGTTCGAGACATGGTCTGGGCAGGGTGTTCAATGACCCAGGTTTTCCCACTAGGTTGTTTGTTCCGACTCGATGGTTGAACCGTGAACACGGGGCTTGTGTCATTTTTTCTTCTCCATACGTCTTCTTATTTGTGGGTCTGGTAAGGGCAAGTTGCCTTATAAGCTCGCATTAGTCGATGCTCGAATTCAAACTCGGACATTATGGGTGCCGAGCGGCAGGTCTTAAGTCATGATGGTTCTGCACAGGTCTGGTTACCGACACAGTCTTTGGCTGGAGAAGGCATGGAGTTGCGAACGCAGGTATATCGTGTAGAAATAAGCTTGCACTACTTTCTGTGCCCCCACTCTGGTAAAAGGATACTCCCAGCTTATCAGCCGTGTGTCAATTTCTTAGGTGAGATGTTGCTGCAGGGTCTCCCATTTGGTATGGCGGGCATTATGGCTGACAATTTTGCTACTGTTAGACAATGTTCCTGCAAGCTGCGCTACTCGCTGGATGCCTCAAGGCCTGACACCCTGGTGTGAACCCCCAGAGGTGTTTACAGATCAGGCCAGACCTTCAAGCTTTCTTGTCAAGTGTATGACATACGCATGGGTGGTGAGAAGGGAATATATCTTGAATATTCCTTTCATTCAACGTAGGGGGTCCTGTGATGCAAGGGCTTGAAGTTTGCTGTGTTTGACTTCGGAAGAGACAGACTGGCACGAAGCAGCATGTATCTTCTCTATTTCTGCCCTGTGAGGGGTCTGTCTGAAGTTGGCCAACGTAAGCAATGCAATTTCCTAGGTCCACATTTTATCTGGAATGTGGAGTTGATCACAGGGAGTATGCAGAGCTGGGCTAGTATCCAATGACTGGTGGCCAATTTGCAGACAGGAAGCAGGGATTGTGCTGGAGCAAAACGCTCATCGGCACACAAATGCACAGGTGCCCAGCGGGCAAGGTCTCCCACCTGAGAGGTGTAGGGACTGTGACAAACAGGTTCTGACATAGTCAGGTGGCAAAAGTGGATGCTGTTTATGCCTCTGGCAAGTGAAACTAGGTGTTTGGTTTTTTTTGGGGGCGGGGGGGGGCGGGGGGGGCATGGGAAGAGGGGTATGTGTCACGTATCGATTCCCGTAGGCAAGGTCAGTCTAGTGTAAGTCTGGCGATGGAAAACTAGGTGGGGGTGGGCCAGGAGAGGACATGTAAGTGCGACCAGCAGGAAAGGCTTGTTTGTGGGGGGGCCGTTCTTGAAGTCCCGGGCAAATAACTAAAACCCGGATGGAGGGAGGAGAATGGTCTTGCATTGCGTGCACTGGTCCC
Source organism: Botryococcus braunii (assembly GCA_002005505.1). Lineage (NCBI taxonomy): Eukaryota > Viridiplantae > Chlorophyta > Trebouxiophyceae > Botryococcus > Botryococcus braunii. The sequence goes on from KV908355.1 coordinate 15,330, forward strand.
GTCTGCAACTTTTGGCTATTCAGGAACTTTGGACTGTGGGATGCACAAAAATGCGACCCTTGCTTCTGCATGCTGGGGAGTTGGATCGCACTGGTGGTTACTCTCTTGGAAAAGGGTGTTGCTGGTGCAGCACAATGTGTTATGACGTGTCAGGTAAACTGACAATCGTTTCTTCGGGGTCAACAGGCTCCTCCGGCGAGAGTGTTTCTTTCCGGTCTGGTATGCCCTTCAGAAGTGGCCTTCAATCAATGCATGCTTTGGACTCTGTGTGTGTGACAAGTCAAATTTAAGTTGCTGCTTTGGACTCTGTTGGTGTGACAGTTGAAGTACACGTTGCTGCTTTAAACTCTGTTGGTTTAACAGTCAAGTTATTGAGTTGCAGCTTCGGACTCTGTGTGACAGTCAAAGTGGCAGTTGCTTCTTTGGACTCTGTTAGTTTGACAGTCGAATTATTATTCTGCAGCTTGGACTCTGATATTTTGGCAGTAAAATTATAATTCTGCAGCTTTGGACTCTGTTGGAGTGACAGTCAAATCACAGTTGCTGCTTTGGACTCTGTTGCTTTAACAGTCAAAGTACAACTTTGCTGCTATGGACTCTGTTGCTTTGACAGTCCACAGTTTGTTACGTTGCTACTCTGGACTCTGCTGGTGTGACAGTCGAAGTGTATGTTACTGTGTTTCGTTGCGTTTTGGTCTGAGTTTCGTTCTTGACCTGGGTCATGGGACTGGTCGGTCATGATGACTGTGAGTGCTTCTGTTCCGTTTCTTCATGAGATGCAGCGGAGGAAGTCACCTTTAATACATAGATGCTACAAGATGCGGCGATCAGCTGGGTGGAGTGCTTTTGAGCTCTGTGGCTTGTGATGTATTAGATGTCGGTCAAGGACTCTATTATATTGTGTGGATGCTCAAATGTTCTACCTAAAGGCTGTGCAAGCATATTAGCTTGCTATATTCGCCAACAGCGCGGCCCCGTTTTAGACGACGAGACGGCTATTTATTAGCTTCGAGGCGTCCGTATTGTGATGTCCTGACCCTGATGTGTGATCTGTTAGCTGGTACGAAGTACCTACAAAGGAACGCACAGTTCCTGCCAGCCCAAGGTCAGGTCTTGATATGCTTGCTGTCCCCTCCTGGCACTCTTCCATATATTTGGGAAGAATGGCCCTTCCCTGCCCTGGTTATGCTGACAAGGGCCCTGCCCTGGTTATGTTTGGCGATTTGTCAAGTTGTCTCTGACACTCGGGAGGTCTGCAGCCAGAGTTGTGCCTGAGTCATTGCGAATCAGCAAGCGGACTAGGACAGGCGCCGATGGGCAGGGCAGAGCCGGCACATACCATCCTCTTTGTACCGCTGTATGATCGAGAGGAGCGGCTTCAGGTGATGGGCGTCATGCAAGTCGTGCAGCAGGAGAACGACATTGACTTCGAGTCCTCACTGAAGGTCCTTCAAAGTTGTTTGCAGGTAGCTTCCACAATCTACTTCCAGTACATATTGCAGCAACTGCTCCCTTGGTCACCCTATCGTGCAGTGTTTTAGGGAGAAAAAGTGTGCATTTTAGGAAGAAAGAGTGTGCAGTGTTTTGTTTTGTATGACAGACGCATCCCCAAGCGCTGTCCACTCGGGGTTGGTGCGAGCTCTTTGTCCACTCCGGACTTGTGTGCGCACTGCCTGTGTTGATGCATTGAATTTTACTTTCCATTTCATTATTGTCAGGGCCCCGCCGGGGGGGGGGGGGGGGTTGTGTTTGCCCTGCACTTTTGCGGCAAGCACTCTGGTGTGAGCTAGTTTAAGAAAGCTTACCACGCTTTTCACTTTAGGGGCATTCAAATTTTTTGCAAAGTGGCTGCATTCTGATGGACATGCATCGTCTGGGACAGCCAGGCGAGGGATCCTGCAAGCTGTTCTGGTTGCATTGCATAGCAGAGTTCCTCTCTCTCTCTCTCTCTCTCTCTCTCTCTCTCTCTCTCTCTCTCTCTCTCTCTCTCTCTCTCTCTCTCTCTCTCACTCTCTCTCTCTCTCTCTCTCTCTCTCTCTCTCTCTCTCTCTCTCTCTCTCTCTCTCTCTCTCCCTCTCTCCCCCCCCCTCTCTCTCTCTTTCTCTCTGCGCGGCAACCCAGGATGTGTGAGAACACTAAATTTGGTTGTACTATATTATGAATTACATTCAGCGTGTTTGAGATGGGTGGTGTACGCTGTACCGCTGGCGTTGCTTATCAGCATGCAACGATTGTCGGGCTCGCAACTGGATCCAGATGGCAGTTGCCTCTTGCGGGATGTGGTACCTAGAAGCCGCGCTGCCCCAGCCCAAATTCTTGTTGTTTTTTCCTTTGACTGATACAAGGCCATGCGCAAGGGGAGGGGGTTAATGTAAACATACACCTCCTCCCAGAACTGCTCTGCAGGTCGTGCAGAGATTCTGGGCTTCGAAAGCACAGGTTGGCGCATGTGGTGGCCCTAGCAAGGGTGTCCACGGATCCTTAAGTTGCAAGCAATGCCAACTTAGTTACGGGCTCAGGGAGGAATGGCATAGACAGTGCTTGGTGGATTCTAAGTCTGCAAGCAATGGCCAACAAGTTACGGGCTTGGGTGGAATGTTTGCAGAGACAGTGCTTGTTCACAACGCAATTGGAGTACCAGCCAATGCGCGGTTACCAACCCGCAGTGGCAGTGCCCCCAGCCTGTTTCAGTTCGCTGCCGCGCCCGCCTGTGTCCGTCTTCGACAAGGGGAGTCCTCATGATGCCAATCTCGGACTGCTGACGGGCGTGGACATGGATACCGGGTGGGACCGGCTGATGAGTTTCGAGAATACCCTGGGGATTTCGGGCTCCCTGGAGCGGTTGGACTCGCTGGCGATCGACGTTTTTCACAATGGAGTTCTGGGAGAGGAGACCTTGGAGCGCTCACAGGGCTTGGATCCCCAGGCGGCCCTTGTGGAGGCCCTGACAGATGAGACCTTGGGGGAGCCAAGCAAGCCCTCAGATCCAGCTCTCCAGGCCGATGACCGATCGAGTGCTCTGCACCCGCTCAAAGCAGTGCAGGAGCTTGGGGACGGTTCAGATCCTCGCACCTTTCCGATGGACCCGCAGCTTGCAAGCGTGGACACCGACATGGTCTGCAGTGCAATCAGGGGCGGGGGAGATGCTGCTGCTACGCCGGTCTCCTCCTCGTCGCAGGTCGACGCTTTGCCCCGAGGGAAGCGACGAGCCGCGGACCTCCTCGGGCTGAGGATTGCCGTGAAAAAATCCGACTCGGGCAAGGTGCGGAGACTGCAGGGGGCCCAGGTTCTGGTGCTGGCCAGGTGGCATGGCCCTCTCCTATGTGAGGGTCTTAACAATGGGTCGTGTGCTCGGCATGTGGCATCCATGCGTTTTCACTCGAGCTCTTCGCTTCAACTTATTTCTTCATCCCAGAGGTTTCATATTGCAGTGTGAGCAGTCTGCTGTTGTGTATTTGCAATCACATCCCAATATCAGCTCGCGGGGTACTGATGCCTCTGGGGGACCTGTAGAGGACTCTTCATTTTGAGTCGCATCGGTTCCTTCACGGTTTTGTTATCGTAGGAGGGTCTGCCCTTGGTAGTTAGAAAGCATGTGCTCCCCGCCCCTGGCCCGATGGACTGGATGAAGCAACTGTTAACAGCGTCACGTCACCCATTGGTTTGAAGGTTTCTTTACAGTCTTGTGTGCTTAGTAGGGTCTGTCCCATGGTAGTTAGAGAGCATGTGCTCGGGGTGTGACCTGGTTTCTGGTTATGGACTGGCTGAAGCAACTGTTAACAGCGCCACGCATGGGGTTGAAGTTTTGTTGAAGTTTTGAGGACGATTTCGGGGTGTAGAGCCAGGGATGTAGTGGAGGAGGGACCAGCAAGTCTCCTGCAGAGTCGAGTCGCAAGACCTCGCCCTCCTCAAATAAGAAGCCTCTGGTGAAGCATAACTCCGCTCCGGCATCTAGATGTTCAGGTCTGCTCCTTCTGAAGGTGTCCTTTCCAGCCTTGCAGATCTAATTTGCTGTGCTCCCCGCCCCCCCCCCCCCCTCTCTCTCACACCCACATACTCTCTCTCTCTCTCTCTCTCTCTCTCTCTCTCTCCTCTCTCTCTCTCTCTCTCTCTCTCTCTCTCTCTCTCTCTCTCTCTCTCTCTCTCTCTCTCTCCCCCCCCCCCCTCTCCCTCCTCTCCTCCTCTCCTCCTCTCTCTCTCTCTCTCCCTTCCTCTCTCTCTCTCTCTCTCTTTTTTTTTTTTTTTTTTTTTTTTTTTTTTTTTGTGTTGTGTGTGTGTGTGTGTGTTGTGTCTGTCTGTCTCCCCCTCTCTCCCTCCCTCCTCCCCCCCCCCTCTCCCCTCTCCCTCCCTCCTCCCTCTCTGCCCCATCTCTCTCTCTCTCTCTCTCTCTCTCTCTCTCTCTCTCTCTCTCTCTCTCTCTCTCTCTCTCTCTCTCTCTCTCTCTCTTCTCTTTTTGTGTTGTGTGTGTGTGTGTTTTTGTGTGTGTGTGTGTGTGTGTGTGTGTGTGTGTGTGTGTGTGTGTATTCCCTTGAATTATAAGTCGGTCACGTAGAGCCTTTCCGAGACCTGCCAACGCCCAAGGCTTCTCTAACCAGCCCGCCCAGGGAGGGGGGGGGCCGGCCAAAAGGGGGTATTGGGGGGAGAGAGCTCCTACAAGGACAGCAAGGAAGATGCTTATATGATGCTTTGTTTTGACTATATACGATAAAAGAAATATATGTGGGCTGACACAGCATGGGGATTGTTCTGCAGATTCAGAGGCGGTGCCACTGGCCTTCCCCACTGGCCGTCTGGTGTGTAAGGATGGCAGGACCCTTGAGCTCGTTGTGGATGGAGCACCCCTCTCCCCTGGTATGCATGATGAAGTTCAATACAATCTGTCTCGATTATTTCAAACAAGCGTCTGCCGTCTATCAAGTGTCTCTCTTTTCAAGCGTATGTCCTTTATCAAGCATCTGTCGTTCTTCAAGCGTCTGTCTTTCATCAAGTGTTTGTTGTTCATCAAGTGTTTTTTAGTTATCAAGCCCTTGCGGAGTTCAAGGGAGGACAGCCGCTTGAGCGGGCAAGGGTTGCAAACAAATCAGGAGGCGGGGAAGGGGGGGGGGTGCAATGGCGAATGACACAGGATAGAAGGTGAAGGAATTTGCACGAATTCAGATTCCTTTTGTACGCTTGTTCTTCCACCCCCCCCCCTTTTCTCCTCCCTCACTTATGGGGAAATGAGGTATCGCTACTGTATGATGGTGGTGGGTGTTAAAAAGATTGCTCTTTTTTTTTCTATATGAATACGAAGAAAATTTTTTTATCCCTTTTTGTTGGCCCCCGGGGGGGGGGGGGGGGAAGCGGAGAGTTGAGGGGAAGCGGCAGGTGCTCTGCTGCTTTGATCATTGGACGGATCCAAAATCCTGTAGAGGTTGGCAGTCAGTATTGATTATGACAATCACTAATAATTGCTGGGCTCCCTTAGTTCCTCCGAAGCAACGGTGTTAAACAGCGCGCTCCTCCCCCCCCCCCCCCCCCCGCCCAGTTTCTCTCTTGCACTCTGTGTCTGTGTGTTTGCGTGTGTGCATGCATGCAAGTGAATACGTGCGGTCCCACGTACGGGCGCGCACACACACACACACACACACACACACACACACACACACACACACACACGCACGCAGGCACACACACACACACACACACACACACACACACACACACACACACACACACACACACACACACACATGCACGCGCAGGCTTCCACTAGCATACCCTTCCTTTGATGGGGAATGGGGTGGGGCAATAGCAGGTCATTCTCTAGCTCCCCCCACTGAAGGAGGCAGCGGAGACGGTGCCTCTCGTTCTCGTGGCCAAGCTGTGGGCCGTCTTACACTGGAGAAGCTTCAGGTGTGCTTGCTTGCCCCTCTTTCTGAGCTGTCAGGTTTTGCGTTTCAAGGGCTCCAGGTGTGCCTCCTTGCCCCTCTGTCTGAACCGTCCTCTTTTGAGATTGAGAATCTTCAGGTGTGCAACCTTGTCTGGGCCATCCCCGTGTGCGCATGAGAAGCTTCAATCGAGTTTCCTGGCCTGCCTATCCGATCCATCCCCTGAAGGTTGAAAAAGCGTCAGGTGTGCTTCCATGTCCGTCTATCTTGAGCTATCTCCTTTTTGTGTATCTCCTTTTCGTGTGGGGGTCGTCGTACTGCTCAAATGTTCAGATGTTAAGGTAGTTCTGGGTTTTTAAAGGCCATGACTACGATTGTTTTTTATGATTTGGGGAATTCGTGTCATTACTCAGTTAGCGGAAATTGTTGTTTTAACTAGTGTGCACGTCTTCATGGCGTTATTGTTAGTAGCGTTGTCGAACAGATGTAACATATTTATCCCAGTGTGGATCGGGAGCTCCCAGCTCCACACGGACCGGGGTGCTACATGTTGAGTGTCTGTTTCTCCGTCGAGTGCTGGGCTTACATGCAATAACACACAGCCATGCAGCAACACGATTAGCTTGCTTACATTGCTAATGCGGAGGAAAGTGGTGGTTCGCCATCTGGCATGGTTGGGAAGAGGGGGGGGGGCGGGGTTGGCTGGCACATTCTGGACCTTTTACTGCAAGACGTGCATGTATTCCCGGTGTGCTGTCCCCTCCGCTGTGTATGGAACAAGTCGGTCTGCAAGGTCGTGTCTTTGCAGAAGGTATGAAAAGAGTTAGGGTGGAGCAAAACCCCTTGTGAAGTTCGGTGCATCCAGGGGGATGATTGCAGTGAGTTGCTGTTGCAGACACAATTCCATCTTGGACTGCGGGAAGCCGCCCAGAACCTAGGGGTGTGCCCCACGACGCTGAAGCGGGCGTGTCGGAAACACGGGCTTTCTTCCTGGCCACGCCGGGAACTCGAACAGCAGCGGGCAGCCAACTTGCAGCCATCGATGCTGAGGAACCCAGCCTCCTTGGGGCAACCCAGGCCCCTCCACAACTCGCTCTCATCTCCACCCCTCCTAATGCACCACGTCGCCTGGCCGGCTCCTTTTGGTACCCCCGGGGTGCCCACCCCCTCCCCCCTTGTCGACATATCTGCCATGCTGGCTGCTGTGATGGGACCGCGGGGCGTCCCATTTCAGGTTCCTCGGGTCCCTTCTGAGGTACCGCCTCCCGAGCCGTGCAAGCCTCCAGGCGAGGAATGAGCCTTGGCTTATTGGGTCCAGTTTGAGCGGGGTCAGGCAAGGTTGGTAAAACCAACACAAGAAAATTCTCCTGTTTGGCAGCTAGGATGGTGGGGAGAAGAGTATCCCCCTTTTTGGCAGGAGACCTGTGTTCTTGAAGTTGAGAGGGGCAGGGGCCCCGCAGCTGGCCTTGGGGGGCAAGTGCCTCAGAAGTGCCTGATTTGACTAGCATAGGTGCGGCGCCTCTTAAGTGCAGCGGAGACGAGCAAGAAAACGAGGTTCATTCTCGGGAGGGCCACGAAGTGTAGAAGGACCTCAACGTTTTGATTCTGAGACCGACCCACCCAAGAGATTAGAAGATATAAAATCCACTGTGCACTTTTCATGCCCCTGTCTGTGTCAGAGGCGTGCGCAGTGGCAGGGCCCCCTATGTGTGCTGCAGAGGGAATTACCTCCCAAGCCACGCTGACTGAGAGGTGGAGTCATGCCACTCGAGTCGTGTGAGCGGGCTATGCGTTTCGCTCGCATTTTCCAACGGATGTCTTGACGCCAGGCGTTAAACATCTACAGCGATGGCACATCCAGCACAGCAGGCATTCTACAGGGACCAGGCAGTTGGGGTCTCCTGGTCCCGTGGGGACCCGGTGCATACGTGTGGGGTCTCCCACAACGCCTTGTGTCCTGAGGTGCATGTCTCTGCTCATTGTAATGGTTCCAGCAGTTTAACAAAGTATTGTTTGGAGAACACCGTCTTGTTTTTTGCAAAGACGGCTTGAAGTAGACCGTATGAGAGCCCACCTGCATCCCTGGGGCGACTCCACGCACCTCCTGCTGGCATTTGCCTCACATGATTCTGCGCTTGGGCCGCTGGACGGAACGTGTGCATGAAGCTTTTTGGATTTTGGCATGGAGGGAAGGTGCTTGTGGTGCCCTGCGGAAGGCTTGTGTGCTGCAAAAACGCGTGTTGCACAGGTTTCTTTTTTCTTTTTCTTCCCTTTTTTCCTTTTTTTTGGGGGGGGGGGGGAGGAAATGCTGGTAGGGATTGTCCTGGAAGGCGCAAATCCCTCCAGTTTGGGCTTTGCGTATTGCCTAGCCCAACGGAACGTCCGCCGTCACCTATGCCTCACGTGCTGCGCTCGTGGGACATTGCTGTCACAGGCGCCACAATTTTTCTCCCGCGTCTGGCGGTCTGTGAGAGGTCTATCCTTGTTTTTGTTGAGAGAGGTCAATTCGCGTGGTTTTCCTTGAACCTGTTACTCGTCAGCTGGCAGGCCCCCCGAGTGTTTGGGCTGGAGCTCCCCAGCCACGCCGCACTGCGCGCGCGCGCGCGCGTGTGTGTGTGTGTGTGTGTGTGTGTGTGTGTGTGTGTGTGTGTGTGTGTGTGTGTGTGTGTGTGTGTGCGGTGTGCGCGCGCGCGCGCGTGTGTGTGTGTGTGTGTGTGTGTGTGTGTGTGTGTGTGTGTGTGTGTGTGTGCGAGTGCGGTGTGTGCGTGTGTGAGAAGATCCATGTATTTCCCGCTGCGTGGCAGGTGAAGATGGGGGGTTGAATTCAAGTCCACACAAGTCCCATGAGACCACAAGGCCCTCTTGCGTGCTCAGCCTGTAGTCATGAGCCGCGTGATCAGTACTGTGGATGTCGTGGAGGGAATGCGTACAGGATCTTGCCCCATGTTGAGATCCTTCAGCTGTAACAGTGTGCAGTTCATGTGAAGCTGAAGTGTCCCTGTGCAAAATAGTTGTCTCCTCTGCCCCCCGCTCCAAGGCGTGTGCAGATGGGGTTTTGGCCCAGGACCACTTCAGGGCTCGTTGTAAGTGTGAAGCAATTTTGAAGATCGATGATTAGTTGCAGAAGCGAAATGTATCGGGAGTAGGGCTCATGCAGCAATCGCGTCTGTTCGCTGATGTGCAGCAGTGCCGTCCTGTGCAGCTTCCACGCGTCATCTCTTGCTTTGGACATCTGAAAGTCCGAGACAAGGGCTGGCATGATAATTGATTCCCAAGAAGGTTCTACTTGTGTGCCACTAAGTGGGCAAAAGTGGTTTGGAGGAGACCGTTCCCATATGCCCCTTTGTCTGTCTGATCGTGGGATTATTGTTCTGCATCAGTTTTATCGAGCGATGCAGTGCGGTGGTGGAATGAACGTGGGCAAGGACACATCAACGCTTATTCTCTGTGTGCAACTCAGATGAAAGGTGAGCATTGGCTTCTTTGGCTTACTGTAGGAGGCTCACAAATCCATGCTGTCATGGTTACGGCAAGAGCCCTCTGATAGCTCTGCGGGGGTGAGAGTGCAGCTTCTTCACTCCACAGTCTTTGGTTCTTCCACACCTGGTGGGTCCCATCCGTACTTGATGGTTCATCCACACTTGATGGTCCATCTACCCCTGACGGTTCATCCATACCTGATGGTCCATCCATACTTGATGGTCCATCCAAATTGATGGTCCATCCAAATTTGATGTTCCATCCACACTCGATGGTCCATCCACAGTCGGTGGGTCACTGGCGGTCGATGGTGCAATCACAGTTTATGGTAGTTCCCACTTTAGGGCAGGCAGACCTTTCTTGCGATAGGTGTTTCCTGTTTATCAGTACGCTCCAACCCGGGGCTTCATTTGCATTAGCCCTGGCAATGGAGGTGTCAGGTTCATCGCATCTGCTGGGTCAAAGACCTGGACCTCTGACGGAAGCCCACTCTCTTTCAAAGCATGTGCAACCGAGTCCGTCCTGGTCTTTGATCTGCACTGCGTGCGACGGCGCTTGCAGCCCGCCATGAAGAGGGCGATGTGTTTGCACAGCCTCTCTCATGGCAATGCCCGGCGGCACCATACTCTCTATTTGGCACACTACAGAAGCGTAAATGTCATAGCTGTGTTTAACATCGTCAACCTAATGGACAGTATGGTGCTTGAGGAGCCAACTTGTTTTTCGGCAACCCACAAGGAAATGCGGAAGGTTGTGTAGGCAAAGTCTGGGACTCATTCGGTGTTTAAACATGATGTCAAATGTGCTCATTGTGCTGACAGGCTCTCACGTGTATAAGGTGGCAAATTTGCAGGTCGGCAAGGATAGCACTACAAACCTTTAGCATATGTTTTGAGTGAGCAGAATTTTGCGTGATTTTTCAGTATTGGTGAGTGTTACAAATTCTGGCGGGCGTACGTATCCTGCTTTTCCTCTTCCGGGTCATCTACGGCTATCGCAGCTGTGGCGAGGAAAGGCCATATTGCAATTGCCGTGAGGAAGGGCGGTAGCAGCAAATGCCAGTGTCAAAATCTTTTGCGTCAAGGGCCTCTTCCAGTTGGCAGGGGTGCTTACGGGGTTTACCCAGAAAACTCGGCCATAATTTGCAAATTGGTCAAAGGGCTATTATGTCGAAGTGACCTTGAGCCCCAGAAGGGGCGACGCACATGAAAGAAAGCCAAAAGACTCCATACAGTCCAGGTTGCTGTAACCGTAGCAGCCCATAGTCATTGATAGTCAGAGGTAGGTAGATTGTATATTGTGTTCTTCGCTGCGTGTGGTTTGGTCTTCGTTTGCATGCTCCTTACTCTGCTAGGACTTTGTAAATGCAGGTTTATCACCGGGCTGTTGACAAATGGATAGGTGATCTAGATCATACAATCGTTGTCATCCAGGCATGACACTTGGCCGGGTAGTCCAGTGACATTTGTGTTGTCCGCGACCCCATGATTGGCATGAGGACGACTTAATTTTCCCATGCGAACCATTTTAATAATGGCAGTGCCCGATGCAGGTTGCTGATAGGATGTTGTCCTTCCACCCAGTTGTTTACTTTCAAGAATTGTATGTCTAAGATAGCAATAGTTAGGTACCGTGAAATCAGGCAGGTTGCTACCGTGAACAAGTTAGGTATCGTGAGTTCCAGGGGTTTCAGATAGGAGAGAATCCGGATGATTTCTCTCCATTCGTTCCATCCAGATCTGGGGCAGTGCCATTTGCTTCAAACATCCGCAATCATCCGGCTCTGAGCATTCGTCTTGGCGCTTATCTCTAGGTGAAGTAGATTCCTAGAAGGAAAGTGAACATTGTCTAGCACGTAATCCCTTCGGCGTAGATATCACGTCGCAGAGTCAGTCTTGTGATGGCTGGCGTGGACCACCCGATTATCCCCTGGCAGGTTTGAATTCCTGCATTCCACAATAGGAGCTTGTGTATCTGCTTTTGATATTGCGTCATATATAAATAGGTAGTGCACTGCATGTGGCCCATGCGTGAGAGCGTGAGAGCAAGCCTTGAACCCCATTCAAGTCATGTCTTTGGTACCGTTTGGGCTACTCCAACTTATGGTGTTTGTCCCGGTACCCATGGGATGGGCACCCACCCTTTTTGTCCTACGAAGTTTGTGGGCACGTGCCAAACTCCTGGTGTGCATTCAGACGTGACATTTTTACGGTTTGTCGAAAATTTGTCCTGAGCAACATATGCAGCAGGATGTCTTCCATGAAGCCTACATAAGGTGATTGGGGATTTTGTACATTTTGCTATTTCATGCCTGGTATCAGTGTCCGACCTTACTACTGCACACAGCATCGAGATATGCCTTGGCTATCTGTGTGCTAGGCATCAGCTTACATTCAAGCTTTGCGATTGTTAAGGTAATCCTCATGAACAGGGTGATTGGCTACGTGCGATCTGCCAACTCAGTGCCGCCTGACTTTGACGCAGGCGACACTCCACATATAGCATGGCTAAGTTGGTGGCGGTTTCCACGTCAGCAAAGCCGTACGGTTTTCCAACCACGTCTCCAACAGTAATTCGAATTCTTTGGACGAGTGCCACGGTGCTGGCTTTCATCTCTTTTTGGGATGGAGAGGGAGTCAAAGCGCAAGTAGCCCTTACTTGTGTTGTGACTTACACTAGATACCGTGATGGAAAGCCAGTAGTTTGAGCAATGTCTAATTTACAGCCTTATGAGGTTGGAAATAAGACAAGACTACGAAGTATTTATGGGTCAGACGGACTGTATTGCGTGATTGGTTACATTGTCAGAAGGCACAGAAGACGTGTACATTCAGATGCGAAGTTTAGGTTGGAACAGGTCCCAGGATGTCCTTGCATGGCACTCGAGTTGTCACAATTGTATTTTAGACCGTGGGAAGAAGTATCTTTAGTTGACACTTTGGAACACCCTTATGTAAAAGGCTGATTAGAGCAAGTAAGAGCGTGTGCACGCTAGCGCTTGAGCAAATGCGAGCCGTCAGAATTTGCTGCTTTGCGCTCGAGTGATAGGCGTCACTCTTAATACTAAATAGCCTGCTCAGTGCGGACCGTGCTCGCCGGCGGTACTGCAAACTCCGCAACTTGTTACGAGCAGGCTCTCGCCCTCTCACGCTCTCAACCTCGATGAAACACCCTCCCACACTCTCTAGACAATTGGTATTCTCTAACTTGAGCAATAAATGGCGAATGAGCACAATGGGCAAACTACGATGCGCGGATATTGCACTGTATATTATCTTTCTTCACAATCCCCACCACCCCACAGTCCTTCCAGAAGAAATACTGCGAAGCACATGTTTGCACCGTTGAGCCCCTCCATTGCGGACGAAAATGGTTCTCCGGCTGGTCTGGTCTCGTGTGAGAAGACCATATGACAACACCGACGACTAAGCGATCATTACATTGGAGGTGTTCTGTGTACGGAGGCCATGCCCCAAGCCTATGAGATATCCACGGTCCCTCCCCCCCCCCCCCCCCGGGGGCTTCCAAAGCACACACGCGCGCGCGCTCGTTACTGGCGTCGTGCAATGAGGGCGTCCACTGAGGGTACACCTGAATGTAGTAGACCGGCCTGAGGTTATATAATATGTATGGCCAGTGGGTCTTTGCGTGGGAATTAATTAAGGGCTCTCACGGTGAGAGTCTCACCCCCATCTTCAGAAAAACTTGTTGAGTGTGCATGACCCGGCACACGCGGAACATAGATTATGTAAGCACAAGAAGTACGCCCCGTTCCCACTCTACATACACGAACCTCCTACCCACCCAGCATAACCCTACGGCCTTGAGGGACAACATAGACAGATCAAACTTCCCGCGTGGTACTATTGCTCCCGGGGGGTTGTCAGAATAAAAAGTGAAGAGTGAGGGCGGAGGGGTTTTCTGTGTGATCTGCAAGATCTAAGGTAGTAACAATCAGATATAGATGATCAATATACACACATGTATATCATCCAAGTTCTGCACCAATTCGATAATGCACAAGCACTCAATTGAGAAGAATTGGTGCACAATCAGATTAGACAACTGCTTTCAAGGAATTACTCACACACAGTGAGAAGAGAAGAAAGCAATACAAAGAGAAGACAGACGAGTCAATCAGAAGACGGCTTAACGAAGCCTTTAGAGATCGAATGACTTACAACATTGAACGAACACACGCACTATCAAGCATTACCTGCAGGATCCAAGGTAGTAACAATTAGATATAGATAATCAATATACACACATGTATATCCTCCTGTAGAGCACACTACTACCTTCAGTATCTTGCATGTTCGATAAACTTACTAATCACGTATGACAACGTTACACCAACACGACTCACCAAGTATTGCACCAATTCGATAATGCACAAGCACTCAATTGTGAAGAATTTGGTGCACAATCTTTTAAATTAACACAGTTATGTCAGTAATTAACTACCATTCAGCATTCACAGTCGACTACGAAACAAGACCGTATGAGTCTTGCCAGATTAGACAACTGCTTTCAAGGAATTACTCACACACAGTGAGAAGAGAAGCAAGCAAGACAAAGAGGAGACGGCTTAAAGAAGCCTTCAGAGATCGAATGACTGCCTGTCCTTCCGGGTTCTACGCCCATCACTACTGAGATCAGCGCGTGAAGATTGCGCTGTTCAGCAATACACCTGACCCTTTTCCTGAACTCGGGTCTCACTAATGGTCCAGAAGTACAGGTTTTGGACCCTTATCCTAAAAGTACTCACATGCACTTATTTATTAAGGATAACTGCATGTTTTCCAGCCACTAAAAGATGGAAGTATACGACAGCCATATAAGGTTTATCCTTCAATACATTAATACCCATAAATTGATTGCTTTAGCCAGTGTCAAGGCATCCTCACCTTAACTGCTAAGTTAACTCACAGCTAATTAATTAATAATAAATACCTCAAATTAACATGACATGATGAAGCAGAAAACCCAACAGTTAGCCTACCAGACAATGTGGCTACCCCAGGACCTGTTGTTGCAATATAGTACTCTTTGCATAGAGGGTAACAGATGAATTTCTGTTGCGACAATTATTTGCAATTGTAAGTTTGATTGGGAAGTGTTACTGGCACTGCATCGTACCTGTTCCAATTTCCTAATGAAGTACACTGAGCAACACAAAAGCATTGTACATCAGTCTGCCGAAGCATGCCCGAGGTTTCCAGAAGTCCGTAGTTGCTCCTTATTGTGGTCTTCTGAGAGTTTTAATATATTGTCGTATCTTAGTATCAGTTTAAGCGTTTGGTTTGTTATTGCAGCGAATCAACATCTGTGGGTTCCTCCCGTCGGCAGAATCGATCTTGTCTTGGAGTCGTTGTAAGTGCACGAGATGGCAGATCCGATCTGGAAAGGTGAGACTTTATAATTGTACACTGATTTGTGTGAGGTTATGATATTCGACTGGCAATTGAGTGGTCTGAGTTCCTGGACACCTGTTTTCCTGGGGTTAACTTGTTCAGGATTTTCATACGTGTTGGCTTGGGTTAGATTGAGTTCTTGTTGATCGCTTACGCTATTTAGATATTGGATGTCAGTTTACTGGGTACTCCGCAGGGCTTTTTGACTGGTCCATGCAGTACCAAGACGGGACTCAAGAAGCCGTTCGACAGCCAATGGATGAGAACAAGCGAAAGTGGTAGGCGGAAACGTTGAAATTGATCCCACTGAGCTTGGAAGCGGTCTTCTTCGTCTATCAAGTTTCAAACGTGCAGCACTTGAGTGTTCTCCTCACTTCAAGCATCATACATTACTGTTAACTTCATACAGCTTCTCATGTAAAGTATGTGTTGGATGGACAGCAGTTTCACAGTGATTTCCTTCGCTGTGTGTACTGTGGAAGTAGATTTCCACTTACTCACCATGTCCAGACATATGGGGCTTTCAAGACATCGTCTCCTACTTCCCCACTTTCATACACTTGAGCCTGACTCACTGAATGTTTGTGTTTCTCCTCAGGCTTGAGGAGGCACTGGATCACCTTTCCCAGGACCTAGCTAAGAGGATGAAGGTCGCCATTCCCAGCCCACTTCCTCCTGCGTCATATTTGCGATCCGTGACACTGAGCTGTATGCTTTCTAGATTACTTGAATCTTAAGCAACACCTTAATTAAACATCTCACACACACACACAAACACACACACACACACACACACACACACACACACACACACACACACACACACAGACACACACATACCCACTCACACCCACACCCACACCCCACCACCACCACCAAAGCATACATGCAAACACATGTGGGGATAAGCCCCAGAATGTAGTTTATGAAAAGGTGGCGTGAACGTGAACACTTCTGTAGTTTACATGGTTCACATTTTATTTTCTTTGCGGTGCGCTTGCGTTACTTCTCTGTTTGATGCGCGGGATATCAACCCTTCGTGCTGAACAGGCTAGGCCTTGCACTACTTCTAGTGATGCTGCAGCACGAGATGGGGGCAGCCCTACCTAGTTTCACCAAACAACAAACGGAGGGATGAAGTTCAGGACGAATTGAAGTTTGATAGAAGAATAATGTTTCGAGGAATAAGGATTGAAACAGAGTTGTTGACATTGGAGAAAGGGGTACTTCGAATTCTTGCTTGATGCAGATACTGTGTGTGTATCTTGCACGATCTTGTGATCCACATTGGCGAGGCAGCAATTTCCAAAGTCCTGATGGTGGGAAAGGGGCCTTCAGGAGATCAAGACGACATTAGATGACGACGGAGAAGCTTCTGTAGATGAGCAGGAGCGCCTGCTGGACGAGCTCTGCGAGATAGTCGAAGACATTAACTTTGCGCGAGGTTTGTCCATGCCACTTTTTCTTGCACAATGCCTGCTCCTGCCTTTGGCTCTTTTGAGTCGTGCTAGGCTTATTTTAGTATGCAGCTTCTCCTTTGGGCTGCCTTTTGCGTCAAGAGCTTCTATGGGGCCGTGAGGCTGCCCCGTCAGCGGGGCTTACATCGGCTCGGGTTTTAAAGGATTGGTCCAGGTCTTCAAGGGTTGGCTTAGGTCTTGGAGGATTCAGATCCTCCATCTTTACATCGTCCTTAGATGCAAAATTCCTAGCTGTAGAAACAAGCATTGCAGGGATGGGGGCCTGCCAGTATCCCATCCTGTTGATGATGCTCCCGGGAGGCCCCACCGGTGATTTTGTGTCTTTTTTCAGTGCTAGCATAAGCTTTTGACTGCTACGCATGGCAGGTTTCTACAATATTACCCGGGGCTAGGGAAGCAGAAGATTTGTTCTCTCTTCTGAGCCAAAACAATTGCTTCACCCAGTCGCCAGGCTCGGAACAGTCCATGATAGAGTGCTATATGCTCCTTCTAGGACTCTGGGTTTTTTGCAGTGATGAGACAGATGAGAAAGTGAACATTTGTTTTGTTATGAGGGGCTTCAGAATGTGGATATGTGGCGGCACATTGGCTTGTTGCTTTCAGTGGGTGCGGCTTTGGTCGATGACTTAATTACAATTGCTTGGGATTGTTGGCACGCGCATAAATGCTGCACTTAAGATAGATTGTTGAAGTGTAGTGTCTTGGCGAGTGGGAAATGCAAGAGCAACCATGCATAGGGTTTTCTGTTGGACATGCTGGCAGCACATGGGTGTACATTTATGCCTTGGAGAAGGGTCATGGGAATATTTGGCATCACATGTGTCTATGGAGTATCTTTCCTTTTGCCTCTGTCTGTCTGTATCAATGTTTTGTATGAAACAAGTGGATCGGCGTGCATACAATTGGGTGGGCTGCAGTCAGCGGACTACACTTGCAGCTGTATATTGAACATAAACAAAAAGTTACTCATGGTAAACATCGGGGCTTAGCTATTTGTGCATGGGAACTCGACTGGGGCTGTACCCCGACCCTTATACTCTCACCATGTACTTGTTCTGGGTTAAGCTTACCTTTGGGGCATCGCTGCTCACTTACAAATCTTTGGTTAAGGGTGCGTTTCGAGATGGATGTCTATTCACTTAAATGTCTTTG
This sequence comes from Botryococcus braunii, assembly GCA_002005505.1. Taxonomy (NCBI): domain Eukaryota; kingdom Viridiplantae; phylum Chlorophyta; class Trebouxiophyceae; genus Botryococcus; species Botryococcus braunii. The sequence goes on from KV908355.1 coordinate 32,724, forward strand.
CTGCACGGGCCACACACGGAATAATGAATGCCCATTGGGTCAACAGGGAGTATTGAGCAAGGGGAGTCCTTACAGTGTTTGCCTGATGTGGTTGTTATGAGTGCTACATGAGGCTTTCACAGCAAGCTGGGCTTCTTGTCGTTCTATTGATTCTGCTGGACGGCACAAACCCTCTGGGGTGCATGGTTGTGCCTGCCAACTTCGATACACAGATGGGGCGTGGGTTCTTTTGCATGTGATCATTCAAAAGCATTAGAAACGCAGCTGGAAGAGAAATCATATTCTTGGTCCGCTTTTTATCTAAAGTATGAAATGGTTTGGTTGGAAGGTCTAAAAGGAAGTGAATATCGATGCATGTCTTGCGTCTGCTGGACATGAAAGACCCCTTGGGCCGTTTTGTCAGCCCATGGCACTTGTCAGCTCAATGTCTCTTAAACGATCTCTCATTCAAGCCAGCCCCTACCAGTAGGGCAGGAAGGATTACTCCTGGATAATTCAATGTTGCTGTCAAAAAATTCTCGTTCCAGCTGCTGCACGAGTGTTCAAAGGGGGGTGGGGGTATGAGGGCAGATCTTGCGGTGGTTGGCGGCTTGCCTACCCTGCTGCGCCTGCTGGAGTGCCAGCATCCTGTGCTGCGCGCAAAAGCTGCAGAGGTGGTGGCTACAGCGGTACAAAACAATCCGCCTGTGCAGCAATGGTTTATGGAAGGAGGGGTATTACCACCTCTCATCGCCCTCCTGCACAACACCGACTCCTTGTGCAGGTATGCGTTCTCCTGGCAAATCATTGCACTCTGCATGAAATTGCTGTAATTTTGCGATGTCATCTTCTCCCCTTGAGTCTTTGTGTGTGTTGTCACACGCCCCGGCGCGCGCGTGGTGTGTGTGTGTGTGTGTGTGTGTGTGTGTGTGTGTGTGTGTGTGTGCGCGTGTGTGTGTGTGTGTGTGTGTGTGAGTGAGTGATATACCTATATGTGGTTTTAATGGATGTGTGTGTGTGTGTGTGTGTGTGTGTGTGTGTGTGTGTGTGTGTGTGTGTGTGCGCGCGGACGCGCATGCACGTGTGTCACAACATCGCCTTTAAATTGTGTCGTGTTTTGTGGACCGTAAATGCATCTTTGCATTGACAATAAGCAGTTATGTACACTCTCTGGTCCCCTTGCGCTGCAGAAAGGAAGGTAGCTTTCCTGCCGACCCCATTCACATAACCACATCATTACGTCCTCTGTTGTATGCCCCAGCAGTTTTGAAGTTCACAATGCTTGGGAGGCCAGATACTTTTTAAATAGAACTTGCCCTGCATAGTGGTGATGGGCAAGGTGATGGAACTTGATGTGCATGGGTAGTTGAGCTTCGCCTTTTGCTTCAATCATTTCATTTTCTGCAAGTTAAAGATATGTGTGCTGCATGAGCATGACCACCCATTCAAACCCCAGCTATTCAACGTAGACCATCAGGCTGTTTGCTGTATGCCACCCGTCCTGAAGGCGCCAACGTGCGAGGCTGGCGTATCAGCAGTCCCGGTTGTCTGCAAGTGTGACATACGCACGCTCAACGGCATTGAACATTGCTGTCATACTCCTTTTTAAGGTTGCTGTCATTCTGGCTTGCGTGGTGCTGTATCTGGCAATGGTATTCACGCGGTCGCTTACATGGATGTGCCGGGGGCCCCAGGACAAAGGCCCTCCTTGCTATGTCTGCAATGGTCCGCCACAATGCGGATGCCCTGGACGCTTTCTTAAGCAAGGGAGGCTTGCAGGAATTGATAGACATCATCAAGGATGATGATCTGCGAAACCAGCGGTTTGTTCTAAATGCACTTTTATCTAGTAATTTGGATACTCCGTACGGATTAAAGTACAGTTTCTAGTACCCTTATTAACTATTAGTACAGTATCCTGTACTAAATGCAGTGTTAGGAAAAAAGTGGTAGTTCTTCATGGTACTCTTGATGTACTATTGTACTCATGTTGTTTTCTTATTTAGTTATCAAGTGCAGCCTTATTACTAGGGAGCCGGGTAGTTTTCTGTCTTTCCTGTGAATCTTTGTGGCACATGCCTTTCATGTCGGACACAGCAGTTTGAGCATTGATTTCTGTGTTTGGGTCATGTTGCTGTTGAGACAGTGTGGCAAGAGCAATGGAACAATGTCTTGTGCTGGCCGATTAAAGCAATGAGGGTCAAACTTATCACTGTGCAAGCCTGTCAAGCAGGGAGTGTTGCAGGGAGGTTGTGTGGGGGTGGGTGCGAGTGTTTGGTTCAGTCCAGAATTTCCAAGTTCTGAGGATACAATTCCGAGTCAGGCACAGCTCCTTCCCAGGTCCACTTCTTCAGTTTGTTCTCCACATCCCTTCATCCTTCTACGGTCCTGCAAGGGTGGACACACGCTGGAGTTGCAGATACTGAGCAGCGCGTAGTTGATTGTGACCCAACGTGTGTGCAGGAAGGCACTGCAACTGCTGGGGTATGTTACGCGAGAGCGCTCAAGTGCAGCTAATGAGGCTGTAAATCGGTACGGTGTACTGCAGTTTATGGGTGCAGGCCTCCTGAGCAAGGACCGCACAGTGCAAGGCGCAGCTCTGGACTTGATGTCAGACCTGGCCCATCACCCCGAGCCTCTCGTCACCATGAAGCAGGTGAATATTCCGCTCTTCTCAACCCATGCAGGCCTTGGTATGTCGGCAAGGTGCCAGGAGGTGTGTAGGTACATCCGCTGATTGCTTTAGGTTAGAAACTCTGCTGATTGACGCAAAGTAAGGCTCTGCAGACGAGGGAGCACAGCTGAAACGAGGGCGCAACGCTTGTCTATGCGGTTGGATGTATCACACATGCGCACGCGTGCGCACGCACGGCACACACACACACACACACACACACACACACACACACACACACACACATGCACACATGCGTGTGCGCACGTCGGCCAGCGCACACACAGGCACCTGCGTTGCCTTGAAGGGGCACGCATTGAAGCCTTCTTAATGAGCTGGTTGCACACGCATTGAAGCCTCCTTATTGAGCTGGTTGCACGGCTATTCAACTGGAAACACAAACTCTTTGGCTGGATTCTGGCCCTCGTCCATTTGACCATTAGAACTTGCTTCCGGTTTGACATCAAGCATAGATGTGAATCCTCATGTTTCACATCTATGTGCACTGCAACCGGACAACGACACCATGTTGGCGTACGTTTGCTTTGAGAACATCAGATCTGGTGGTGCATGTGGTGCTACATCTGTCCAGACGCTGGGGGATGATAAGATGGAACGGCTCCTTCAGGAACTACCAGTGACAAGAGCTCGCTTCAGCTGGACTTGATAGTCTCAGCCTTTGCGGATGTTGCCAGGGCTTTCAACTCATGTAGCCAGGTGGTTTGAAGTGGATCAGTCGTTTGGATTCCCTTAGAGTAAGAGGACCACCGTTGGAATGGTTACCAGCAACAATGTGCACGGTCAGCTCACATGCCTGTGATGGCTTGATTCATGTGGTGAGGCAGCCTCGAGCCTTCTTTGCTCCTGAGCTGCACCTTCTGTTGGTACTCTATGTAGAGATGCCGCAGCGTATTGCTTTCAGGGGTACTTCGCCCATTTCTATTGTCATCCCTTGAGCCCTATTGGCTGGTTCTTGTGATGTCTCCTTCCTTCCAGTGCAACTTCGCCGGCTTTCATAGCCCTCGGCAGTGTCCCCTCTGGCCATGGCGGCTGGTCGTGAAGGTAGGTTTTGCTTTCTCTCTGTCACGCCACCAGGCCAGTCGGACGAAGTGACTCCGCCCGTTTCCTGCCTAACCAAATTGGCCAATTTATTAAAATCTCTCGAAGACTTTGTATGGTTTACTAACAGAGGAATCAGGAAGGAAGGAAGGAATTACATCAACCCAGCCCAAAGGGCTGATGAGATGGAAAACCGAATCAGGGCAGGCCACTAGAGAAACTAGTTGCCTGAATAGCAGCTGGGGTGGTGAAACTGTTAAGGTGTGGGGTATTGCCGACTCAGTGCAATGCCGAGCTGGGGTCTCACGTTTTTGTCCGGTCATCAAGGCTGCTGAGTTCTCTGGGCATGCCGGTCATTTTCACCCTTTGAGTTGCAACATGAAAACGTGTGGAAAGTTAACCCCAATCTTGACCTTTGAGAGATTCGATCGCGGCGTTACATCTGGGCCCGGCTCAAATGCGAAAATGTAGTCCAATGAGCAAATATTCCACCTGTCTTCTCCGACCTTCGGTCGGAACCGCGGTAACGCATGTGTTTTGCGTTATGGTTATCTAGGGTGCATTTCCAACGTCTTACCTGGATTCCATCGCAAAATGGGGGTCTACGTCATATTCGACCGGGGCCTGGCCCCTTGGAAAGGGGGGGCCCCCAGCAACAAGGGTCACACATGCAGGAGTAATTCTCATAGATGATCCAACTCGGCAGGGGCGCCATTACGTATATAGTAACAGTTGCAGCCACCTCACCGGGGTGGTTGGGAATGTTCGGGAGGGGCACGTTCGACACGGTTTTTAAAGGGAAAAGTGAAATATATGAGTCTCAGGCCCGAACAGTCACGTGTCGACATCCAAATGGCTGCAGGTTGGATAGGCTTCACTCTTAATTTTAAATGGCTGCAGGTTGAAAAACTTCGAATTCATATGTAAGAAAAAGAATGAAAAAAGAAGCAATGAAGCTTGCAAAAACCGGGGGGGGGGGGGCAAGAGGGGGGGAACAAGGAGACGTGTAGCAATGAGTGTAGCGAGGGAGAGGGTGGGGGGGGGGGCGGGTAGAGAGAGAGAGAGAGAGAGAGAGAGAGAGAGAGAGAGAGAGAGAGAGAGAGAGAGAGAGAGAGAGAGAGAGAGAGAGAGAGAGAGAGAGGGAGAGAGGGGGGGGTGGAGCGAGCGAGCAAAAGGGAGAGGGGGGGGATAGAGGGAGGGGAGAGAGTGGGAGAGGGGGGGGGGAAGTGGGGAAGGGGGAAAAAGGGGGGGGGGTGGTAGGGAGGGAGTACACTTAGCATGGGGAGGCATTCTCATGGTAGGAAGAGTTTTTTGACCTAAACCCTGTAATGACTTTTTAAGTGCTGGAAATAGTTGGGGCACATATAGTCAGAACCTGGAGGAAAGCTTTAAAATGCAAGCGATAGTTTATGGTAGTGTGACGCGTCTGTGTGGGGCTGTACACATATGGTAAGGTACAGCCTAGGGCGGCATGTGCATGAATGAAGCGTTAAGACATACCCCCAGTAACTATTGAAGGTGCTGGACAAAGTTTGAACAATTATGATAAGAACCTGGATGAAAGCTGTGAAATGCAAGTGTTAGTTTGCGGTAGCGTGACGCGTTTGTGTAGGGCTGCTGATTTACAGGATGGGGAGGCATGCCCATGACAGCAAGAATTTAGACATACCCCCTGTGACTATCCAAAGTGTTGGACAAGGTTTGAACAATTATGATGAGAGCCAGGATGAAAAGGTTTGAAAAACAAGTTTTAGTTTGCGGTAGCGTGACGCGTATTGTGGGGGTAACGTTCGACGCGGTTTTAAAGGGAAAAGTTTTGCAAGTAGTTCTGGGGCTAGATCTGTGTTTCAGAGTTCCAAGTTTTCTGTGACACAAGAGTGAAGCCTATCCTAACCGCCCACCATAAATCTTTACCATTTGCCAGATTTCTGGTGTGCGGTTCGGACGGGCTTCACTATTTTATATAAATCTTTACCATTTGCACGAAGCGATGCTTGTGACACAACAAAGACTAAAAGGACCTACTTTCGCGATTCTCTCCTGTGAGCGCGCGCGCGCGCACGTGTGTGTGTGTGTGTGTGTGTGTGTGTGTGTGTGTGTGTGTGTGTGTGTGTGTGTGTGTGTGTGTGTTGGGGGGGGGGGGGGGGGATTAACCTAGTTGCTGCACCTTGCCCTGCAACCAAGGCACTTAAATTCCCTAATGCAAAGAGCCAGGGCGCTGCACCGTCACATAAGACTTCACTTTTTTGGGATCATCGTCTCATTCTTGTCGAACTTCAACTGCTCTCGCGGTTTGTGCAGCTCCATCTGTGCACGTGGGATGCTGTCATGGATCTTGACGAGATGTTCCCACTGCTGTGATGACGCTGGGTTACCCCTAGAATGCCAGGGGGTCGCATGCGTGCAGTTGCGTGCACGTGTGTGTTTTGTGCGCGCGTGCGTATGTGTTTTGTGCGCGCGTGCGTGTGTGTGTGTGTGTGTGTGTGTGTGTGTGTGTGTGTGCGCGTGTGCGTGTGCGTGTGCGCGCTCTAGCGCATGAGTGTGTAAACACGTGCATACGCAGGCATGGCCACAAGACATACACGTCCTTCGCCTTTTACCCATTTCTGACATTGCCACAGACTTTTTTTCTTGGAAGTACTGGTTGCCACCGGGCTTAAGATGGGATATAAGGACGCGCGCCCCCCCCCCCCCCCCCCCCCCCCCCCCCCCCCCCCACCCGAGAGAGGAGAGGGAGAGGAGGGGGGGGGGGAGGGGGGGGGGGGGGGGGGGGGGGGGGGGGGGGGGCGGTGCATATGTACCCGTGTGTGTTGGTGTGGAAGGGGCCGATGGTTAGTCCCCCATGGCAGGCCCTTGTCAGAGGGTTTGAGGGTGGACTTGACGAGGCATTGCTTAAGCAGAAAGGGGTCGGGTGATCATTTGTTACAGCTATGCAGTACGGAAGAGGAAGGAGGTTGAGGGGAAGGGATGGGGTTTACCAAGTTTGCCGGTACTACGTGTAAAGCAAAAGTCAAATGGGGTTAACTTGTGACTGAAGTTGTCGAGTGTTGTCAAAGTGTGCCTCAACTATTGACAATTTGTGAGCCAGTCCCCTCATTGCATATACAAACGCTCAACAATTGTCTTGCAAAGGATTCTGCCTTCTTCAAAAGCCGCAGTGCTTTCGCTAATTAGGCTGGGTATATTTTTTACGTGTGTGGCCTTCTTAGACTTCGTCTGTTTTGCAGGACACAGAACTTCAAGCCAAATTAACAGAGGCCCAAGCCCGTTTGGAGGCTCTGACAGGAGATGCCGCAGAGGCAGCTGCTGATGAACTTCTTGTGTGCAACCGACTGAAAACCTTGTTTGCTGCGACAGTAGTCCGACCCTTGCCCCAAGATGGTGCATCCGAGCGCACAGCTGGGTCCCCAACACCCCAGAACTTACAACTCTCAATCGTTTGAGTTATGACCAGCTAATCTGGGATGTTTTAAGCTCATGTTCCTGCTGAGGCAGCAGCGACCAGTATGTAGCACCATATTTGAAAGGTGGTGACAGTTAAGAAATGTACGTAAACCAATCAGGT
>KV908355.1:45000-59237 GCA_002005505.1 Botryococcus braunii
TCGGTCACATGGGATACCGAAGGGATGCCCACGGCAGAATCCCCATCACGTGGGCACATCATCACAGTTTCAAATTGTCAACGCGAGCCGGGGGGATAAGAATCTTGCGCAGATCTTGAGTTGGCGTCCATAGGGCGGAAACGGCGAGGCTCGCCTGTTCAATTCTGATCGTGCCGACCTCTGAGAGGCGTGCACAGTAATCCGCTTCAATGGTGCTTCGAACAGGTTATATTTCTATTCCAAACGCTCACCTAGCCCATGCGAGAGGCCAGCCGCAGCAAACCTTTCCGGCCCGAAGCGAAACGGTGAGAAACTGGCTTAGGTGCTTTCCGTGAATACGAAGAGGTTTGGGCAGGCCAGCATCCAGAATATTGTTTATTTTTGTTGAAACATATGGAGTTTGGATTATCAAGTCCGTCGTATCTCCATTGGCGCTAGATGGGAGTAGGTACACGTGTTTTGTTTTCCAACATGTATCTTGAAGTCGAGTGACTTGATTTTCAGTTTAGAACAAGAATTTCTTTCTGTTATTTACAGACATGGTACCTCAATTGATCACTGAGTTTTGTAGTTGCCTCGTCCTGCCTTCGACCTTCGCGTTGCCATTGCTTTGTACTGCGGAAGCCTTTCAATTTACCATTTGGCGTTTGCGGCATGTCACATCCATTGCAATTATAAATCTTAGGATCATTAAATGTAAATGTTGAGCCAATTGGAAGTCAATGGCGTCCGTGTGGAGCCCCGCTTGCTCGGTAACCTGCACACCCAGCGGCAGTGCGATTCCTTTGACAGCGAACGTCAAAGTATTACTTAAATGAGTAGAACATTTAACGGGTGTCATGGTATTTCCGTCTTCTGTGTTTTGAAATCGTGTCATCGAGATGGCATTTTCAGGGGTTCTTGGGGCATAGACAGCAGCAGCGGTTAGTAAGCTCGGATGCATGACGCTTCAAAGTAGAAATTGTGGGTACCAGAAAAAAGGAATAGGCGAAGACCTATGACATAGGGGATTCGTAAATGCTGAATGATATGCGAACTGCGAGGGCGTTTCTCACGAGGTTAGGCTCCCTGCTGCAGGTGGGAACGTACCCAGAGCAAGACCATCTGTTCGAAGATGATGAAAGCCTGAGGCAGAGGGAAGTTGCACAAAGATTGCGGCGTGTATCTGGCTCTGACGGAGCCGCTGCGCAACGGACGATAGCTGTAGTGCAACAATATTCTACGCCCCAACGTGGCGTGGAAGCGCTGGTACGCATCCTGAGTTTACGAGCATTAAAACGTAGTTATATACATCCTGTATGGCTGACGTATTTGTCGTTTCTCCCACCCCGCTTGTGCGCACTTCGACGGTCGCCCTGTGCCGTTTTCAACACGACAGTTTTGTAGGGACTCTATCTTCAAGAACTGACCTGTTTCCTACTGAAATATAAAAAACGTTTTTGACTTCTCTGATCCCCTTAATCTGGTTAAATATCGATATGGATAGCGCTTGGGCGGGGCGACTCGCTGGCGTCGTCAGATGCTGGGCCATGCCGAGCTCAATATAGAACATGTCCAGCATTGAAATACAGGGGATCACAGCAAGTCTTGGCTTATTATCATTTGCGAGATGGCGTTGGGGGAGTTTGCAGGCCATGACCACCCTGAAGGCCCTCAAAAGAAGGTGCATGAGTGACAGAGGGGTGGATCTGGTTGAACTTGATGGAGAGCTGAAGAAGCAGAACTTCACAGTAGAGATCAAGGAGACCAAGCATAATGATGGCACTCGACCGATATCTAAAGGCTGCTTAGAGCAGCTACGCCACACATACATCATGTGCACTGGCTATTGTGGCAAGGTGAATGGACAACCACGCCTGCTTCTTGGCATTATTGCTTCTGTTTGGATGGAATTATTGCTTCTTTTTTGACGGAGTCGAAGTCTTCCTTGGTGTTTGCCATGTTAGCACTATCAAGGAGGTTCACCTTTGATTGTGGGCTTGCTGGGTGTAGTGGGGGCATGTGCAAGTGGAAGGGAGGGTAGGAACCTCACAAGCCGTGTATTGTTCTGTTTGTGTAAAAATCAGATTGGCTGAGAGCATTGGGACCCCGAGCTTGCAACATGTGGCAAAGGACTGGGCATGGCAAACCTCTCATGTGCATTCCGCTGGTTCATGATCGACTCGGTAGCTAATTCTGGGACCATGTCTTGGGGATGGTACAGAATCTTCAGCACGAAGTCATCATAGAGCCGGAGTTCCGTTCCCATTTTTCCATTGGGCAAGAGGAGGAAAACCCTGTGTACAAGACAGTCCTGGATGCGATTCCCGATGAGTTTGTGGGGAGTTACTCCCGCCTTCAAACCGTTGTGGAAGCCATGAGCAACGCGATGACCTATGCCTTTCGCACTCAAGGAATGCCACCGCCCCCTTGGCGGAAGCTCAGGTCGACTATGTCCAAATGTAGGTTTCTACCCTTCGCCCCCCGTCTCGCTCCTCGCCCCTCAGCCGCCATTTTTGCTCACAACGCTCCCTGCGCTCACCCTGAATCTCTACCTCCCAGTGCTGCAATTTTGCTCGCAGCGACTGTTACAGTGTCTCGCATGCCCGTCATCTGTAGCAGGGGCTTGTTTTGGCACCTTGGTTTGCATGGACGGTTGATCATTCTATGCATGTGAGTGCCTGCTGTACTCCAGTTGTGGACGTCTGTCAGTACTGGAACCAACCCCGTTTCTTGCCGATACATACATTGGGGTGATCGGGGCCGGAATGTGCGGCGCCGTGGGTTGGTTGACATGCCTTTCATTGGTGTTTTATGCCATCTGGCGACGTCCTGCGCCTATACAGTCGAGGAGCAGCAAGGTTTTTTATGACCCTGCCCCCCCCCCCCCCCCCAAAAAAAAACAGCCCCAACCAACAAGAAAGAAAAAGAAGAGGAGAAAAAACGTTTAGAGAAGAAAAGAAGGGGGAGCCGTGATCAACAATGACAGGAAGTGTGAGCGGGCGGGTGCAGGGAAAAGCCCGGAGTCGTCCCCAGCCTCCTCCCCTAGAGCAGTGGCCAGCTGCCCTACGCGAAGAAGCACAGGCTTCAGCGTTAGCCCGATCGGTGCCGGAGCACTACATGACGGCCAGCAGGCACTGTGGACGCCGTTTGCGGTGGCGCCCATGGGCGATGCTCCCGAGGCACGCAGCTGCTCCGCTCCCGCTCCCGCAACCCTTGGCGGGGCGCCGGTCATCTCGGCTCTCACCCGTTCAATACGGGAACGCTCCAAAAACCAGTGCGCACAATCTTCCGGATCCCTCAAGCGCGCCCTGTCCCCCGAGCACAGCAGCGCTGTGGCGAGCCGCGTGCCCCGCCTTTCCTGAGAGGCCTGCATGTTGGCAAAACACATCCAGGATGATCCTCCACCCCCAGGGGCCCCCCGCTGCCGGCGCCTTGGCTGCGAAACCGCGTCGCAATTGCTGCTTTTGTCCGATGATCCGCCACGCATGAGGCCGATCACTGTTCGAGGGCGGGGAGATGGTGGGTGGAGTGTCAAGATTTTTTGCGTTGTCCTAAAAGTGTTGGGCTATTGCCTGCGGGCCACTCCCTGGATGTGATGTAACAAAGTAGTCGCGTTGCTGAGTAAGTGTGCAGTGCAAGAAGGGGCCATTTTTACGAGTCTGCATCCCCCAATCGGGCCCAAGAAAGGGATCTTTTGCAACTGGTGATTCATATATGCATGTTCAGACCATTGTCGGGATGTGAAGAGTTGATGAGAGATCTGGCAGAACTGCCAGAGGTGTGATCCCGACGTGCCAGGGTTCAAGCCCTCTCTGATCTGACCACGGTTTTGCCACCACCCATTTTTTTTCCGTTTCTGATTTTATTTTATTTTCCGTCGGTTTCCCGCATTCGTACCGTGACCCACGTCTGCCCAGTTTGATGCAGTGCTGTCTTTGGGTATGCACAGCTCACGAGGTTTCCCAGATTGACGTCAAACATCTTCCAATCTGGGCTTCGTGTGGAGATGATCCAGTGGAGTCTTGGAAAGTCTGTTCTGCTATGTCTGTGCATTCCCAGGTTGGTGCGTATGGGGTCAGGGGCGCTGTTCGGCGCCTTGGATACCGTGCCCACTTGGCCTCCACTGGTTTCTGCCGTGTTATACCTGCTGTAGTGCTTCCCCTGAGTGATGGGGGTTCTTCTCATCCAGCTCAGTCCCTCCTAGGTAGATGCCCCTCTATTGGAAGAAAGGCGGCAGTGTCTGAAAATCCATCCCGGATTTGATTCTTAGGTAGTAGATGGCGCCCCCGGATTGTGTTTCCATGTGAGGAACATGGGTGGGGTGTTCGCGTGTTGCTGCGTGCGTGCATAAGTTCTTGGATCCTCATGAAAGAGGGGGATGGGCGGAACTCCATATTGAATGTGGGCGGGGGGATGTTGCCCCATGCCGCCCGCCACACTTCTCATTGCTCAGGGTGAACGAAAATCCAGCCGTCAATATTTATAATCTGCATGCTCTCGACACAGTTGGCATTGGAGGAGGCTGTGTGAGTCGAAAGCACAAGGGACCACTGAGTGTGTGCATGCGCTGCCGGTGTTATGAAAGCGGTTGAGAAGCCCGGGCCGCAGCTACCTGCGAGGGGATGCAAGCGCTTTGCACACATACTATTTTTGGAGACAAGGCAAGGCAGGGCTTGATAGCTGCCCTGCCTTATGTCGCGCAGTGGTGCGACTGGGATCCCCGCATGCAGTTGGCAGAACTGCCATTGCTGGCTGAGGTCCCCGTCCCCTTGATTTGCAGATAGAGTAGGAAGTCATTTCCATTTCCGAATTTGTGTACCTGCCCGCCGCAAGGTGGGCTTCTGACACTGGCCAGAAGGGTAAGAACCTGATCCGCCAACCAAAGCGACTGGTGTGCGCTGGACGCGCCCGGCTTTTGGTGGTGAGAGAGTCTCAAGAAGAGAGCAGCGCCGCCGGAATGACAACACTCGAGACAAGTCGTCGTCCACTCTTGCCCCAAGGAAATCGGCGGGCTTTTGCCCTGAGGATATTTTATGTTTTGTTTTTCTTGTTTCCCCCCAAGTAGTGGAATAAAGATGTCGGAAGCGATGCGCAGATCCCCCAGGCCCCTGGGACATGGGGGCCGGTGGGGAGCCGTTTTGCGTCAGCGGGGCTGTTTTTGTCGTTTCTGCTGCGGCGGGCATGTTCGGCACAGCCGACCCGTGCGCACTTTTGTGAGCAAGTTTTCAGACCGAGGCATCTGCAGAGAGCTTCTGCGACCTCTGGTGGCCGGCTCAATGCATTTAAGCTCCCCGCACGGCTCAGAGAGCAAAGGCCACAGTGAGAGAAGCAAGAAAGCAGCAGGAGAGGGCAGTTGCCCTCGGCCGAGAAGGTCAGAGCAAGAGAGGCTGTGGTTGAAGGTGTCCCCCACCCTTGGTGGCTCGACAGCAACCACATCCCTGAAACTTGGATTCAGGATGCCTTGAGGAGAGGGTGTCAAGGCCCTGGTAAACGCAAAGGGAGTTTTGAAGATGAGGTGAGCTTGGTGCGGCACTCGATTGTTAAAAAGTACTGTACCTGACGATTCGGCAGCAAGCGGTTTTAAGGCCCCCCAACAGTGTCTTGGGCAGCCAACTCGGAAGATGTGCGGAAGGGGGCAAGGAAAACCTCCCCGGCCCTGCGAAACAGAACCTGAATCGTCTGAACATATGCGGGCCATCAGTCACCACTGACGCGCCAATCGAATTCGAGGTATTTTGGGGCCGGGACAGTTCCTAGATAAATCACTTTTGGGGAGAGAGGGGAAGGGGAGCAACTCCCGCATTCATATCTAATAAGGAGAGCAGTAAGGTATGAGTGCGGTTTGTACAACGTGGTGTACATGAGAGTTTACAATGATGGACAGTGGTGTCGTGATGCTTGTTCACCTGGCGTACTTCGTGGCACAAGCAGCTAAGGAATTGAGGGGTTGGAAGAGAGGAAAGCATGTCCCTGGTGGCCTGATCTTCCTGGGATGCGAAAAGGAGCAAGTTCGAAACCCGTGAGATAGTACTCAGAATACCAGTTGAAAGTGTGTATTGTCTGGAGTGATGATGATATGATTCTTATATAGAGTGTGGGTGCTGAGTCGCACTAATTGCGACATTCCTTTTCCAGGCTCGTGAGAGTGCAAGGAAAGTTAGAAGGGGGTTGTCTAACGTGGAGGACAGTCACAAAAACCATGCGGTACATTGTCTCCAGTAGACGCAAGAAGCCGTTCAGGCCATGGGATTTTACAATTTCTGTGTACTTCGACTAAATCTTTTGGAGAGAGAGGGGCCCCGACGTGTGAAGTGGTCGTCGAGACAAGTCCGAGCTGCAGCTTTATTTCTCACTGTGGATTGGGAGTCGGATTTGGAATCTGTTTTGATCGGGGGTTTGTTTGAAGAGAGAAATCGCGAGACGTGAATCGCCCCAGTGTGATTCGGGGTTTACCCTCCTGCGATGATTTCTTTTGAAGAGAGACGGCCCGTTTTGCCAGTGCTGCCGGTGACTGTTCGCATCCACCTGCACTCTGGAAAAAAGGGAACACCCCGATACCTGCATTTGAGGGGGGAGAATCTAATAGGATGGTTGAAGTCACCAAAAGTTCTTTTCAGCTCGAAGGTTGGTTGCAACACTTCTTCACGTATTATGAGGGCGGGGTTGATTTCAGTATCATATTGTCGAGAGGCTTTTCGAACGTTTTCTCTTTTCTCGAGACTTATTCAAGTCGTAAAAACTGTTTGGCTCTTTTTGGTGCATTTGGACTGTGCGGGCAACCTTTAAAAAACTGCCTCGGCATATCCAACATTTTCAGACCGTTTGAAAGGCATGCTGTCCCAAGTTCCGGTGCGCATGCCAGGTCTTTTCGCTCATCTTTTCTGTTGGTTATGTCATGTTTTCTTCAAGATAAAGAGCATTTTCTGCCTGCCATTGCATGTTGAGACCAATGGGGTTGTCAGAAGGGGCCCGGTCTAGCGTCCAGGCTTGGGCCTCTAGAGCTGTACGAGGGTGGTCACCATCGTTTCGCCCCATTATGTGGTCGTCAGGCAATGGCAGGACCTGAGAGAGACCAAACGTGTTAAAAGAGCGGTTCTAGGAACCCTCGACAATGCCTGCATCCCAAGCTACAGCATGGGCACGAGTGCGGAGGCCCACAGGCCAATACTGTGGACCTAGGCTTTTAAAGACCTCCTGCCTTCCGGCACTTGTGGTATGACTATATTTTGACCTGATTCGTGCAGCGCGTGCATTTTCGAGTGAATGGGGAGAGAACGCCCAGCGAATGTATGTGACTGCATCACTGGATTTGCGTTCAAGAAACTATTCTTACTGGTGTTGCCCAGCATGGGGTTTGATCCTGTGAAGAAAGCAACGTTGTCACCGTTCTTGCACACTCTCCGGACAGCATACCTATCTGTCCTGCACATGCAAACCCCGTGCTTATTGGGGTATATACCATTTATGGCCACTGTCCCACATCTGGTTTGTAATCGTCTATACTTGTGGTTAGGTAGGCTTTTCCGTGAAACTCCTCTGCTACTGCTGGCTTTCAAGCACAGGTAATTAACCGTCAAGCACTAGGTGCTGCTGGTTATGAGGGATGGCAGCGTCATGCCATTTTCTCATCACTACCTGGTAAACATGGGGTTCTTTCCGTGATTCGTTCCCAAGAGCCAGAAAACGCCCAGCCACTGTAGCATGATCACGTGATGGGACATGTCTAGTGCCCGTTCATATGAGTGGATTAGGATTTTAGGTACTCAGGTCCCGTAGCTTAATGTCCAGAAGGCCCGAAAAGTTCTAGGTACAGACTACTGCAATAGATAGTACTGATTTTGTTTGCACAGAGTAAAATGACGGCCAGAAGGTGTCCTACGGAATCCTGACTTTAGGGTAGGCTATCACCGACGAATAAGCTGTGTTATCTGGACGAGGTTGTGTTTTTACCGCGGCAAGAAAAGCGTTGCAGTTCTTTCACAGAACTGTCGGGGCGCTTGGCCATGGTTTGCACAATGACATTTTGATATACACATGCACTGTCGTTCATAGGAGTGTAGGGCTAGTAGCAGGCAATGAAGATCGGAGCTTGCAATGCGGCGTTGCTCATGCACTTCCGTTACCGGGAGGCACGTTTCGGTGGGCATTGTTCGGAAGGGCCGGCGAGATCGCTGCAGTGCTCCCCACCGGGGATGCCCCCACGCCAACATGTAGGTGAGACAGCATAGCCGCTACTGTCAGTCCGTAGGACTCACCATAGGATATAGGACATTCCGTTGGGCATAGGAATCTACCACAGGACAATAGGACATAGTGTTCTGTGAGACTTACCTGTAGGATATTCGGTAGCCTGTAACGTATCGAGTATAAGAAAGCGCATGTAAAAAGTTAATGAACTGCCACTCCAGTCTTTGTGCATCTTGTCATTCGTCTGTTCCTCCGGTTTCCGCATGCCGTACATCCGTGTAGAGCTTCCTCTTGTGCCCATCCTTCATCTGTCGACCTCTTACAAAACCTCGATCAGCATGCACACGCACTGATGTCACGATCCTTGGAATACTTAATGTTGTGCATGCTTGTATTGAAACTGAATGACTGATTTGTATCCCGCTTAATCTTTGATCATCACATCTGAATCAATGATTTGATCTGATCCATGTGCCAAGGGCCTGCATGCTCATTTCATATGCTCCTGAATAGACACCACCAGGACGTAAGTGAACGGGGAATATGACTGTGGTGGACATTATAATTGGAATTTGACTTGAATGGTGATTTGGAAGGAGCTGACTAATACCAATAACTCTGCGTCAAAATCACTAAATCTCTGCCCCAAAATGCAACCACTTTTTCACAGGTAGGATTGGTAAACTCCTCTATGTCATTCCTTCCTTGCCTTGTCATGTTGCTAGTCATGTTTCAACGTCACGCCTGTCAATAGCCCCTGGATTTCGCGTACCCAGCTGTAGCTTACATGGTTTGTGGTCACGATGTGCTTCCTTTTTATTCTCTTACCCTGCCTCCATCATGAGTCTGCATTGTTGTCGTTTCGTATCTTTACGCCCCATGGATTTTGCCAAGTCCACCAAGTTTAAAATGCTCCTCTTAATTCCTGAGACTTTCAGTCATGCCTCTTAGTTCCTGAGACTTTTATCACCACCGCTCCTTGTTACTAGGTGCGATAATTTGGCACTACTCTGGGTGGTACAGTAAGCTCCCACATCCAAAATCAGCCTAAGCCACCGGAAGTCACGTGCCAGGAGCGCTGACTCAGCATGAGGGGGCAGAGGGTACACGGGATGCACAGGTGAGCATAGGCACCGCCTGTGCTCGCACTGCTGCGCCCTGCGGCCCGCACAACTAAAGTGGTATGCGGTTAGAATAGGCTTCACTCTTAATTTTAAAAGGGGTATTTGAGACGAAGAGGCTAGATGTACATTTCCAATACGCATGTTGAATGTTGGGGAGGCATGGGTGCGCACTTGCCATGCGTGCACATGTGCATTCTGCCTGTGACTGCCAGAGTTAGTGACTTGGAAAGCCTTGCACTATGGCCAAAGTTCCGTAGATTTCTGGTGTCCGTTGCTGATCGTTACCGCATGGCTGGGTGCAACAAATGCAGGGCAGTATCTGGTGGAATGATGAGAGGTGTTGTGGGCTAGCGTGAAGCTTCCTTCAACACGCATGCCTTACCTGTGTCGAGGTGTCTTGGAAAGCCTTGCACCACTATCGCCAAAGTTTCGTGGATATCTGGTGTCCGTTGCTGATCATTACCGCATGGTTGGGTGCAACGAAATGCAAGGCAATATCTGGTGGATTGATGAGGGGGATTTGTGGGGCTTGTGGTGCTTCCATCAACACGCATTTAGTACGTACCTGTGTCGAGGCATATTTAAAGGAGAAGCGAAATGTATCAGTCTCAGGCCATATTTGCTAAGGGCAACGCAAGTAGCTACCATGGTGGGAAAACAGGCCCATGGCAAGTGGGTTGTAAATCACAGGTTAACGTTGTGAACCTCTGCTTTCCTCCAAGCCAAGAAAGCGTGAGAATTTATATTCCTTCAAAGTCTTTTGGAGACTTCTTGTTCTTCCGGCATTTCTTGACTTTTCCTGTGTTTAGTCCTGGGTTCATCGGGAGATTCATGTACAGGGCCCTCCACCTACTGCAGGTGGAGGTGAGGTACAGCCCCGTTCTCAGCAACTGCCCTGACTCCATTCTCGAATGCTTATTGGGACACCTGCGCATGCCATGGTCTGTACCACGGGCTCCATGGTGTTATCTGTCACGGTCCTGGTGGCTAGTCAGTGTGCTCTTTTCCTCAGGGGACGCGCTTTTCTCGCCTCCTTGCTGTTTTATAAGCTGCTGCAGGATGTTCCGGGGAGTACCAGGATCACGTAGTTCGAACTCTCGACCATAAGACTGTAACATTAGTTGACGCAGGCTCGTGGCAAAATAAACGTAATCAAGGAGTACTTGTATTTTTTGAACTGAGAAAGGAACGAGATGGCGTCGAAGGAGGCACAGATACCGCAACTATATTAGGCACTGTTAGTTGCTAATGTAAAACTTCCTATTCATTTAGCCCGCGTGAGAATGATCCTTTCAATATTTTTAAAAATTAGTTAATCCGTAACTTTCAGTGGCTCTCCTTTTCAGCCAAAAGGCGAAATCCGTTGTGGGGACTCCGTCAGCAGGATCTGGACTAATTCGAACGCTTCCTACCGGGGCACAGGTACACGATTTCATATAACATCTGTTGGATATGTGTACTCGATAATTGAATAGTTCCACATAAAACAAACTTCATTGTAGTCTATCAAGTATCAGTCGGATACTTCATCCACAGACCCGTCAGTACGTGTTTGATTGAAGTAACCAAGGCGTTTGCTTTTCTTGGGTCTGAGAATCAACAGGATTTCGTCTTTTCATCAGGATTTGCAGCGTTGAATTCGGGTCAAAGCTTCAGTGGTGACCAAATCTAGTCAGCTCTCAGTAGTTACAGCCAACCCTCTTGTCTTTTTTTGAATTTTGGATGTATGGTGCTTACATTTATATTTTGACATGTCGACATTTTGAGGCAGTGTTAGTCTTTGGTTGCCCGCAATGTCCCATGCGCAACTAAGTTATAAAGACAAACTGGGATGCTTAGACGTTGTACATGACATGTCCTGCCAACACTTTTTCTGCCAATTTTTCGCACTGTCCAAGGTGTGACCTGTGTTATGCTCACAAAATATGTGTATCTGTACACACACACTGCAAGCGCTGCATTTGCTTTCTACACCAGCCATGTAGGAAGTTGAAGGACTTTCACCAGTTCGCCAGCTGTATCAATTAAAGCTTACAGCTGTTATTGCTGGTGCAAGCGTGGTCAAGCCATTTGTCAAGTGCTAGTGCTGAATTACATGCAACTGCGGCCAAATCGTTTTCTCTGGTTCCAAGGGGCAGTGGACGAAAATTTTGTCGAGCCACCGTTGTTTGCAGAATTGTACTTACTGAGAGTCTGATTTAATATCTGGGTGTCCCTTGAGGCCTGGATAGGTTGGATGGTGGCGAACCTCCAAGATCAAGCTGCTTCTCTGCGGCCACGGCAGCAGATGAAATTCCGTCTCGAGGGCCTAGCCCCCGACGATGGGTTGCTACTGCGTTTTTCATATGATGAGCCAACTGACGAAAGCATCTATTCTTTCAGTTATCCTGCGACTGAAGGGTCTCAGACGGTGCGAGTTTCAGCATATGCTGCAAGTTTGTGTTCTGCGAAACTGCAGCCAAAGCACCTTGTGGTGAAAGTGAATGCTCCTGATTCACAGAAGACTGAGGGTTCACCAAATGGGGACCATTTTTGCACGATCCAGGTACCTTTCGTTGCCACCTCTCAAACCCTTCCAATAATTATGTTGGTTGAACAGGTTTTTGCTTAACCTTTCCCCTGACAGAGTACAGGATGGCCCTGTTAGAAGTGAACGATTATTATCACAACACAAGAGAGACCTTTCCCACGAGTATATGGTAGAAGTTGGAAGCGAACTTTTATTTGTTTAATATGTGTAAAACACAGATTACACGTGCTTGCTTGTAACATCACAGACGCCCTTGCAGCTGTGGACTCCAGCAATGCAGGACTCGCCAAGATAGCAGGGGCATGGAAGAAAGAGCGGCCTCACAAAGGAAATGTTGAAGCACACATTCCTTTTCAGAGAAATCTGGAAAAGGACCATCTGTGGGGAGATGTGAGGGATAGAGGTGGGAGGGCCCAGCACAACCGTGCAGACACACACATACGCACACCCGCACGCGTGCTCACTCACACACACACACACACACACACACACACACACACACACACACACACACACACACACACACACGCACGCACGCACGCACGCACGCACGCACGCACGCGCGCGCTAGCATGCATGCACACGCACACACACGCATACATATACACACATTTGTACACATATACACACATATGTACACACGCGCACACAAACAGACACATAGCTGCTCGCATGCACGCATGTATATACGAGTGTGTGCAGCCAGGGAAAGAGGAGACAGGAGAGTGGCTTGGGGTGAGGGTGGAAGGATGAAAAATCGTAACAGCCATTGGTAACTGCAACAGGTCCCCGCCGATCCTTCAGCAAAGGAGGCGGTCTCCAAGATTCAGCCTCGGAGTGTATCAGACCGTCAAGCACAAACCTGTTTCTCCGCGAGCACTCAAGACATTGATAGTTCTAACGGGGTTCAGATGGGCAAGGGCGTGCCATCCTCTGTCCCAACAGTTGGAGACCGGCATCCGCCCTGCACTGCGGTCCCAATGTCAGAAGACGCAGTAAGACAGAGCGGGTTGTCATCAGACCTGGGAGCTGCCACTGGCCATGGTAGTGCGTCACGGGGAGCACAGCAGCCTGGTGTGCCAGTCAGCTCCTCAACTGGCATTGGCGAGCAGCTGCCCTCACGCAAAACTGAGATAGGCAGGCTTTGCTTCCACTCCTCTTATGCTTCATTCTCAAGGATTGTAGAGTTGAAATATTTGAGCAGGATTTGCATCCCAGCCTGCTGGATATGATTTGGTGTTTTGTATCGGAAAAGCAGTTCAAGTGACAGAGATGGAGAGAAACATAGATAGGCTCCCGTGGACGCAGCGGAGCCTGTAAGGATTGTGGAGAAGGCTACCCACTTTGATTGCAGGAAACCTTTATGTGGGTCCAGTCGGGGTAAGGACGACAACATTTGTAGACGGGATATTTTTACCACCCGAGTATTCAACAAGGTTTGTGCTGGGAAGGGGAAGACTTCTTGTTGTTGTCGGAGAATTAGAGGAGAAGATGGGAGATCTTGTGAGGATCATGGAGGTTGTTTTGGGGCCTGTGATGTGAAGTGGCAAGAGTGGATGAGTTTTAATCTTAATCTGTTCACCTACTGCTTACCCACAAGAATCAATCACGCGAAGGACGCTGTGTTGATGATTGCAGTGCTGGCTACGGTTGCTATGGTGTCATCGCTACTTAATTGATGGTAGTGGGAGTAGGTGGGAGTATGTGCAATGATGGGTGAGGGGCCGGTGATGTTGGGGTTCTGCCACTTACCACATGCGTGAAAGGGCAGAGGGACACCGGGCAGGAGTGTCTGAAGGGGGCGAACTTTGCATCAGGGTGTCAAAGTTGTAGTGTTATCGGATGCAGTTTCATTAAGCTTCCCCCTCTTCCTTCACTCTCCTCCATCTTCCTGTACCCGAACCCCACTCCCCGAAATCTATCTCACAGTCCCCTCCCCCCCCCACTCCTCTTCCTCCCTCCCTCCCCCTCTCGCTCTCTCTCTCTCTCTCTCTCTCTCTCCTCTCTCTCTCTCTCTCTCTCTCTCTCTCTCTCTCTCTCCTCTCTCTCTCTCTCTCTCTCTCTCTCTCTCTTTCTCTCTAGTATATGTCCTTCAGGTGTACTTTCTTGTCAAACGGTGCCTCGTGTCTCTGGCAGGATGTCTCCTAATGTCGTCTGCAAGCCCTGGGTAAACTCGGTGTGGTGGCATATATCCCCTCCCCTTCCCCACTGTATTCTCACTGTGCTTGTGGTTTCGACGGGTGTGCGTGATATGGGGTACTTTCACCTCTTCTTTTTTCTCTTTTTTTTTTTTTTTTTTTTTTTTTTTTTTTTTTTTTTTTTTTTTTTTTTTTTTTTTTTTTTTTTTTTTTTTTCTCTCTCTCTTCTCTCTTTCTCTCTCTCTCTCTCTCTCTTTTTTTCTCTCTCTCTCTCTC
>KV908355.1:63894-83894 GCA_002005505.1 Botryococcus braunii
CCTGTTTCTATGAATGTGAAGAGAGGAAGCTTTGGAGGGAAATCTCCTACCTTCTTGTTATTTGCTTTCATATTTTTTCTTACGTCGTTACGTTTTCCTCGTTCTTTCCTAGTAGATTAGTGTTCTCGTTACTACCACATGTACGTATGTGTCATGACTGGTTAGTCCCATGCCCTATATACAGGGTCCGCAACAAAAGCAAGCTTGTGAAGACTGCATGTAACTGACACAGACATCCGCATCCATGTCATTGTATTTATATCGAGCTTATAAACACCTTATTGGAAGTTTCAGTCCTCAAAACTGACCAGTAGTAGTCTTCAAAAGTTCGATCTCCATCTTCCTCTTTTAACACATGCCTTATACCTGCGTTTAGTGACAAAGATCACACTTACTTAAGACACTTAAAACATGTAAAAAAGATGCAATTGGAATAATGTATGGACCAAATCAGAAAGCGTTACATCCCAACGGTTGAATGCACGTCAAGGTTCCCTTCAGCTACATTTGGAGCGAAGCGCTGGTGCCCAAGCCAGATGATTGGGGCACGGAGCTGGATGTGGTTGGGTACATCCACCTTCATGAAGGCAGACGCAGCCGATTCCAGCCCCCAGCAAGGCTCTCAGCCTTCCTTGCTGATGGTCCTCCGCCGATTTATATTGGTGAGGCCCGGGTTAACCCCAGCACAGAGAGCACACATGAAAGTACCATAGTAGACCTCTGCCACGTTGTGTGCAACGTCACTTACAAGCTAAAATGGGTTAATTGTGCTGTCTGTGCTGTGCTGCATGACAGTTACTGCTTCCAAATCACCCAAAAGAACCAGTAAAATATCAAAATACAATATTGAAGTGCAACTAGGTCAGGTACAAGTACTCCGACGCTTCCCTGCATGATGGATTTATGGTATGCGGTTAGAATAGCCTTCACTCTTAATTTTAAGTATTCCGACGCTTGCGTGGATTTATTTCAACCACAATGCCCGCGTGTGTTTTGATGTATGCAGTCGTGGTTGAACTAAATCCATGCAAACGAGTACTAGTTCAACCACGATGCCCGCGCGTGTTTTGATGTATGCAGTTGTGGTCGAACTAAATCCATGCTACGAGTACTCGTAGATCTAGCACTGTAGCTAGCAGTAGTTGTGGGACGACCTAGGCGCTACCACTGCTCAGCACGTTGTCAAGGAGCTTGAACGGGTATTTTGTTTCGAAAAGAATCTCAGTTGTATTTGAGCACCTTCGACCATGTTGACGTGGTGGTAAGGTACCAGCACACTTATCAGGCATGTCTGTCTAGGAAGTGTGCGATACGACCTCCGACTTTACATGAACGTTCTGCAGTTAACTGCATCAAGCTTTAAATGCTATCAGAACCAGATTTGAATGATAAGCATTGTTGAACACCCGTTTCCCGTCTGAGACCGTCCTGAATTCAAGAAGTAACCGTGGTGTGCTGTGAAGGGTTTGGTAGTATGAAAATGAAGAACCCAGAGGATCTGACAAAAATCATATTGGAAGCCGCTCTAGTGAGCAAACAACGGATCCTGCTGTTGAAGTAAGCACCCAACTGTAGCAAAGTCCCGTGGTTACAATTACCCCGTTCATGTGGAGCTTCTTGGAGTTGGTGGGCTCATATTTCCAATTGAGCTGATGTGGCAGACTCGTTCCAAGTGTTTCCCATGTCTACATGTAGCGTGCACGTGCTCACCCATCACGCCACTGATATCGATGTTTCCAGGTTGTCATGTGAGGTTATACTTTCATGTTAGCCTCAAAGTTTTGAACAGCCGTTCCTGCTCTTCTGATCCACTTGCAGTACTCACTGCCCCAAGGTTGTTTCGGCGTCTCTTGCAAGAGACAATCACTACCCGGGTGAGTCTGATAGTATCCTACGTACGTACGTATGTATATACGTATGTACGAGTCTGTCCATCGTAGAGGTAAAATCTGACCATTTGCCTCGAACAACTTTTCCAATGTCAACACCACCACGCAGCTGGCACATTTGGCACGTGCCACATGGTGAAAACTATTAGAGACAATGGCACGTGCCACATGCATGAGCAGGTACACACCTGGCACATTTGGCACGTGCCATATGCTGAGGACTAGCTAGCGCCCACGTGCTTTAAATGATTTTCATGTGAACCAACGTGAAGACAGGGCTGGGCCGCTTCCCAAGCTGTCAGGCACACGATATCATAGGCTATTACTCTGCAAGATGTGGCGAGTCACACATCTGGCACTGAGAACCGTGTTTCAAACATTTACTCGGGGATGAGTGAGGTAGTAAACTAGGGCAGAAGGTGCGTTCATCGCATAACTGCATCTCTGAAATTAGTAATGGAGGTTGGGTCTCTTCTCCAGGGGTTGGGGGAAACTCGGGGAGGGCTGCGACCTACCTGAAACCGTCCACCTCCTGGACGCCATACCCCACGACTGGCTCTTTCCTCGGTGTTCTGCTGTTGTCCATCATGGCGGTGCAGGTACCGTTGCGGCAGGCGAGCCCCATTTCTCCATTTCACATATCTTTGCTACCACCCGCCGATCATGGCATGAATACCTCCCCCCCCCCCCTCCCCCAAAAGGGAAAGCATATTTGCCTGCGCTATTAACACTGTGCGGGAGTATGAGCATGTGTTTGCAAATTGTCGGGGGATTCGATTAGCTTTGACCACATGGACATGCTTCTAGTGTTGGCCTTCTTGGATTTGCCTGCACCTCGAGGTTGCGCTCATGGCGCGAACAGGACCCAGTGTGTATCGCGTACTTATGCATGCATTTGTGCCATGGGGCTCGAATATGTAGCCGTGGGTGGCTTCCTCCATCACGTTGGTTCGTTTTGGAATGATCATTCAGTTTTGGGATAACTGAAGGCTTTACCTGCAGAACATTTGAGTTTTCAGGCCGTTTAAAAGATGCACATATTGCAACCACGTGCACGCCTTTGTGGTACATTATCACTGATTTTGCCATGAATCTGTTCCTTGTGCTTTGGTGCCGTTCTCCTTCTTCCCTCACTTCACGGCATGTTCGTCCGTTAGCAACCTGCTGGGTTCAGGATTACCTCTATTGACAGGCATTGTGACCGTGTTAAATTTCCTGCGGAGGGTGGACACTGAAGCGTTATAGTAGCATGTGCAATTGTGTAATTGAGCCATGCAAGCACGCATCAGGGGTCAGGATGTCAGTAATGATTTGCGTTTTATAGTTTGATTAATGATCCGTTCTCCTTCGCATCTTAGGCATGTCACAACGGGCTTGGGCATGCTATGATTACATGAGGCCTTGTAAAATATGGGCTCCTTTGTATGTGTGAGAATTCTTCGAAAGGGGGGTGATGAGGAGATGGGGCAGGGAGGAGGAACAGGAGGGAGGGAAGGGGGAGGGGGGGGGCGTGTACCAGATCCTCAAGTTGGGCTGAGAAAGAGAGAGGGTCTGGATGTGCTACAGGGCTACTGGCAGGATGTCCGACGACGGTGGTGTACTTTTTTGGAGACCAGCCCTTTTGGGGTGGAGCATGTGCCCGTGCAGGGGTTGGTCCGCAACCTATCCCGATCTCTTCCCTTTCCGTGGACAATCTGGTAGATGCCTTTAAGGCCATGCAAGAATCGTCCGTAAGGCAGACAGCTAAGGCAATTTCTGAACAACTGCTCAAGGTAAGTGTGACTGTTGGCAGTATACTGTTCTGCCAGTAGTAAAGTGGCAGATCAATGACCGGGCTATCGAACTCCTAGTAGAGGAATAAGGCTATCAAGACTACTCGTAGAGTACTCTCGGACAGAGATGTCCAGTATACTGGCTATCTCTACATAGTGCCTTGGCGAACAATGTGTGTGTGTGTGTGTGGGGGGGGGGGGGGGGGGAGGCGGGGGGCGGGGGTGGTGAATGTCTGTGGGAACGGTATGGAATGATAATACGTTTCCGCCGTGAGGCGTTAATAAGATAGTTGGGAGGCCATGAAGGAGGACGGTCTGGCGGCTGCCGTGGCCTCCTTCCATCGGCACCTCCCGCTGGAGAAGTTGAGCTGCAGCCAGAATCTTCCCGTGGAGTGGAATCTGGCAAAGCCCAGCATTGGAGCGGCTGTGTCTGAAGCGTTTGGGGGCATGGTGGGGGTTTTCAAAGCGCCCATTGCTGGTGCCCATGAGTCTGGTGCGCTTCGGCTCTGCCAGACCGGAATTCAGGCCTGTAGCTTCCGCTTATATTTGCGGAGCACTGCTACTGCTACTAGCAGTGCTGCTCTAATCTTTGTCCTGGCCTCACCAGCTTGCGCCGTGTTCTGTAAGAATACATGGGAGCTGACTAGGGATAACTGCAAGAGATGGCTTGACGGAACCTGATCAGTGCCTGCACCTCTGAGTGTCTGTGTGTGCGGTGGGGGAGCATGCGCATGAGCGTGTTGTGTGTGTGTGTGTGTGTGTGTGTCTGTGCGCGCGCGCGTGTATGTGTGTGTGTGTGTGTGTGTGTGTGTGTGTGTGTGCGTGTGTGTGCGCATGTGGGGGTGTGTGCGCATGTGGGGTTGTGTGTGTGCGTGTGGGCGTGCGCGTGCGCGCGAGCGAGTGCGTGTGTATATGTCTGTATATGTGTGAGTGTGTGTGCGTGTGCGTGTGTGTGTCTGTGTGTGTGTGTGTGTGTGTGTGTGTGTGTGTGTGTGTGTCCGCGTGCACGCACATGCGCACTTGTGTGGTCGCAACTGCATCCATACCTGCGCTTCAGAGTGTGATAAATGCACACACATAGGCCGAGACCCTTAAAAGGTGGGAGAAGAGCTTCACCGGGCTACAGGCACCGACATTGGTGTGGGGAGGATTGTTTTAGAATTTAGTTTTCTCGTACACATATGTAACCCTGTTCATACGTATGTAACCCTGTTTAAGGTCGTTCTACATCGTAGTTATTCAATAAACACATGCGCGGCGGTGGCAGGTGTAAAGGGGGCCTTCAAGGGCGTTGCGAAAGGATTCTGGGGATTGGGAGCCCGGCCACTTCGAGGGTTATTCCTCGCTGGCAAAGC
Organism: Botryococcus braunii; assembly: GCA_002005505.1. Taxonomy (NCBI): domain Eukaryota; kingdom Viridiplantae; phylum Chlorophyta; class Trebouxiophyceae; genus Botryococcus; species Botryococcus braunii. The sequence goes on from KV908355.1 coordinate 68,911, forward strand.
CAGCAGGGAGGCGAGCACCCGGCAGAAGTCTGACAAGTCTTGCAGGGGTGATTCCGACTACATCATTATCAGGTTTGCCGGTTGCTCTTCATAATAACCGCTGAGAGGGTGGCATTCATAGCAAATGCTGCATTATCAAGTCATAGGTTACTACCGATGTCCTACAAGGTTCAATGGATCCATCTCCGGAGATATGCAGTACAGGTTGTGGCGTTTGATTTAATTAATAATACAGCAATTCTGTACTGCAGCTGCGTGTATGCGTTATGACATGTTCCAGTGTTGTGCTGTCTGTTATTGTGCACTAGCATTGAATCTGATTGTGCAAAGCAATCTTACGATTGTCTCTGCTATGCTGCAGAGATTGTTTTTTTTTTCACACTGAGTTTGTATCAGAATCAACCTGCTGTACATGCTAACTCGTACTGAAGTACGATAGTTTAGTACGCGCTGTTGATTACCCATGATATATCATATAGACTATATAGACTATATAGACAATTTAGTGCGCCCTCCGTTTTTTTCCGCAAGAGCACTTTCCACCCTTCCGCGTGTCACTTAATTGCTGATTTACAGTGAAGATGCAAGGTCTCTACAATGTGATCTTAATCATGCTATCATTGACCATCGTCCTGCACTACAACATATCGAAATGGCCAATTCGGTATATCCTGCACGACACGATTAGTTTTACAAAATTAGAGCAAGTTGACAGGGTCATCCAGAGTACACGTCCACAAAGCCGAAGCAGAAGAGCATGATGAGGACATGATTTTATGACAAGGAGATGACCATGATCCCTCTGCCATGATCCTTCTTGACCCGATTCATGTAACACAAATGTCCATGCAGTAAATTGATGTGTGTCTGCGTCATTACATGTATTTTGCATTCACGATCATACCTTGAAGATGCCAGGCCATGTCAAATTCATTGCATTTTTGTCAACATGAGCTAAAAAGTACAGATATGTACATCGTTGAATTACTATACTGGTGTTTTTCACCAATAATTGTTCCCAGTACGCTCTTGGTACCACAGGTGTAGTAGCAGCACCAGTGGGAACCCACGATATGGATGGGTTTTTGGAGTCGACTTCACCTGTTACATACAGACATGTATGTGGATGTACTACAAGTAATCTATCAAGGGTAACTAGGAGTAAATGGATAGTAACACCGGCATTAATTAAATTTTCGTACCAATCACGCTTGGTTTTCCAAAATGCATTAGAAATGGTCACATTCATACTTGCCGGTGATGTAGAAATTGGTCAAGCCCAATATAATAGGGCACAAAGTTTGATATGGGCTGCAATCGATTTTGCACGTGCAAGTGTGTGCATGTGTTGCCATTTTAAAATGAGCAGTTCAATGTATAGAATTTGAAATGCTCGTACACGACAATTTGTTGTCAGTTTACAAGGTAAGGATTTGTTCTGGGACTACGCTCAAGTTAATGGTGCTGGCCAGTCCATGGTAATGGGAATTCCGTACGTGACAACAAGGGGCCGTGAGAGGCTGCAAACCCTTTGCTTAGTCAGACTGCCTGTAAGCAGGGCCCTCCTGGGAGGATCAACGTCGAGAGTGAACGATTTTATTGTGTTTGATTGCCGTCGTTCATTGTCATACGTGTAGACTTCATGAGCGAGAGTATGTGTTGTAATGTAGGACCGTCAGCATCTAGCAGTGAAGACTGTTGTGCGGGGAAGGGTAGGGAGCAATCGGCATCAGAACAATCACCATCAAGATCGTGTGGGCACGCTGGCTCAGCATCTGCTGCAAACACGGGTGGTGGCGGCAATTCTATTGGAGACCAGAAGTCTGCTTTGTCTGCTCAAGAAGGTTTTGATGAAGCTATCCATCCTAATTGGGACAAGGAGATTGTGTTTCATCTCGCCCCAATTCCGCCATCCGACGAGTATGTGGGCCATGCCAGTGACGAGTAAGGGGCCTGGTCTGGGCTGGCGGTCTTGAATGAAACGATAGAAGGGACATGCTTGCATTTGTGTGCATGTACACAGGATTGATGGAGTGGGACAGCACTTGAGACAGACGCGGTGCATAACTGCGGCAACTAAAAAGGAAGGGCGCCTACACTTCTTAAGGCGTCCTGCCTTTCGCACTCGCAAGCTTTTTATACCGCATATATTACCAAAACAGGCTGCCCTCATACAGGGAAAGAGGCCCTGTGTGCGACAACTTTGGCACGAGACAAAGCCTCCTGAGGTGGCATTTTGCAAAATCCTTTGCCATCTGCGTTCTAGTGTTTAGTACAAGGCAATAGGCACTTTCTTCTTCTTAATTTCAAAGTAGAGGACGCTAACGCACTTTCCATCTCGGCCTCCAAGCCAAAGGTGCGGGATGGTGTCTTCCCTATCTTCACAGCTGTCTTCATTATCCTCTTTGCTATCTCCATTACCTTCAGTTTATCTAACAGTGGGGCGGCGATGACCAAACGGTAGCACATACTTTCAACGGGTCAACCTTCAGTACTTGTCGCCGCACTCTATGCATAACCATCTAACAGTGCCTTGATCAAGGAAGTTTATGATTTCTCAGGGTAATACCCAGCGACCTTCACCAACGCGGGGACTGGTTAGGGCTGTGTGCCCGAATAACAATTGCCATACAGAGACAACTCTCGATACATGTATCGCGGAGAGCATCCGCGAAAACAGATGGGTTGCGCAGAACCTACCCAAAGTCAGCACATGTTACGAACTAAGTCGATGCCAGCAATATTCTGTACTGGCCAAACCCGCACCACCCTCCCCTTGGCGGAGACCTCGGGTCCAGAAATAGTACAAAAACCACCGGTTAACATCTACGTGTATACAGGTTTGTTGGGTCATCTACCAGCTGGACACCCAGCTTTTTCACCGATGGATGGTCTTCAATGAGGACGCCTATGCTCATTATACTAACCTTACAAATACAAAATGGAGCCCCAGGGCTACAGCCTTGATCACGACAGTATGGCGCGACCATTGAACTGTCCACAGTTGGAACCAATACTAAGATTGGGTCACAGCAAACAACCATTAATGTATTCTGCAATATGCCAAACACGGCCTGGAGCCAGCCGGCATGCCATATTTTAGCTCATCTGTCTATTGTAAACATACGTACAAACTCCCAAGGGACTGCCACGTCCCAAGGGAGCAAGACCGAACATGTGTGCTCGAGCCTGTCTTCCGAAACGAACGCATTGCAACCAAGCAACATGTGCACTACGCTCCACCTCTGAGTTAATCCATTACGAAAGATATCTGGACAGATGTAATTTTCTTCTTTACAAGAGTGGGGATAAAAAAGACCCACCCAACCTTTTCACAGCCAAATGTCATCTTCTTCCTTTCTGTTTAACCATCGCGTTTGCTACTGCGCGTACACCCCTGGATTGCACTCATCTTCGTCATCGAAGGTTACCACGCGGCGAAGCACTTCACTCCGAATGATGGCTGTCAACAACAGCAACGCTGCCTGCGCCCAGTCCAATAAATGTGTCATTCCTCAACACTGTTGCTCTGATGTCTGCTCGTAGGTAATTGTACAGTCTTTGCATCTTCCCCCCACCTTCCCCCACACACCCCCTCCCTCCCACTAACCCCCCTCCCTCCAACACTTAGCACATGCCCATATAGACACACTGTCTCCCTCCCCAAATCACACAAAGGCACGCCCAAGCCCCCCATACACCCCCCATCACAATATGTTCAAGGGACGCCGTGGCGATGCACGTGCAAACAGAGGTATGCACCCAGGTCTGTGTTGGAGCACAGGCGCGCGCGTGCGTGTTTGCCCGCGCGTGTGTGTGTGTGTGTGTGTGTGTGTGTGTGTGTGTGCGTGCGTGCGTGCGTGCGTGCGTGTGTGTGTGTGTGTGTGTGTGTGTGTGTGTGCGTGCGTGCGTGTGTGCGTGTGTGTGTGCGTGCGTGCGTGTTTGCCCCGGGAGGGGGGGGGGAAGGGAGGGGTGGGGCCTCGCGCATGCTGGTGTGACATTAATGATCACTGCAATATTGTTTGTCATGACAAACAGTACTACAGTATAAACTTTGAGACCTACTCTGGTTCCCTGCAATATGTGTCCTGATTAGGCTCCACCATGTCCTTGCACATTTTATCATGCCCTATGAGCTGGACAAATGCATCTTCTTGTTCTTCTTCCATTCGCGACTTGCCAAAGAATGAAAGGAATGCAACAGACGATTAACACAATCGAGAATGTTCTAATCCGATCGTGTTAGCCCAGCAATCTAGCTTGCATGACAAAGCTGGCCCTCTCTGGGAAGGCTTGGCTGAGAGTGAGAATGACAGTCAGGGACAGTGGGTGGTGTACAAATCAGGGGAGAGGGGACATGCCTCGGGAGCCTCAAGGGCCATGCCGTTGAAACTATTGCGATCCAGAACAAACACGCGGGCAGGCCGGCCACAATAAGCCACGTAGCGACGAGGGGATTGCAGAAAGAAGTCTGATGTCCCGATGATGGCGCCTGGCCCATACTCGAACCGCCTACCAGTCCCAAAGCCCCCTTGAAAACAGCCGTGCCCTAACCTTATCGATTCACCGCTCATGAGGGGTAATTTTGTATCCCCCTCACACACTTGCCCATATATACTCAAACTATTCAGATCTCATCCAGAGCCCACATTAGAAGTATCAGACTGGCAGGCGCTGAAATCACATCATTGCCGCCCCTCTGTCCACGACAGGCCCGCAAGCCTTGCCAATACGGACATTTACCCTGTCATGGTCTAAATCCACGTGGCAAAGGGCCTCCCCAAGCACCCCCAGAGGGCACCTCTACAGAATCAGGGCGAGTGTGTTTGAAATCAACCCTCCTCCACCCCATGCAATCCACTCCTTCAGCAGCCACACGTGGTTAGCCATATGTAAAGGCATCCTAGGGTTGAGTGGTTCAAAAGACCAGACTTCACGCTTGACTTTGGGAAGAGGTCGGTAACCCCGGCTAAGGTAGGCCGCCAGCTATGCGACCCACTAACTGGACCCCACCCATCCCTTCAGAGATGACCGAATAGGAAACTTGTTGGCGGCAGAGGAACTGAACTGGTCAATAACGGTACATTTCTTGATACCCATAACTGTAGTTTTCATGAACTGGACAACAAGTGTATATTCCTCGATATCAATAACTGTACATTCCCAGACATCGAAAAATGTACATTTCTTGAGCCCAGCATTAAGTGTACATTCCTTGATACCACCAACTGTACATTCTTGATATCAGTAACATTACATTTCATGATAGCAATAACTGTGTCCTCCTTGATATCTGCCCATTTGCAATTGCAAGTTTTGTGGCGGCCCCAAAGTTGTCTTATCAAAGTCATGCCCCCTCCGAGATTCTGTAGATGCTGGGGTGTCTCTGAAGGTGTGTGCGCATGGGGGTGTGTGTGTGTGTGTGTGTGTGTGTGTGTGTGTGTGTAAAAGTGTGTGTGTGTGTGTGTGCGTGCACGCCTGCGCGCGTGCACGCTGCCCTGTGCAGACATCCCGGTGAAGGTTTGGAGGGAGACAGAGAAGTGGCAAGTGGGAGGAAGGCCACCCGGACCAGAATCAGATTAGGATGGAACAACAGTGCATGCACCCTTCCGAGAGGAGAACGCGTGCGGGGCGGGGGGGGGGAGAGCGAGAGTGAGAGAGGGAGAGAGCGAGGGGGAGAGAGAGAGAGCGAGAGAGGGGCGGGGGGGGGGAGAGAGAGAGATGGATGGACGGGATGAATATGTAATATATGGGCTATATGGGCGGGGCAGTGCACCGGTCAAGCGGCTCCACGGACTGGACCTCTTCTTTGACCCCTATTGCAACTTCCCCTTGAGGCCTGTAGATGTTGCTCTCCACAAGTATGCTACCCTCCTGGATAATGTATATGGCGCGCGGCCTGTCTCCGAACTGCAGCCCAGCCCATGAAACTCTCAGCAGGCCCGTCTTTGAGAGCTTCCCTCGGTCCCCACGTAGGGACCAACCTCGGAAGGCGTCAGCGGCAGCACCACAGGAGGAACCCCATAGGCCCCCAGAGCAAACGAAACGCGGGAACCGAACGGTTTACAAGCATCCCTTGCATCTCCCACTACCTAATGTGACAGATTTGGGTTATGTAGCCCCTTGCAAGCAGGCCAGCCACCCCTCCTTTGGAGTCAATTATTTCAACATCTTGCGCTGGAACATGGGATAAGTAGTATCAACGTATCATCAAAGAGGCTCTGCCGCCAGTTCGATTCCAGGTGGTCCTGAGCCAACGCTGGCAAACTCACTTCCCCCCCCCCCCTTCTTTTTCTCCCTTTTCTTTCGGTGGCATTTGAAGAAATAGCGACCCGTTACCTGCTGATGTACAAAGTTGGTATAGCTTCAATATCCACAGACACCTGCTCGGCTGAGTTCAAGTGCGGCCAATAGTCCTTGTATCGAATGTTTTTGTATCTCAAGAGAATAAGCATACCCCTGTGTGGGGGCCCACCGACCTGGTCTCAGAGGAGGAGGCTTTGGCGCAAGAAAAAGGATGAATGAGTTTTTCGGAAGACTGTTCGAATTGATGTCAACATCACCATGGGAAAAAAAATGGGAACGGAGCGGTGTACAGTACGCACCTTGTACAGCTCCTCCCCGGCCCGGAAGTGGACTTCCGTGAGGTAATGGGAGAGGTTGTGAGACAGAGCCTCCACATCCAGCGGCCGGCCCAGTATTGTCTGCCTGCCCTGCTCCCACCCCCAGACGACTCAGCAATGTTACCACAACTATTATCTGCCTGCCCTGCTCCCACCCCCAGACGACTCAGCAATGTTACCACAACTATTGTCTGCCTGCCCTGCTCCCACCCCCAGACGACTCAGCAATGTTACCACAACTATTATCTGCCTGCCCTGCTCCCACCCCCAGACGACTCAGCAATGTTACCACAACTTTTATCTGCCTGCCCTGCTCCCACCCCCAGACGACTCAGCAATGTTACCACAACTTTTATCTGCCTGCCCTGCTCCCACCCCAGACGACTCAGCAATGTTACCACAACTATTATCTGCCTGCCCTGCTCCCACCCCCAGACGACTCAGCAATGTTACCACAACTATTATCTGCCTGCCCTGCTCCCACCCCCAGACGACTCAGCAATGTTACCACAACTATTATCTGCCTGCCCTGCTCCCACCCCCAGACGACTCAGCAATGTTACCACAACTATTATCTGCCTGCCCTGCTCCCACCCTCAGACGACTCAGCAATGTTACCACAACTATTATCTGCCTGCCCTGCTCCCACCCCCAGACGACTCGGCAATGTTACCACAACTATTATCTGCCTGCCCTGCTCCCACCCCCAGACGACTCAGCAATGTTACCACAACTATTGTCTGCCTGCCCTGCTCCCACCCCCAGGGAACTTTGCGAACTTACCACAACTATTGTCTGCCTGCCCTGCTCCCACCCCCAGAGGACTTTCAATGTCCCACCTGATGATTATCTGCCTGCCCTGCACACAACTCCATAGGCCTCGGCAATGTTACCACAGCTATTGTCCGCCTGCCCTGCTCCCACCCCCAGAGGACTCGGCAATGTTACCGCAACAATTATCTGCCTGCCCTGCTCCCACCCCCAGAGGACTTGCGACGTTGGAACGCACTATCATCTCCCTGCGCTGCTCACACACAACCACCAAATGGTCCAGCCAGGCCCTCCCCGCCTCCCTGCCCCGACCCCGCCACCACTCCAGCTCCACTCTCTGAACCCAATACTATCACACTCAAAAGCCCCAGATCAGGAAACCTCTGCCCCGTCTGAACAAACCAATGGAGCGGGGGTTTTGCTGCTTTGAAGTGGCACTTGAAATTCACCCCCAACCGACCGGACTCTTTGTCAACGCTGTGAGGAGGGCAAGCAGGACGCCAGAATCTAGACTAGGGTCCCCATACAAGTCTTCATCCCCCTTCCCTGTCAGCACAGTTTGTCAACACTGTGAGGAGGGCAAGCAGTTTGTCAATGCTGTGGGGACGGCAAGCAGGACGTCAGAGTCTTGACAGGGTCCCCCCAGAACTGTGCGCCCCCTGTCAACACACTTTGTTAACATTGTGGGGAGGGGCGAGCAGGACGCCTGAGTGTTGACTGGTCCCCGTAGGACTGTGAATCCCCGTTTTCCCGTCAACATACTTTGTCAACAGTGTGGGGAGGGCAAGCAGGACGCCCCAGTATCAACAGGGTCCCCTTTCCCTGTCAACAGTGTGGGGAGGGGGGGGGGAGGAGGGGCAGGGAAGGGGGGCGCACAGAAGCGTCTGTGGAATCGCAGTGAGCACGGATGGTGTCCGAGAGCGTCATGACCAGCGGGCGCGGGTGCGCAAGCCCAAAGCGGTACGCCACTTCCAGAAACTGGCTCTCACAGTACTGCATCCCTTGCTCCATTGTTGCAAAGGCCCTGCTCCCCCCCCTCCCTCTCACCACTGCCACATCCTTCATCTGTTCGGTTCATTTCGGTGTAAGGGCATCCCACCCCTTCCCCCCGAATGTTGGGTCTGTTCCTTACATGTTTCATTGTAAGGGTCCCCCCCCCCCCCAAAAAAAAGTTAATGAATGTGTTCTTTACATCTTAAAAGTGACGAGGATATAAGAGGATGAGAGGAGGATGGAAGTGGATTGAAGGAGAATGGAAGACGATGAGGAAGATGCAAGAGGAAAGGAGGGGGATAAAAGTGGATGGGAGGAGGATGGAAGACAACATGAGGAGGGTGGAAGAGAAAAGAATGAAGATAAAAGTGGATGGGAGGAGGATGGAAGACGACGTGAGGAGGATCGAAGGATGGAAGGATAGAAGGAGGAGGATGTGGGCGCGCACTGGCAAGCATATGGAGAGGCATCCTTGGCGCCCGGGGGCACCACATGGATCCCATGTGCCGCTAGCAGCTCCCGAGTTTGAGGGTTGTCGAGGTGGGTGACCACCAGCTCCACGCCCAGCCCCAGCAGCTGGTTCCACAGCGTCCCGAACGACTGCGCTGCCGTGGCGTCCAGCCCCGCCACATTTCTGCACATTTTTCCCGTGACCCCCCCATGCTCCCTTCAGGCCGCGTCCAGGCCCGCCACATTTATGCAAATTTCTCCCGGGAACCCCCCCGTGCTCCCCTCCAGCTGGCATCCTTCCGAACGTTTTCACATTTTCCAATTGGTCGGCCGGGAGTCCCAGGGATTGCAGTCGGCGAGTCGGCTTGAGTCCATCATGTGCGCTTGAAGGTGCATGTCTGCCTCCGCTTGTACATGTGTGGGTTGTGTGTGTGTGTGTTTTGTGTGTGTGTGTGTGTGTATGTGTGTGTGTGTGTGGGTTGTGTGTGTGTGAACGTGCGCGCGCGTACATGTTTTTGAGTCCATTGATTTTACGTACGTGGCAGCGGAGCGTGTGTATGCGTGTGTCCATGTGTGTGTGTGTGTGTGTGGGGCGGGGGGGGGGCACACGTGTGCGTGCATTTGTGTAAAGTTTTGGGGAAGTGTCCTTTGAGATGCGTGGTTATGAAAGTGGACGTGACATAATGTGCGTAGCATTTGTGTGCACATGTGTGTGTGTGTATGTGTGCCTGTGTGTATGTGTGTGCGTATGCATGTGCGCGCATATGCATGTGTCTCTGTGTGTTACGCGCGCGCCGCGCGCGCGTGTGTGTGTGTGTGTGTGTGTGTGTGTGTGTGTCCGTCTGTTTGCTTGTAACTGTCAAGGCGGGCCTCGGGGGGGGGGGGGGTGGGGGTTCCAGCCTGGAGAAGTCCTCTGCCGCGCTTCCTTCCCAACTCGACATGCCCTTTTCCCAAATGGATGCCCTTTTCTCGAATGCTCTACCCGAATTAATGTACAACCTCCGAATCTACAATCTCCTAACAACAGTCCCGAATACTCTACAATCTCATAATCCACAGCCTTCTAACAATACTCCCGAACACTCTACAATCTCAAACTCAACCATCTCTAACGATACTCCCGAATACCCTACGACCTCATAACCTACAATCTCATGATCTACAATCTCATAATCTGCACAATCCTGCCGCCCAAGCCCCCCGGCTTTCCCCTGTGCAACGGAAGCTGCGCGGCCGGGGGCAGGGTGACCTCAAGCCGACCTGAAATCGAGAAGCAGAAATCGTGGAGCTGCTTGGAAGGCAGCGCGGGTGTGAGCGATCATGGCGCTCGAGAAAAGGCCGCCGGTGGTCGGTGCTCCCTCGGAGGGCCGCCCCTCTGAGCTGTCGTCCTGCCCTTCCAGGCTTCTGTGCGAGTCCGCCAGCGAGTGCGCCAGCTTCATCACCTGGCCCCCCTCCGCCCCGCTTGACCTGCCAGAGCAGCAAACTTGGGGGAGGCTGGGAGGGAGGGAGGGAGAGGGCGAGGGAGGGAGGGTGTGTGTGTATGTGTGTATATGTGTGTGCGTGTGCTTGTGTGAGAGAGAGAGAGGGGGGGGGGCACAGGGGGAGAGGGAAAGAGGTAGAGAGACGAAGAGAGAGAGAGAGAGAGAGAGAGAGAGAGAGAGAGAGAGAGAGAGAGAGAGAGAGAGAGAGAGAGAGAGGAGGGGGGGGGGGCACAGGGGGGAGGGAAAGAGGGAGAGAGACGAAGAGAGAGAGCGAGAGAGAGAGAGAGAGGAGAGAGAGAGAGAGAGAGAGAGAGGAGAGAGAGAGAGAGAGAGAGAGAGAGAGAGAGAGAGAGAGAGAGAGAGAGGGAGGGACAGAGAGAGGGGGGGAGAGGGGGGGGGGAGAGAGAGAGAGAGAGAGAGAGAGAGGAGAGAGAGAGAGAGAGAGAGAGAGAGAGAGAGAGAGAGAGAGTGTGTGTGTGTGAGAGAGAGAGAGAGAGAGAGAGAGAGAGAGAGAGAGAGAGAGAGAGATGTGTTTGGGGGGTGGGCACTGGGGAATACACAAAACAAGCAACCAGAAGGATGAGGTACGGCAGGTCGAGTGAGAAGCACAAAGCCAGACCGTGAATGCGAAGGGAGGGGGCACCTGGGAGGAGATGGAGACGGAGGATCCAAAAAAGATGTAGCCGGAGAGGGCCAGAGCCGCCACGCGGGAGTTGAAGAGGTCCAGCACCTCCCTCTCCGCCAGAGATCGCACCACTCCGCTGCGGCTGGGCAACACCGTGAACGTCTTCAAGCTCACCTGCCAACCCCACAGCCCCCCCTTAGCCAGCTCGTGGAACAGCTGGAAAAGGAACAAAGCTACGTGCTGCTCCAAAGCTACCGGGCGACAATGGAATGGGGTTGAAACCTGCACCGCTCACCTGCGCTTGGACAGGATCGCGAAAGCAGTTTACAGCTCCAGACGTGCGGAAAAAATGAATGATTGCTGATTGATGACCACCAGTACATTGTTGATTTGATTGCATGATTTGCCCTCCAATGACGGCCAGGAGACCACTTGATAGAGGCCACATGTTTGCTATAACTCAATGCGCGCCAACCCCCCGAGATACACACCCCCACAGACCCCACCCCCCCCCCGACACACACACACACACATGTCAACAAACCCACACACACACACACACACACACACACACACACACACACACACACACACACACACACACACACACATTCGCACACACACACACACACACATTCGCACACACACACACACACACTCACACACACACAGGGGGGGGGAGGCGAGGAGAAAAACAGACCGACACACACACACACACACACACACACACCACAAGAAAGCAGGTGTGTATGCCCACTTCTGCATTGTAAAGAGAGAGGCAGAGAAAGTTTGGGGGAGGGATTTGTGGTGGGGCGTGAGGCAGGCAGGTGGGGCACTGACTGCAGTCCAGAATTCTAATATTCTTGTCTTACTACTTTTCCCTCATCCTAAGGCGCGTGCACGGGCGGAGCGCTCCCTTTAAATCCTGTTCTCTCGCTCGTTTCATGCGGCTATGACATGCAAAGATGCGGCAACCCAGTCGTGCATGACTCACAAAGAAGAAAAATTCCAACTGAACATGTAGAGATTGTGTGTGTGCGTGTGTGTGTGTGTGTGTGTGTGTGTGTGTGTGTGTGTGTGTGTGTGTGTGTGTGTGCACGTGCGTGCATTCGTTTTTCCTCCCCTTAATCACCCCTTCCCCCTGACATAGAAAAGCCACAACATTCTGCGATCTCCATACAAGAACAAGGTCCAAGCGTTTCAAGCTGTTTAGTATACAGAACAGCCAGAGCAGCCCACCTTTATTTAAAAAGCAAAAAAAAGAGCGTTTCTGGAGGAAACCATCAAGGACTTGAACCTGGGCACACAGCAGAAATAGCTTCTGCCCACACATGCTGCAACATCTTCTCGACGCCCAATATGTGCACCAGCACCTTTGTCGCGGATTAATAATCTGACCGGCAGGCAATCGAAGGAAAGCAAGGGCAGGTGGTGTGGCAAGGGGGGGGGGGCCAGCACCCTTGCATAAGAAAAGGCAAAAAAGAAAGTTGCAAGCACGATCCCAATGCCGATGCCGGTCTCCAGGTCCGTGAACATGATAGCCAGGTATGTGGCCCATAGCAATGCAAACTCGGCCCTGGTCACCTGCAATTGTGCCCCACCCCAAAAAAAAATTTTGCACTGTCAGTCCATCTCATTCCACTCCATGGGCAAAGCTGTTGCTAACGCGTTGGCCAACAACAACTGGCTGCAAACTTAAGTGGGGCCAGTCCGCTGTCCCAGCCCCTTCAGGTTCGTGAGAGGAAGAGGGGGAGGGGGGGAGGGGGGAGTGTGTGTGTGTGTGTGTGTGTGTGTGTGTGCGTGTGTGTGTGTGTGTGGGCGGGGGGGGGATGGGAGTAAGTGAGTGAGAGTGAGTGTGTGTGTGTGTGTGTGTGTGTGTGTGTGTGTGTGTGTGTGTGTGTGTGTGTGTGTGTGTGTACTGCCCCGTGGGGTGGAGGGTGGTTTGCAGCCATCACTCTGTTCTCTCCCCTTCCTCTAGTTTGTCTGTGCCTATCCCCTTCCCATTCCACGCACACAACTGGAGTTGCTAATGGGAGGACATAATGCAAGTGTATAAACTAAAATTGCCTCTGTAAAACCCTACATTATGCTACTGCAGCAGTGGTAAAACGTTTAGTGTACAAAACAAAAGACCATCGCATTAAGCACACTGCAGCACACAAAACCATACCCCACAAACCATATGTACGGCACAAACGCGCAGGACACCAAAAACCTAAACAAAGCTTGGAACACCTTTGGAGCGTGTGCTCAGATCCTCTATTCCTAAGGTGCTCAAAACCCCTACTCCTGTCTGCCATAGGCTAAACACACAAACCCCCCCCCCGCAACGCCCAGGGAACCCAAAAAAAAAGAAGATAAAACGATCTTCACTGCGGGGATGGTATGGAGGGGATTCGAACCCCGGACTCTATTGTCCACAGCCGCACGTCATGGCCCACTACAGAGCCATGTGAAATGTTGCCTTCATGAAGAAAAAAATACGGGTTAAGTATTGCCCCCCTTCCGCTGCCATACAGAAGGCTCGAAGAGAGACACCGGCACTGAAAACAGATGAAGCAGCATGCAGACAAGATGTAGCCTTGCAGAATACTTCCGCTCAAGTGCCACAAGCGCAGGGTTCCAACCCACAAAATGGACAAGTCATAACAAATGTCAGTGGAACCATTCCGACTACCACCCTGTACCCAGCCTCAGACGCGTGTGGGCAAGATCTACTCCATCTTCAATGCGGCTCGAATCAGGTAAGGAAGTGCGGGAGAGCGCCCAGGGAGGCTGGCAGATCAACAGAGTAGAGGAAGGAGGCGGACCTTGTGGTAGGAATGGAAGAGCCAATCGAGAGTGATCTCGACTCCGAATAGCATGAGCAGCGAGCCGAAGAAGAAGTTGGGCATGTACTGCACAACAGACACTGGCAGCAAGAAAAGGGCGATCTCAGACACTGCGCCCCCACAGGCTCCCCACTTGGCTTGGCCCATCTCAAACAGCATTCAAAACTGTAGCATCGGCTGACGTGGGATTCTCCCTCCGTCGTTCGAGACGACTGAGCAAGTTAAAAGAATTAGTCCAAAAGAGTAGTTTGCCCTCTTCTGGGACCACATCTTGAAGCTGGTTTATTTCAGATCCAAGAACACAATACTGCCAAAGCCAACGCCAGAAAAGTAAATAAAGGGATCTCATAATCCATCCTCTAATTCGACCCTCTCGGGCATGCTTTGCCCCCGTGCGCACACACACACACTCACGTGTGTGCGTGCAAACACACACACGCGCGCGCACGCATACACACACAGACACACACATCCTTGATAGGCAATACACATACAAAGACCCACCCACACACACGCACACACACACACACACACACACACACACACACCTGGATTATTTCTTGTGGCCTCTGGAAGGAGGTGCGCAATAAACCTGCTTGACTAGAACCTCAAACTCAATTGGACCACGTCATCAAGGCCACCACGTCATGTAAGAATGACACAAGTTGTGTACTTCGCATTCCAGGGATCCCACATGAAGGAGCGTGCAGCCCAATGGAAGACCTTTCGAGGTGAACATGTGTCACTCACTCCCATGGCTTGGATATTACGAGCAGGGACTTCGGCAAGACATGGGGTAAAAAAAGTACCCGCAATGATCATTCCGTGCAGGCGGGATTCGATCCCTGCACGCATGCTGAAGATGGTCTGGCTGAAGATGTAAGATCCGGTCAGACCAGCCCCACTCAGTCCCACCACCAAATTCGACAAGCCTGCCCGTATTCCATTGCACATAAACACCGTCAGCACCATCGCACTCTGAGCGAGACATTTCACGTTACAAATGGCTTTCAATGAACTACTCCCCCAAACACAACACAATCCACACACGCATTGTACTCATCGCACAACTTCCCCTTCCAGTAGCATCCCTGTCTTGCCGTCAAAAGCGGGGCGGGACTCGTATGTGTGTGTGTGTGTGTGTGTGTGTGTGTGTGTGTGTGTGTGTGTGTGTGTGTGTGTGTGTCTGTGTGTGTGAATGTATGTGCGT
>KV908355.1:101394-106394 GCA_002005505.1 Botryococcus braunii
GGAAGAGAGGGAGGGGGTGGGGTGGGGGCTGGGAGAGAGGGGGGGGGAGGGAGGGAGGGAGTTGGGAGGATGAGAGGGAGAGAGGGGAATGAGAGGGAATGCACCCTGCTCCATTGTAGCTACGAACGAATACAGCTAACACCGTTGTGTCTATGCCTTTGTAAGCATGCATGGTGGATTTATGTCCTTGCTTCAAACTTGCGTGTCTTTGCAAGCGTGCAATGGCAATTGATGCAAGAAGACATGCAGGTGGTTGCCCAGAGGAAAGTGGTGCTGGACGTGCTGCGGGACTTGGGGATCCCAGATCATGTACTTCAGGAGCGCTTGATTGAAGTATGGAACAAGGTGGGAACCCAGCAAGTTCATAATAGCCTCAGGCCTTAGAAATGATCTCGTGTCTGCGTCATTATTTCCTTTCAATTGTCACGCAGGGTTGCTGTTAAGGCAGAGGCCCTCTCGTCGTTTGCAAGGAAAGTTCATGTGCAGATGTTGTGTCCACCCCGGCTGCATATGGTGGCTCAGATGCCGAGCATCACGTACACTGCGCTTAACTTTTTTGTCTCATGTGAAACTAAATTCGAATGCCCTCGAATCTAGAATCACACGTTGGACAATTTACCATAGTATTATGATTATACATTATTATCTAGATGATAGTAACGCACTGGCAACGTGTAACACAACGACGGTGATGATGCATCATATTAAAAGTACAAACCAGTGATGTTGCGAATCATGCAGGTGGATCTGCTGCAGGAAGCCCCACGCAAGACAGCGGAGGGTGTCACGAGCCCCGCAGCCGCCGCAGCCCAAGTGACAGCTTCAGAGCTGGCGGACTTTGAAAGCGGATGGGAGTGGAGCCTGCCTGCCGCCCTTCCGCCACTGGACCCCAGTCCGCCTTCTTCTTTGGAAAAGGAGGCGAATCGGTTCATTCGTGAGGATCTGTGGCTGGGAAACACGATGGAGCACGCAGTGCCAGACCTGGTTTCCGAGCTTCCCTCACCCGGCGCAAGGGTCGGGTCTGCAGGGTACCCACAGGGATCCCAGGGCAACACCCCGGGCGGGCCACGGGACGGATCCATATGGGACCCACAGGGATCCCTGGTGGGGGGCCAAGGTAGCGGCAGGGTTGGCGGCGCAGAGTCCCCACAGGGATCCTGGGACCAGACCGAGGTCCTACGGGTGGGGCAGTCGCCGCAGCCGCAGAACCACTCCCGGGTGGATGTCGACAGGCCTCCGGCGCGAGGGCTGCTGCAGAAGCTTCCGGAGGTGGCAGACGAAAGTTTAGAAACTTCCGACAGCACGAGGCCGCGTGTTGCTGGGGAGAGCGGGGAAGGGCAGACGCGGGATGGGGGGCGGGGCCGCGCTCGGGGTGATGCCCTTGGGCAGTTGTGCCCTGAGCATGAAGCGTGGGAGGGAGGTGCGGAGGCAGGTGAGAAGCACTCGGAGGGCGTCAAGGAGGGTGTTGCCACGTCAGCCATTGCGGAGTTGCTCCAGGGAGGGGAGGAGGCAGGGGCACAGCGCGTGGGCGGGGGGCCAATAAGGGTCTTGACATCAGTGAAGACGCGCCTTGGCCTGCGCGACCTTGCTATTGAGCTTGACCGGCTCCTGGCTAAAACTGGCTTGCGACAGCCCTGATGGATCATACCAGCCCTGATGGATCATACCAGCCCTGATGGATCATACCAGCCCTGATGGATCGTACCAGCCCTGATGTCGGCCCTCACGTTGCGCCCCCGTGACGGTGCGGTTAGCTTTTTAGACTTTGAAGCGAAGCATATTCGGACCGCAAGCCGCATATCTTACATGTGGGTACGCGGAATTCAGGGGCCATGGACAGACGTGGCCGTGAAACATGACCGGCGAACGATAGGGACAGGGAGGCGTGTCTGCTTCAAAGCAATTTTACATTTTTGTCGGCGAGTGCGTTCTGCACCTCTTCTAGTCACCTCCAGCGGGACCAGGTTGCAGCTCTGCAGCCCGGAGTCCATTTGCATTTGGGCATTTGGGTCCGGGCCTCTGGCCAAATGGTGGAGTTAGGATAGGCTTCACTCCTTTTTCTAAATGGTGGAGGACTCAGCTGCATGTTGCAATGTGAAGACGACAGCTGTGCCAGGTGACGGTCGAGGATGCCACAGCCCTGTCGGACACCCTTCCACCCCTCCCCCTTGCCCAACCAAATATGGAGCCCCCCCACCCCCCCCCCCCCACCCCCCAAAAGAGTCCCTAGCAAATCTGAAACAGGTGCTTCCAGGAGTTGAACCTGGTCCGGTTGCATATCTGTCATACTGCATAACCACTGAGAGATGCGCAGTCCACACCAGCATGCCTTTCCCCTCATTTAAGCTGTGCTTAGGCCCATTTCCACTTTTCGTTCTCTAGAATTTTGTGGTGTGGTTGTTACGAGGTAAGCAGAAAACCGCGTCTTACTGCCCTCCCAAAAACCCCAAAACCCTAACACAGCTGAGTGACGTGACAGCCCCATTGGAAACCTTTTAAAAGGGAAAGCCGGTGAGCATGACACGCCGTTTGCTTATGAATAAGATCCGCATTCCTCCACCCCACCTGCTGGGGGAAAAAAACGAAGGAATGAAGAAAGGAAGAAAATACAACATCATGTTCCCGCCATTATGGCTGCTTCTGGGAGGAACGAGCGTAACAATTTTAATTTAAAAAAAAAAAAGAAAAAAAAGAAAAAAAAAAGAAAAAAGAAAAATCAGGGAAAGTAGTGTCAGGCGCTGGCAGGATTTGAACCTGGGCTGGTTGCATGGCAAGTAGAGTGCATAGCCACTGAGCAAGGAGCGTCCGCACACCTGGGTGCCATTATCCTCACTTAAGCTGTGATAAGGCCCCCTTCCGTCCCCCACGTAGTCTGTGGCTCTTGCAGCCCTCACAGAAACCGAAAACCCTAAACCCAGTCCGTAATCCGCTGGAGAGCAGCTGAGGTCCAGTTAGGAGACAGCCCTACTAACCCCGCTGTACCTGAAGGTCGAGGACACCAGCGGTGCTAGTACTACGACTGTCTCCCAACTCCGATGAGATCGCATCTGTGTGAGTTTGCGGAACAAATCTGTGTGTGAACAAATTTGCGCTGAGGGGATTGAGATTTCCTCTTATGTAACCAAAATGTAACAAATCTCCTCCTCTCAAGCCGGCATACTAACAAACCCGGCGAAGTTCAGACTGGAATGTGACCTCTTTGGAGCAGTCAATGTTAGCACAGAATCACAAAACCAGCCCCCCTTCTCCCCCACTCCCTCACAAACAACCCCTGCCCCACCTCCAAAACAGAGAGTGGGAGGGAGAAGATAAACGAAAAGAAATGCTACAAGGAGAAGACAACAGCTGTACATTGTGAAGGACGAGGATGCCACAGCCCCGCAAATCCCGTGCGAGCGTTGGAGGTTCAGTGGCGTGACAGCCCCGTCGGACGCCCTTTAAAAGGCTCACATTCCTGCCCACCCCTTCCCCCCTCCCAAGCCAAAAGTGGGGGACCCAAAAAAAGGGGGGGGGGGGGGGGAATCTACTTGACACACTTATGCTTCCAAGATTTGAACCTAGCTTGGCTGCATGGCTGTCAGATTGCATAACCGCTGAGCAATGGGCAGTGCACACCAGCATGCCGCTTCCGTCAACTAAGCTGAGCTCAGGCCCATCCCCACTTCCCGTCTTCCGGAACTTTGTGATGTTGCTACGATAAGGCAAAGTAGAAAAATGCCTCGTGCTGTCTCACGAAAACCCCAACATTCTAAACCATTGGGTGGCGTGGCAGCCCCATTGTACACCTTTAAGAAGGGAAAGCCGGTGGCATGACGCGCCATGTGTGGTCGTGGAGCAGATCAACATCCTCCCCCCCCCCTCCCAACAAAAATGCCAAGGAAAAAGGGGGGAAGGAATGAAGAAAGGAGATATAACATCCAGAGCCAGCCACTGTGCTGGTTCTGGAACGAACGAACCTGGGAAGGGGGGGAAAATGCAACACCATCGTCTTAACCTTCGCAGGACTTAAACCTGGTCTGGTTCTATGGCAAACAGAGTGTACAACCACTAACCAAGAACCGTCCACACATCTGGCTGCCCTTATTCTCATTCAAGCTGTGCTCAGGCCGCCTTCCACCTCTCACGTAACCTTCAATCTGTGGTGTGGTACTGAGCAGGGACATCCGTCCCGCACACGCTGATTGCAGTGTCTAAGGGCTGCGCAAGATCCCTCGAGGTGGTGTACATGCAGGGATGCCCAGAAAGGGGCATCTACAAGGGTTGTCCTGTTCGCATGGAAGCTGAAGGGATGGTGAATCCCCAACAGATAACGACAGGAAGGGAAAGCAAGGGGTGCGAGGGAGTGGGCATCTAGTAGCCCCAGCTAACCATCATGTGATGGAACAAAGCTCGTGTGTCAGTTACACTGTAACGGTGACCGTAGTCCCGCGAGAGCCTGCGTAGGTGTCGATGGGTACCGACAGAATGTACCGACTATTGGCTGTTGGCTATACCGGTGACAGTACCGAGTTGGCAGCACTGAATCCCGTCCGCAGAACTTTACAAACTAAAATGTCTTGAAGGATCCTTCAGCTGTCGAGCGTGGACATATATTCGCATATAGCTTAACTTCGAATCATCGACTTTCACACGAAATGTGCAAGTGAGTTTAAGAGCGTGCTTGTCGAACGAAGTCTTTCTGATCGAAGGTAGACGTGCGACTGTGCAGAGCTTTGAGAATGCCAAGAACGGATGTTCTATACCATATCTTCAAGCTTCTAACTTTAAGGGACCGGATGTCGGCTATGCTTGTCTGCAAGGTAAATTGGGGAATTAGAACTTTTCAGCCAATTCGGATGTGGGTCGGAGTTACTGCTTTCAACAGTTGTAAACACACACAAATGTCGTGCATTTGATCTCTCATGCAGAAAAACCATTGGAAAAGGTTTAGAAAATCTGATAGGTCTCCGGGAGAATGTTTCGCGACTTACCGAACCAGTCTTCCAACGGTATATTCTTTA